>JASPKZ010007167.1:925000-1263895 GCA_030220185.1 Diploptera punctata
ACTGGATGTCGGCGAACTATGAGCTGCGACATCTGGTGACCAGGATGGCGGTACACGGTTTCCACCAGAGAATATGCACCAAGAAGACACATCACGTACCAGAAGACACATGCGTATGCGAGATGTGCAAGGAAAGATGTGACCGATACCACATCACAGTGTGTAAAAACAGAAAGAAATCCATAAGTGAATATGCACGGGACAAATAAAACAAATCAATACACAATGTGTGAGCATTCTCATTATTATTATAATGTTATATGGATCGGAAGTTTGGACAATGACACAACAACATGTCAACAGAATAACTTCAGTTGAAATGTATTTTTGGAGAAGAGCTGCCAGAAAATCTCGACTGGAAAAAAATTAGAAGTACAGAAATTAGAAAATGGATGAATGCAGAAAGAAATATAATTGACGAGATTGAACACTTACTTACTTACTTACTTACTCACTGGCACTATCGAACCCGTAGGTTCATGGCCGCACGGACATAAGCTCTCCATATATCCCTATCCTGAGATAATGCTTTCCAATCATTCCCTGTATAATCTACTTCCCTCAAATCATAGTTAATGTTGTTCTCCCACCTCATTCTTGGTCTACCAACTGGGCGTTTTCCTTCTGGCTTTCCTACAAGAAGTTTCCATGCACGTCTTTCATTCCCCATACGCGCAACATGTCCTGCCCATCGCAGTCTACGAGACTTATCTGTTCTTATTATATCTGGCTTCCTATAAAGACCGTGTAGTTCATTGTTATGTAGTCTTCTCCATTCACCTGTCTGTTCATCTCTCTTTGGTCCAAAAATTTTCCTAAGAACTTTATTCTCAAATACTCGTAATCTCCTTTCCTCCCTTAAAGTAAGAGTCCATGTTTCGCACCCATATAATATAACTGGTAGAATAATAGTTTTATATATTTTCAGCTTAACGTTTTTGAAAGGAGTTGGGACATCAAAAGTCTCTGCAATGCATAATAGCATGCATTTCCAGAATTGAGCCTATGTTTAATTTCTTTGTGCATCTCATTCCTATTTGTGATTATTGTTCCTAGGTATTTGAATTCAGCCAATTCCTCAAAATTTCCCTCATTTGTCATTAGCTGTCCATTTCCATTATATAATGTATTTCTACGTGTGACCATATATTTAGTTTTACTGATATTTACTTCCAGTCCTAATTCTTAGTGTTACTCAATAGTGTGTGCGTGTTGGCCTTTAGTATCTCCTCGCTATCGGCCAGTAGTACTACATCATCAGCATAAACTAATAGCTTATTAATACCATTCAGTTGTAAGCCTTCCTCATTCTCTAAAGATTTAATGGCATGCTCTAGTACAAAATTAAATAGTAGAGGAGATAGTGCATCTCCTTGCTTCAACCCATTCTGGATTTCAAAAGTGTCTGAAAACTGTTTGCCTACACGCACCCTACTCGTTGAGCCATTTTAGACACATTCGTATAAGTCTAACTAACTTTTTAGGAATTCCGAACTCCAGCAGGATACTATATAACTTCTCCCTCTTAATTGAATCATATGCTTTTTGGAAGTCTACGTATAGTTGATGTACAGTACCATTATATTCCCATTTCTTTCTAAAATCTGTCTTATACTAAAAATCTGATCTGTTGTAGACCTGTTTCTTCTAAATGCACATTGATGATCTCCTAGAATGTCATCAATATAGGGAGTAAGTCTGCTTACTAATATATTTGTTAGAATTTTGTACGAAGTTGAAAGTAATGAGATGCCCTATAGTTGTTGCAATCAGTTTTATCTCCTTTCTTATAAATTGGTACGATAATTGATTCCTTCCATTCATCTGGAAGAGCTTCTTTTTCCCAAATCATACTAAGCAAACAACGTATCTTGTCCATCAATTTTTCTCCCCTGATTTCATCAGTTCTGCTGGGATCTCATCTGAACCTGATGCTTTATACATCTTCAATTTTTCAAATTGCCATTTCAACCTCTAATGCACTTGGCTCTGAGACTAGCATTTCTGCTGTCTGTAACTTATCCTCCTCAATGTCCTGTTCTGTATGTACATTTAATAGCTGATTAAAATAACTTTTCCATCTATTTAATATACTCTTGGAATCTGCAATCATATCCCCATTTTCATTCCGAATTATGTTTGTTCTAGCCTGAAACCCTTTCTTCTCTATACTAATTCCCTGATATAATTCTCTAATGTTCCTATTTTTTGCATTCATTTCAAGATCATTAATCTTCTCTCCAAATATTCCCTCTTTTTACTCTTTAGTAACTTGGTGGTTTCCCGTCTAACACTACCCAATTGCTCTAAATTTACTTCATTTGGCTCGTGTAACCATTTCATTTTGCTAGCTTTCTTTTCTTTACAATGTCGGCACATTCCTCATCAAACCATTTCTTGTTTTGCCTCTTTTTTAAACAACCAATGCTTTCTGATGCTGACAATTTAATAGTATCTCTCATAGCCTCCCATTCTTTATTTATATCAGTTTCTTCTTCGTTTGCCACATTGTCATCTGAAGATTCCAGTATTTCAAATCTATTAGCAATTTTGATTTGGTATTCTTGCCGCATTTCATCATTTTCAAGTTTTTTAATTCATATTTTACAGAATCATCTTTAGCGTTTGTTCCTCTCATAAGCGATAGCCGTTGTCTGATTTTCACCCTGACCAGATGATGATCTGAATTGCAGTCTGTCCCTCTAACTGATCTAACATCAATGATGCTACTGTGCCAGCGTTTATCCACTAATACATGATCTATCTGGTTCCGAGTTTCTCCATCTGGGGACGTCCAGGTGTATTTATGAATATCCTTATGCTGAAATGTTGTGCTCTTAACAATGAGATTCTTTGATGTGGCAAATGTGACTAATCTAAAATAGTATGGACACTTAAGAAGAATGCAGGATGAAAAGACTACCAAAGGCCGTCTATGCATGGGAAATTAAAAGATGGAACAGAAAATGCAGACCAAGGACAACCTGGGAGAACAACATTCAAAATTCAATGAGGAAATTTGGTGTGACAGAGGACAGAGAACGATGGAGAACTTTAATTAATGGGCATTTGTGAATGTTGCAAACTGATAGTCTATAAGTCCGTAGTCATTTATATCTATCTATTTTTTTAAATTCATGTTAATTACTAAGATTGTTTCGAGAAACCCCTAAATGATGAGGAAAATTCTCAAAATGAAATATATATATATATATACACGAAATGTCTTATATTGTTTACACATAGGTACTATGATATACTGATTTATTTTTTAAACTTCCCAAGACATCTAACTTTTCACTTATTCCACATGGTCAATAACAATCAACCAATAACAACAATAATCACCATGAACAGGTCTACAATGTATTTCACATTTTCCTGTGACCAATGTTCTACACTCATTCTTTTTCCGATTCCGATTGAGGGTCTTTCCACTTTTCAGCGGTTGCCCTTTTACCAGCCGGCTGCTGGCCCTTCACATCCACATGTGTCAATCAAAGAGGTAGATGATCAATAGCCAGTGTAGGGGTGACATGTGGTTAGCATGTCGAGTCCCCCAGCCGTTATAGCTGGTTCCTCAACCTGGAGCCGCTACTTATTGTAGCTACCCAATTGCCTCACGATGCTGGGTGGGCACCGGTCCCATACTGGCCGAAATACCATGAGAAAATTCCTTCCCCCATGGAGACTCGAACCAGCGCAAGTCCCATAGCTCTGCGCCAAGGCTTCCTACCTTAACCGCTCGGCTACGGCGCGGGACATTCTTTTTCCAACTATCGCTAAAAATAATGAAATATTTGCTACAAGGTCAGTGTCGAATATTCAATACTAGGCGATATACGTTATTATTAGCTTGGCCACATCCTTCACTCCAAGGATAGGCTCCGGTAAGAGGTTCAATAATTTTAGCTGGAATTCTTTTAAAGTTAGGGGGATATGGACTTCTTCGGGTGTATAACTTATTGATAAGAATTGGTTGTAAAATAAACTTTATTTGGGTTTCTGTTAGCGTTGTAGGGGGGGACTTTAGTTAGTTTGATTTGTATGCGTTGTGCCATTTTGACGTCTTGCTGACATCATTCATGACAGCATCGGCATCGTCGAGAGAGACATGTCGCTCTGTAGCACATTGTGTAAACTCTATCAATGAAAGGTTAAAGCTATTTCTTCTCATACATTTACAATTATATTTTAATTGCAAACAACTAATTTGTGTTGAACGTAGGCCTAATTGCATATATAGTGTTACGCCATAGCCGAGCGGAGCAGAGCTACGGCACTTGTGCTGATTCCGGTTCACGTGGGGGGAAATTTTTTCTCATGGAATTTCGACCAGTATGGGACCGGTATCCACTCAGCATCGTGAGGACTTTGGGCATATGCAATAATTTTCGGCTTATGGCTGAGAAAAAAGCTATAACACCTGGGGGACCCCATATACTGACCACATGTCGCGCCTATACTGGGCGGATGTGACTAACACATGTGGATATGAGGCCAGCAGCCAACAAGTAGGCTATGGGCCTCCTAGGCATGTCGCGCCATGGAGTTGTGTAAATATGCAACTAGACAGTAAAATATTCTAATTTAAACAACTTGTAAAAAAAGTACGCTCTAGTTGTACAAATAATTATAAAATCACAGTCAAAGTTATGTAGTAAAATTGTTACAATATTAAAATAAGTACCTGATATATCAGTCGTTCTCAACTAAAATTCATTTCTATTTAAAAAAAATTGGTAAATAAGTCTGAAGGGCCTATTTGTTTAAACTTATTGAAGGTTTTTTTAAACAGAAATTATTTTAGTTGAGGATGACTGATGTATCAGGTACTTATTTTAATATTTAACATTTTTAGTTGTAATTAATTAGAAATATTAACCAACAATTCAATTTATATACGTCCAAATAAATACAAATCAACATGGCACTCAGTTGTTAATGCTGTCAGAAATTTTACTTTATTTTGCTAGGATATAAGAAATCGTGCGATTGAGTGATTTTCCAACCGAAGTTGTAAAACGCCACTGGAGCAGAGACGTAAGCCTAATAGGAGAGAAATCTATTTGAAATACCACTATTTATATAAAATGTGATTTCTAAAATGAAAATATATTAGAAGACTAGATTTAATACATCTTTTTAGAGTTTTACGCTGGGATTTAGATTTTATCCGACCCTTGAGGATGCCGGACGCAATATTTGTACAAACGTCAGCGAACTCAATACACCGTGTTCTCAAGTCTAGAATATTCTTATTATCATTGGATTAGGTCTTGAGTGTGTTTTAGGACTTCCTACTGCCTTAAATGCGAATATAATTAAAAATAATACGTAATCAATTGAGTTGGTGTTTACTTGATGAAAATTCATATTTATTAATTAAATAAAAATAAAAGTAAAATGTAGTTTTATTTTTATTTAATTAAAAAAATGATATATTTTGGACGGATTTGCAGTACATTAGAATTGCTTGTCAGAAAAAAGTTCACGATGAAAACTAGTTTTGTGTCGTGCAACTTACAAGCTATTTTCAATACTTCGTTTAAATATTAAACATGACTTCAAAGCGGATATCAATTTGCCAATAACGTAGCAGTTTGATCGAATGCAGTTTAGCGCAGCGTCTATTTCTTGTCCTAGTTCTTAAATATTGATTTATAAAATAATGCTCTCTGTTCTTCAAAGATTGTAATCAAGTTCTATAATAAGATCACACGAGGAGCGATTATCATAACTGAACATGTCCATTTCATTAATTTTTTCATGAAAAAAAAAGTACCTCTTAAATTTTAATTTTTATTTGTTTGATGTAGAATAGAATGGAATTTATTGCCTTTTTTTCAGAATAGAGAAAATACATATGCATTTACATTGCGCACGGGCCTGCTTGGCCGTACGTGCATTATTTTTCCATGAATAAAAAAATAAAACTAATAATATAAACAAATACCTACAAATACACCTGTATCAAAAACAATAACAGGCTACATATAAGTAAAATCTATGTCTGCACTAAATCAAAATAATACATATCTACATTCATCCACATTCCGTACATTCATATTAAAAAAAATGCTAGAAAACAAATTAGAAAAAAAAACACACACACATACACCCACACACCCCCACACATATACACACCGCACGCTCATATCCCCCTCCCCCCGTCCCTGCAGACATTAAGTGCACTATCAGACTATTCAACTTATCAGACCTACTTATTATATAACATGATTAAAGATCGAAAACAAAGACCATATTGAGATTCTTCTTATTGTTAATACATATATCCTTAATCTACAATTTTGTTATATCTCAATTTTCTTACTGTACCCAAAAATTTGCATGTTTTTGATTCACTCTCGATCCGTCCTAAAAGATCCCAACACACACGCCACTCTCCCTCGATCCGACCTGAGAAATCTCTCCGGCAGCATCTGTAATCTAAGTTGTTCTGTCTCTCTACAGAATGCTATAATATGCTGCCAGTTTTCATGGTCATCGCATAGTGGGCATAGTTTAATGCCTTCCTCATTTGTTAAATTATGGGCCATCCATCCCCCCAAATGAAACCATGCAATAGCACTTTTATCATCCCCATCCAAAGAGTCAATATATTTCTCCCTTCCCCACGAAAGTTTCAGTTCCGTCTGCAGGGTGAGCGATATTTTCTGGCTACACTCTGCTTCTATATACTGTCTGTCTATATCGATTAGTCTCTTCTTAACTGTCCTCCAAACATTTCTATTATTCCGCGTACTCCTCTCCCATACCCAACCCATCCCTATGCCCTTCAATCCCCTTTCTACACCGATTACCCAATCTCCCGAAACACACTGCCTTTTCTGTTCATTGTAACACTCTGCTCTAAGCGAGTCCTGATTCCCGTTTATTATGTCCAACCAATACTTAATAGCCATAATTTTGCCCCTTATTGTGTCCGAAAATGTACCGAATTCCTTCAGTATGCCACAATTTGAAGTCCCCGTTGCTAATCTCATCGCTTTCTTAAGAAACATAGGTTGAATTTTATCTAGTGTCCCCGTTCGTTCCCAACCCCATAATTCTGAGCCATAACTTACAGCATGGTCGCTCTCACAGTCGAAGAATAAACCTGTTCTAGTGTACGCATCGGTATGTTTCGCAATTTTGACATATTATTAAGCATTTCGCTTGTCCGGCACCTAGCTCTCATTGTTGCATTTTCGATGTGTCTCGTCCATTTTCCATTCATTGTCAAAGTCATCCCCAAGTAGACAAAGTTTTTAACATTTTCTAAATTCTCACCACGGTATGTCCACCTTTCCCTCCCGCTGTATACCGACCCCTTTTTAAAAGTCATGGCTTTCGTTTTGCTAACGTTAACAGTAAGTCCTCAAGTCGTACAGTATGTCGATAGTAAATCTAAACCCTTCTGCATGCCATCTATTTTTGTGGAAAAGAGGCATAAGTCATCTGCATACATTAGAACAGGAATACTTCGCTCACCCACCGTTGGAGCATCGATCCCCTCTACTTCCAGCATCAAAGCTACATCGTCTATAAATAAGTTAAATAACAGTGGTGACAATACGCATCCCTGTTTTACACCCTTAACTGCCTTTATATTTTCTGAAACTTGGTCCCTCCCATATTTAACACAGAACTCCACTTTTTTTTTTTATAAATTCCCATTAGCGCCCTAATCATAGTTCCCGATACTCCTAGTTGCCATAATTTCTGCCATAGGGCATTGCGTTCAACAGAGTCAAATGCTTTTTTCAGATCTATAAAAGTACAGTGTAACCTGCCTCGTTTGACACTCAAACATCTGTTAATTGCAGTTCTCAGGACAAATAGATTGTCCGCCGTCCTGAAGCCTCCCCTGAACCCGGCTTGGTATCGTGAAATTTTATTATTTTCATTTATCCAATTTTTTAGCCTGTTATATAGCACTGTGCAATATTTTTTTCCAAACACCGGCAGAAGAGAGACACCGCGGTAATTGTCCGGATTGTTAACTCCACCCTTACCCTTGTAAATAGGATGCAGTATTGATGTGGACCATTCATCTGGATAGCTTCCTTTTTCATAAATTTTGTTAAAAATACCTACTATGTATCCTGTCCATTTATCAATTTTCAAGGCTTCTTTATAGAACTCGGCTGGTATACCGTCTAGACCAATGTAAACATCTACATTCTCATACCGATTTTAATGGGCATGTTCAGAATTGTTAAAATAATAGATTATATGAGTGATCTACCGTAATCAATCAATAATTAAAGTTTTTAAATTTTGGTTATGTCCAGTTTTGAAAAAAGCTCTTCGTACATAGTCACAACTATGTCTATCCATTTGTTATGGTAATATCTGTAAGAGATATATCCGATGATATCTTTGCCTTGTTTGTTGTGAAGGGGCTTGCGTGCTTAAACAACCCCAAGAGCTATGGGGGTGGTATCATTGCTGTACCAGAAGGGTCATCCATGTCAGGCAAGTTAAAAGGCGATAAGCCAGGGAACAGAGATCTTGGTCGAAAGAATGTGATCTTTGACTGAAAAATACAATATTCAAGAAACGCGGGCATGGATTCTAGCGGGATAAAATTTTTCTGAGATAAAATAGTCCCCCAAATGAATTTCTGGGCCAGGACCATTTCAGGGGATCCATGACAAAGTGCGCCCAATAGGTAGGCCAAAAATGAGACGAGAGAATAACATTAACCATGTTTTGAGGGAGGGGAATTATACAGGGAATGTTTGGAAAACAGTAGTTTATATACATAAGGACTTTATTAAACTAAAAGTAAGATACGTACAATGTTATTTACAAATATGGATCGCACGGGCAGTAAGCCGTACGTGCCGTTGACAGTCCGTTACAATAAGTTGATATTTAAAATAAAAAACAAAAAAAAAACAAAAAAACAAAACACAATTATATTACAATTAGATATCAATGCAATTACATTATACATTAACTTAGTGATGTAGAATTATTAAGAATTCATGGCATTGCAATTTGCTAAAATATTTATTTATTCCCGAATAAGTGTTGTTCTTATTTTCCGCGTTTTGTCCAGAAATCTACCCAGGTTTATCCAATTTTCTGGGTTCACCAGTAACTCGTAGCATGCCAATCTTCCACGATTTGAATTTAGAAATCTTTCCGGTAATAACTGATGCCTCCAATATTCTAAATCGTTACATTTTCCTAGTATATGTATCTCGTCTTCAAAGCTCCCGCACATTGGACATATTCGCATATCGTGATCGTCACTAATTTTTAAAAATTTCCATGCCCCTAACCTGAACCAAGCAAGCCCTGATCTCTCTTTAAATCCTAGATTGAGTATATAGGATTCTTTTCCCAAGTTTATATATATAGTATATGAACCACTTTTATGATTTTTTTCGTATCAGGTTTGTACTCAAGTTGTTCCAAATTAATTAGACAGGATATTTATACATTTTACATCTATGATCATACCACGTATTGAATCTTTGATTATAACCAGTAGTCTGCATTACGTATTTATATTGTACCGCAGCCTATTCGGATGTTTTACATCAAAGTCAGCTGGTTCTACTTTTAATGATTTTAGGACGAAATGCTACATGTAATGGAATTTCAACCTAGCATTTACTTTGATCACTGACGAAAATCGTAGAAATAAATAAAGTCGCATGATTCGAACCTAGACTTCCCAAATACGAGATCCAAAGAGCCACTCATTTAGTCTTCTTCTCCTCCCTTTCATGTGAGAAGACCTAAGAGTCTGTTACGGTCTCAATCCAACGTTTGAAGGGTCTGCCCAAAGATCTCTTGCCTGGTGGCTGGTAATTTAATATTTGACGTGGTATTCTTGTTCCGCTCATTCTTCTTACGTGAGATTTCCAGTTGTTTTTATATTTTGTACATATTCCATGATTGATTCTGTTTATAATTCTTTAAGAATCTCAGAATTCCTTTTATGGTCTGTTCTTGAGTAACCTGCAGTACATCTCATTTATTTAATTTCTGCCGCAGTTAGTCTTTGTTCATCTACACTGCGAATTGTCCAGGTCTCACTGCCGTAACATATTATGGGTCTGGCCAGTGTTTTATAAATTCTAGTTCGTGTATGTTGCCGATTGTGTTTGGCATGAAAATATTTGTAATTCCTGTTACTCTGTTAAATTTTATAATTTTTTGACTAAAATCTTTTTCTTCTCCATATGTAACTTGGTATCCGAGATAGTTAAATGTGTTAGTTTGTTCTGATATTTTATTAATAATGATAATTTTATTGCGAACTGAGTATTTTCCTAGGAAAGCTACGACTTTAGATTTTTCTATTGAGATTTCCATGTTGTAGTTTATTGCAATTTACGAAAAAAAGTGGACTGAACGTTGTAGGTCATATTCCGAATTCGCTATAAACACAATGTCATCTGCAAATAATAGGGTGTCTAAATTATATAATCTATTAAGTGGTATTCCACATAACCTCTCCTATCTAAATCCCAACCCCACCTGCTCGTGGTGCAACCTGCCTAAAACAAACGGGGCTCTGCGGACCGAGTCACGGCGGTATAACCGTTCCATCAAGATACAGAGGAAATGCTGTATGATATCGCACCTGTCCAGAGGCTAAGGTGGCAACCCCACCACTGGACTTGCTCACTTTAGGCCAGTAACCTGTTGTGAGGACTTATCTTACTAAAAAGTCTCAGAGAAAATGTAAAAGGACTGCTCTAAATGGCGATGCCCCAATCATTTAGTAATAATATTATATTATCATATGATATAATTATATTATAATTTCATATATCCTATTTTTCTTCATTAAAACAGCATAATGCTAGTATAAAATCGATTGGTTGAATAATCCTCCAAGACGTTTAAAAAGTAGGCTACCGATAATGTGAGAGCAGGTATTCAGGTAGAGATTCTGTATAATTAGGTCTATACAAGGTATAATTCTTACTTTAAGGGAGGAAAGGAGATCATGAGTATTTGAGAATAAAGTTCTAGGGAAAATTTTTGGACCAAAGAGAGATGAACAGACAGGTGAATGGAGAAGACTGCATAATAGTGAACTTCATGGTCTCTACAGGAAGTCAGATATAATAAGAACAATTAAGTCTCGTAGACTGTGATGGGTATGACATGTGGCACGAATGGGGAATGAAAGACGTGCATGGAAGCTTCTTGTAGGAAAACCAGAGGGAAAACGCCCAGTTGGTAGACCAAGAATGAGGTGGTAGAATAACATTAACTTGATTTGAGGGAAGTAGATTATATGGGAATGATTGAAAAATATTAGCTCAGGATAGGGATGTATGGAGAGCTTGTGTCCGCGCGGCCATGAACCTACGGGTTCGATAGTGCCAGTGAGTTAGTTAGATAGTTGTACAAGGTATAGGCTAATAAAAATACATAAAAACTTTGAGACACATTATTCATAATTAGAGAATGAAAGTACTTTTTAAAATACTTTAAAATGCCCTCAATCAGCAAGGAAACACGCGTCAACGTGCCCTTGCATTTACTCTCGGATGTGCCTAAGTAACTCTGAATACTTTCGAACTGTCTTGCAGCCTTCCACAGTGCGCGCACAAAGAATTTCGACATCTTGTACTGGGGTTGCATTCACAAGGGATTTCAAAGTCAAGTGGATAGATCGGGTCTGCACGGAGGCCAAGAATTAATATACCTCTACCTATCCAGCGGTTAAGAAACATACGCTTGAGAAATCTATGAAAACAAACTTCGAAATGAACAGGAACTCCTTAATGCATGGGATACATGTTCTGCTTTTCTGTAATGGGTCATTATCTAACAGAGAGGCAACATGTTCGTCAAGAATAATAGTATATTCGTCCGTTGGCCTACTTGAAAGAATGTGAGGTCTTAACAAACTGACAATGCTGAACCACACAGTCACTAAGGATAGATGCTGATGATGATTTTGAACAATTTCGTGAGGATTCTCACATTCCAGACTTGGTGATTCTGAAAACTCTAAGTAAGCCTCATCTATACAATGATACATTGTTGGACAAACCATTGGCAGAACTCAAGGCGTGCAGGAAAATCAGCTGATTACAGAGCCTGGAAACCCTGTAAATAGTAAGGATACAACAAATTCTCATGCAATACCCTCCAGGTCGCCCGCCACATGAGCTACATGTTACCTTTTTCATACATTTATTTCCGCTTGTTCCATCACCTCGATGTTACATATTTACACAATTATATTTGTTATATGATGTATATTGTATCAATTACTGTAATATATATATATATATATATATATATATATATGTGTGTGTGTGTGTGTGTGTGTTTCTAATGCCACCCACTGGACTTTACATGCCTCAGGTTCCGCGCGGGGCGAATAGATGACACTAATGTGACATATTTTCAATTTACGCATCAGTTCTTCAGACCACTTTCCATGAAGGCTGTCCGCTCTTAAAGTGATCCTCATCAAAACAAAACCATGTGACCTGCTCGCTTTTCAACGGTTATGGTCACCCGTACGATGTAAAAGCAATACGTACGCGAAAAAGTAGTTCCCTTCATTAAATTAAAAATAAGTCCTCTGAATATACGAGGGTCACTAGATAAGTTTTGAGACACGGCAGTATGGCGATAGGAATGCAATAAACTAATATACCATTTAAAAGCCCAACTCTCGAACGTCAAAACCATAGCAGGTAGAAACGATTCCTTTCAGTTGTCTGTGGGCAGCACCCTTGTGAAGTAGTCTGTGCGTGGTGAAATCAAACGTGTCCTATGGAGCTTGAGAGGGAGTATTTTCTTGCTATGATTTTATACGAGGTATGATTATAAGAGCGGTTTAAATGAGTCGCAAACACTTGAGCAACTCACACAAACATTTGGGGACCTTGTTCTTTCACGTGCAATAGTTTTCCGCTGATTTCCTGAATTTAATAGGGAGAGAACATCACTTAAAGATGAAGGGAGAAGTGGGAGACCAACAACAGTGGTGATAGAGGAAAACGTCTCTGCAGTGGAAACTCTGATTAAGGAAGATCCACGACTGACCTATAAGGACATCGAGGGGGGCCTAGGGATTAGTTCGCCAAGTGTTTCCACCATCCTGCACCAATACTTAAGAGTGAGGAAAATATCTTCTCGATGGGTGTCACATCACTTGTCAGAAGGGCATAAACGCACTAGGGTGGAATTGTGTAGAGAAATGCTGGCGAGATTCAATAACGGGGACTCCAGCCGGGCGTCAGACATAGTGATAGGTGACGAAACGTGGATCTACCAGTATGACCGTGAAACAAAGCACCAATCATAGGTGTGAGTCTTCCCAGATGAGCAACCTCCGACCAAAGTCAAAATACCTAGGAGTGTGGGGAAGAAAATGGTGGCCACTTTCTTCTCAACAAGTGGTCATCTGGCTACAGTTGTGCTAGAAAATCAGAGGACAGTTACTGCTAAATGGTATACAGAAGTCTGTCTCCCCAAAGTCTTCTCAAAGATCCAGGAGAAGCGGCCAAAGACTGGACTGAGGGGAATTCTGCTCCACTTCTTTGCACACAGCTAATGCTACAATTAGGTTTCTGGAAAAAAAAAAAACTGTGAAATTAATGTCTCATTGAGCCTACAGTCTGGACCTAGCCCCGTGCGACTATTTCCTGTTCCCGAATGTGAAGAACTGCATGCGCGGACACCAATTTCCTAGCCCAGAAGATGCTGTTGGAGGAGCTTAATGCATTGTCTGAAATCGAGTGGCGTGGCTGCTTCCAGAAGTGGTTCCAGAGGATGCAACGGTGTATAGAATGTGCTGGAGAGTTGTTTGAAAATATATGATAGATATGGAAACTCTATCATGGCCCATTGTTGTATATCTCAAAACTTATCTAGTGACCTACGGATTTGTTATTCTTCGTGAATAAAATAACAATATTCAAAACATAGAAAATATTCTAAAACATACCTAATCAATAATTACAACTTAAAATAGCTTATTACATATGGATGATGCATTTGAGTCATGCTTCCGTCGACTCTGATTCAATAAAATGGCTGACGGTGCCGAGTCTTCTGTTGCTGCGCCGCCATACAAATTTTTAAAACACAAACCTAGCAAACCTTTGACTAGTGGTCAAAAAACAGTTATTTTAAATGTATTCCACAAGTTCAGTGAAAAATCTCACCAGATTTCTTGTAATCTACGATCTATTCTTTCTTGTAATCTACGATCAACGATCACATGTCTTATGTACATCGCATGTGCTCCCTGTCAATGTGACATTAATCAATAATTACAACTTAAAATAGTTTATTACATATGGATGAAGCATTTTAGTCATGCATCAGTCGATTCTGATACGAGTCTTCTGTTGCTGTGTCGCCATACAAATTTTTAAAACACAAATCTGGCAAACCTTTGACTAGTGGTCAAAAAACAGTTATAATCCCACAAGTTCAGTGAAAAATCTCACCAGCTTTCTTGTAATCTACGATCTGTTATTTCTTGTAATCTACGATCAACGATCACATGTCTTATGTACATCGCACGTGCTCCCTGTCAATGTGACAGTAATTGTGGCGCGAATGGCGGAAGGATACAATTGACATTAACATTGTTTATTTTGGGATCACTCTAAGAGCGGATAAGGTATAGATGATGTATTCTAGTATTGTGTACAGGAAGAGTGTAGGATGAATTTATGTATACAAACGCGTATAGTGTAAAGTGTGCTGTATGAGGGATGATGATGAAGACAAGGTGAAACCCGGTGTCGGTAGGTAGTTTATTCCTGTCAAAAAGCATTAAAGGGGGCAACCAGGCTTAACGTCCCCACCCGAGAGACGAATCGCTATCAACAGTACTATATGCATTCTGAACATATGAATTGTGGAGGAGTTTGCAATTTACTGCAGGAATCTGGTGCATAATCTAGCGATTAAAAATTGTACACCACCAACCCTCCTGACCCCGAAATTAAAATTTTACAATTAAACTAATTAAATTTAATCAATTTAAGAACTAACATTTTCAACCCCGCCGGATATCGAACCGGGCCCAATAATCGGGAAGAATACATTCTACCACCTGACCCTGCACAGTGGAATTTACTATATAATATCGCATTTATAATTTTAAATTTAATGATTATACTATTATTATTGTTCCATAATAGGCTACTTGATTTTTATACTTACACCTTAACGTTGTAGTAATTCTACATAGTTTTTTATATGAACTAAGTAACTTTCTGAATGAGTTCACTGACCGCCATTTCTTATTAAACTAGTTTTTAATTATCTTTTTTTTTTATCTGTTCACCAACACAACAGGGATACAATCCACTATCAATGATTTTAAAAATCTGTGGAAGTAAAATCTCAGTGGACCGCGTCCTGTTAAGAAAGCTATTGTTTTTTGTCAACGTAATATTTATTTTTAACCTTTCATATTTTGTATTCTGGAAGTAACCCTTCATAATTCGTCTTTTGTAGCTATTCCCTCTCCCATTTCTCTATATTCTGCTAACGTAGGAGTCGAAGAACGTCGCTCTCAGGCAGTCTACAGTAGCTGGTTTATAAACCTCTATTTTTTGTTGTTGTTTGGACCAGGATGTGTGAAAGCTCTTTACCAAAGTCACCAGCATGAGATTTGATCCGTGAGTAGTTAATAGTCCAGTTTTGTGCCATGATTTTTCTGGTTTGTTATCGTATTTTTTTTTCAATGATGTGATTTTGTGTGTTTTGCTGTATGGCGTCATCTTACTGTAGGTGTAAATTGCAACAATATTTCTACTTTATAGAATATAGGCCTACTTCAATTACAATTTGAAATTTTAAATGTATTTACAAAATGTATTTAATCAATTTCGAAAATTAATTGTCTGTATCACTTTGTCCTTGTGGCAATCCTCTAGTGAGGAAAGTTTTATATGATAAAATTGTTCTGCAGATGGTCAAATTATTATATTTTTCCGGAGTTTAAATATAGCTTGGTACTCCGCCTAATTCAAACAGGCGCCTATCGTGTAGTTTACACTGCATTTGATAGTAAAGTTTCTTCCCCATGAATATCATTACTACCGAGCCAACTCCGCAAATTTCTCTGCGTCCATCTGTGTAGATGTCTAGCGTATATTTCATGTTTTATTTTTTTAAGAGATGAATTAAGGTGTCTGGCGGATGTGACCATTTCTTATAGTGAAGTGGCGTGTTTAGCGTTATATCATGATGCATATTATTTTTTGGTAACAGTTTGCTATTGTTTCTTTACAGTGTGATAGGCGTGGTTTTTCGTTAAAATCCATAGTTTTTCATTAAATACGGTGCAGAATGCCTTGGCCTTTTTAATGTTAATTAGTCTTTGTACCCTCTTAAAATTTGCTGCGTTGCTTGACATTTTCATAGCATCGATCCATATTGGTGTTGTATATGACATCAGAGATGACATCTTTATATATTTTATTTATTATGCTATTTTTTTATTCCTCAATTTATCTTCGCAGATCTACCTAAGCCTTGAATTAATTTTGTAGTTTCCTGTGATACCTGTTCGATATGTTCATTGAAATTTAAGTTTTGTCCAGTATAATATTTAATTCTGTTTGTTTTGAGTTATCATCTTGTTATTTATATAAGATTTTATTTATCGATTTTCTTTTTGTTCTTTACGAGAAATTACAATGAGTTTCGATTTTTGGTCGTTGGAAAATATTTTATTCTGCTTGGCCCAGTTTGACATCTTTTTTATTTCATATTAGCATAGTTTCCTATATCAGGCAGGATTTTTGTTTTAACGATCATTATGAAGTCGTCAACACAGGCCATTACATTTTTGCGATTAGTGTAGTATAGGATGAGTAGTGAGTTCCAGGGCTTAAGCATGAACCTTGTGGACAACCTCTGTTGCGGATCTTTGAATTGTTGGTTGTTTTTATATATATGGTGCATAATTATATGTAATTCAGTTTATTTCCTAATAAAATTTAAGTTTAATACCGATATACAACACACTTTAAGTTTATTACCGTAAGTTAAATACAATTCTAACTTGTTAAATTACATAAAATATAGTAGATATACTACCTACTGAAAATATAAATACACCATGTTTTAAAATATGGTAAAATAAAAACCGTACCATAAATAAAAACTGACAATAACATCAAAGTAATCATGGAGAAAACTCTAATTAAATAAAGCGAGGGACTTTAGTATATCATATGAACCTTCTAGAGATTTTGTAGGGATGACATATGAACCTTCTAGTGATTTGATATGTCATATGAACCTTATAGTCTTAAGTAAGGTATTATTTTTTAATAAAACATATCAAAATGGGATTTAAATAAGGGGCAAGATGACTTCTTTTTCACGAAGATATTATAATTCATACAAAAATAAATCAATATCATATTAGCAATAGGCTAACTATACATGGATATTAAAAAAAATGGAATAAAGAAGGAATTAAAACAAATTTGGGAATCCGACGCTACTATTTTCTTAATATCCTTCTGAAATTTATTTTCGGCTTTCTACACATTTTTATTTTTCAAAGCTTTTTTTTTAATTATTTTCCTCTGCTCATTTTCTTTAATAACCCCAAACATGAACTTGGTCAGACAACAATCAACACTAGATGGTACAAACACAGACACACAACACAACACAACAAACAAACAAACAAACAAACAAACAAACACACACATTATCCTAAAAAAGTAAATGTGTATGGTCGGATTCTGGGGAACAAAATTTTGGTTCCTTACTTCTTTAACGAGACCGCTATTTGGAATTCTTGTGTTAAGTTCTTAATTCCATCCTTCGTTGTCTTGTATCCAAATCTAGAACATCTAAAATTTCAAAATGATGCAATCTAATATCGAAAAGATGGAGGTCTCCCTCATTTTACTCTCCGGGTTCGAGAATATTTGGACGATGTTTTCTCAAATAATTGAATAGGAAAAAAATAATTTATTAAATAGTCTGCATGATCATCTGATCTGTCTCCACTTAATTACTTTTCATGGAGAAACTTGAAAGTTAGAGTCTTTGTTACGATCCTAATAATGTGAAATGGTTAACAATTAGGATCAGGAAATAATGCACCAGCAGTAATTGAAAATGTTCAATAAGAATTCAAACTTGGAAGTAGCAACTACAAGACTGTAATGGGGAGTATTCTGAACACATTTGCCCATTTAAAAAAATTAAATGCTTTTGTTGTTGTAATTGTGTCGATTTTGGAGAAAGCTAATAAATCAACACAATAATTAAACTGTTCTCACAATAAAATTAAACAGATGAAATGTTGGAAGCAACTAAAGAAAATGATTACCTTTCAGAAAATCAAGAAAACAAATAGGTTACCATTTGATAAGTTTTCGATGATGTCACACCCTGTAGAATAATGACTCAAAATTGTGTTACTTTTTGTAAAATATGTATCTTGAAATATTAGTTTTATTTAAACAAGAGTTATTTTTGTTTTATTGGTATTATGGGTTGAATAAAAAAACCAATAGACTTATACGAGAATCTATGTTTGGCTAATGTAATGGTCAATATTTTGGATTGCTTTTTTATATTGACATAAGACAATTGTAAATTTATTTAAATCTAATTAACTAAATAGCAACAACTCTCATTTATATTTTTGTACACCACGTCGAAGAAACTATAACATAATTTCTGAATAATTTGAATCGAAGGCGTGTTTTAGAATCAATTTCAATTTTCGTATATCATGAGAGAAAAACCAAGACGATATACAAAAATAGTTTAATCTTCTTCTTCTTTTTCCATCTAATGTAGACAAGGTGCCTGTTTCTCTTCAATGTATTGCCTCAATTGTATCTCTCCATATTTTCTTCGGACGTCCAATATTTCTTTTCCCATTTGGGAATTTATCCCTAGCTATTTTAACTATTCTGTCGTTTGACATTTTATTTATATGCTTATTCCATTCTTTCCTTCCTTTTTTATCCAATTTGAAATTTGTTCTATTTGTAAATCTTCTCTTATTTTATCACTTCTAATGTGAATATCTTAATGTTTTTTTATTGTTCTCAAAACTTTCATTTCTCATGCTTCCAGTAGGCGTCGAGTATCATTTGTTTCTGGTCTACTTTCTGCCGTATATGTACAAAGTGACATGGTTACCCATTTATATATCTTAGTTTTAGCATCTTTTCTTAGATTTTATTATTTTCCAAATGATTTCTTTTGAACAACCTAAAACTCAATTGGCTTTGTTTATTTAACAACTTCTTCTTTTAAACTTGCATATCTGGCGATATTTACACCAAAGTAACTGATATTTGATAATTCCTCTATTATGTTGTCATCTATTAGCAATTTACATTTTATGGGAAATCGTGAGAATGCCATTGCTTTTGTTTTTTTACTTGATATAATCATAAGTAATGCTACGAATAATTTCCAAGAATTTATTTAGACGATTTGGAAATCAAGAGTGGCATTTGTTAGGGATATTTAACGAATACAATTAAGCTATTTAGTCACAAATCATTATTTAAATATAGTTATTTTAAAATATTTATATATTTAATGTAAACGGCGATGTTTAAAAAAAAAGAGAAATGTTTGGTTATGTTTCATTTGTTCATTCACTGCAACTTGATCATATTATTTATTGCTAAATAGGATGGCAATATTGTAAGAATGCACCCTAGTGGAGAAAAAATGAAACACGTTAAACTATATCTATTATAACCAACATTATAGGTTATTAATTATTTTTTATGTAACAACTCAGTAAAATCATTATTTAAAAACATAATTATTTAACACAAATGATCAAATATGTAGTTAGAAGGAATATGTTAATTATTTGCTATATTCAACGTATTTGTTGCAGAATCAGTCACAGAAAAATAATTCTCTAACCTGTTCCGAATATTAAAAAGGAGGAGCTTTTTTATTTTGGTAAACAGAATTCGATAAATATCGAGGTGAAACACGACTGTGATGGTTGTAAAACAAAATTAATTGAAACGTGATTGGTCATTGCTTCCCATTTAGGGCATGAGTTAAATATTCATAAGTAATGCCACGAGTGATTTCCAAATTATCGATAAATTCACGACTCACGAAGTGAGGAGTGAATTTATCTAGAGAATTTGGAAATCAAGAGTGGCATTTGTTAGGACTATTTATCGAATAAAATTAAGCTGTTTACTCACAAATCATTATTTAACTATAGTTATTTTAAAATATTTAATGTAAACGGCGATGTTTGAAAACAAAATGAGAAACGATAGGTACGCTTCATCTGCTTCTTTTGTTTATCACTGCAACTAGATCACACTATTTATTGCCAAAGGAACGCAATATTGTAAGAATGCCCTCTAGTGGAGAAAAAATGAAACATCAAACTGTATATTAATTCATTTCTGATGTCGTATGATGTAAATATGACAATTATATTTTTCTGGATTGTTACCTGGGAAAAAAAGTACATTTAAGGAAGTGTAAACAGTGGTTTCTTTTTTTGGTGGTATAATCAATTGCTACAAATGTTTTTATATTAACTCCCGCATGCGGCATGTGTTGACATTCATGCACTATATATACAATCTGATAGCCGTATTTCTCGCAGGCTCAGTCACTGCAAAATAATGGTCAGACCTGTTCAAAATATTAAAAAGGAGGAGCTTTCTTTAATATGGTAATTATAACACATAAATATTTCGTGAAACACGACTCTGATTGGTTGTAAAACAGAAATCATTGAAACGTGATTGGTCATTGACTCCCATTTGGGGCATGAATTAAATAGTCATATTAAATTCTTTTGCTGTTTTGTTAAATTGGCACAGTAATATTTGTAGGTCATCTTATGTTTCGGCAAACAAGACTGCATCATCCACTAACATATTATTTTCATTTCTTTATTACCTAGTAAATATTCTCTTTCAGTTTTTACATTTTTAATTATTTCATTCATAAATACATTAAATAATAATGGACTCAAATTGTCACCTTGTCTGATGCCCTTTCGAAATGGTATTCCTTTACTTGTTTTACCTCTTGTCTTTATTCGTACCTTGTTACCTGAATATACATGTGTGTTATTAATTAATCTAATAATGTTTTTAGGAACTTTTTCATAATTTAAAATTTTCAAAACGTCCTTCAATAAAATGCGATCAAAAGCGTTTTCCAAATCTATAAGTCTTACAAATAAGGGTTTATTGCACTCAATATCTTTTCCTATCATTTGTCTCATAATGAATACTGTCTTCTTTGCACGTCGTGCGCATTTCATTATTTATTATTATAATGAATACTGCGTCTGTACATGAGCGTCCATGACGGAAGTCATGCTGTTCGTCTTCAAATATCAAATTTGTTAACTTTATGAATAATTTTTATTATAATTTTTAATGCAGTATGTAGTAAATGTATTCCCTTATAATTATAGGGGTTCATTTTTTCTCCTTTCTTAAATAACGTTATTAATATACATTCTACATTCATCAGATATAATTTTGTATGCAAATATTTTTGTGTCAAAGCTGATAGTTCTAGGATAAGTTCAGGACCACCATATTTTAATAGTTAATTATCTTATCGAGTCCCGAAAAAAGTTAATTTAATTAAGGATAACTTTGCAAGATCACTAGTATGATCAACTTAGAGCATTCTGCATCTAATAGTGCCGGATTCGAGTCCTGGGATGCTTAGATTTTTTTTTATTTTGATATGGGATCTGGAATGGGATACACTCGAATTTATGATATCAATGAGTTGCTGTTCGAATTGAAAAGAAGCGATATCTAAGAAAATAAAAGTAATGTTGAGGAAACGATTAACACTGAACTCACGACTACCTGTACTGTCATCTGATGGCATGTAATAGGTGAGCACTTTAGTTGACTTAGGATCTTCGGTTCTGTCAATTGTTTATTTATTTTTATTGTATATGTTAAGATTGTCCACCGCTGTGGTCTCGAGGTAGCGTGCTGCCTTGTCACGCAGCGGGCCCGGGTTTGATACCCGGTCGGGACAAGCTCCTGGGTGAGGTTTTTTCGGGGTTTTTCCTCACCTGTAAGACAAATATCAGGAAGGTTAGGGCTCAACTGTCCCCGAAAATCATCCGGCCATTATCATCATCATCCTTCACCGGTGTGAAAAGCAACGGGAGCTACCCCACCTACAATTCCCTAGTAAAGTTACAAAGCATAGCATGAAAATGCTATGATTGCAGTGAAAGACCTGCCCTCGGGCAGAATTACTATTGATGGATGGATGTTAAGATTCGGTATAAATTAAATAGATATAGTATAGCAATGTAAGAATTGATCTTTATACAGACGTTGGGTTTTGGAAGATTAAACACAATTTTAGAATCCTAAATAATTTTTTCTTTACATTTTTGAGAGAATGTCAGCAATTACATTGACTGTTACACAAGATACTATGAGTCGAAGTTGTATAAATGTTTGATTATGTCGGTTATTGATCGCTCCTCTGTACAAGCAAATAATCCACCAAGACCTCAAGAAATTTCCTATCTTGTCAGATCAATTTGTCTATAAAAGCACGGTTTACATGAGTTTAATACTATTCTCAATTTTGTGTAAACTTTAAATATAATATGAGACCTAAGGTTTATTATATGGGGTCTTCGAGGTTACAGATACATTTACTAGTAAATAAGAAGAAATTATGAAATTGAATATATATATATATATATATATATATATATATATATTACAAATTGAATGATATTTATTACAGCTGTTTGTATACTTTAATTACATGAATCAGCGAGTCCTTGAAACATGTCGTCATTTAACGTTACAGATCAAATGGTAAATATTAAAATATAAGTACACATATAATAAAATTTAAATAAAAATATAAAAAGGCATATATATATATATATATATATATGTGTGTGTGTGTGTGTGTGTCCACCGCTGTGGTCTCGAGGTAGCAGCGTGCTGCCTTGTCACGCAGCGGGCCTGGGTTCGATCCTCGGGACAGTTTTTCCTGGTGAAGTTTTTATCGGGTTTTTTCCTCACCTGTAAGACAAATGCCAGGAAAACTTTAAGGCCCAAACGGTCCCCGAAATCATATGGCCACCATCATCCTTCACCGGTGTGGAAAACAACGGGAAGCTGCCACACCTACAATTCCCTAGTAAAGCCGCAAAGCATAGCATGAAAATGCTATGATTGCAGTGAAAGACCTGCCCTCGGGCAGAATTACTATGAATGGATGTATATATATATATATATATATATATATATATATATGTATATATATAATGGAATATATGTCGTATGGGTGAGGGTATGACGCATTAGGAAGGTAATGGGTTCAAATCCCAGGGCTGACCGAAATAACTGGTTATAGGCCTATACATTTATTGGTAGATTTATAAAATATCCTCAACTCGAGGTCGGGTCGAGGAATGAGATGAGATGAAGCTCACTATATAGAGTGTCTGTGAATTCTGAGGGTGCCGGCCGATCACGCCTGACACACCATCACGGGGGAAGATGAACAAAATGAATGAGACGAGTATGGAGAAATGATGGCAGGGGAAAACGGGAGGAAACCCCGAGAAAAGCCTTGCCCAAGCTCCGTTTCGTCCACCACGATACCCACATGGAGTGACCGAGACTCGATCTCGGGACCCTAGCGGTGAGAGACAAGTGTCTAACGAATCCGCCCCATTGGTATATTTATATTGTTTCTTATTATTTCTACATAGTTCAAAGTCAACGCCCGGAAAATTTCTTAAACGTGACAATTTTGCCATGGATGTGTTTTCTGAATATCTGTGTCACGAAACATACGATTTCAACTCCTCTTCTGGAGGAAGCCGTGTCCCGATTTATTCTTACCTCGAAAAAGAAATCAACTTGGAAGGACTGAACTTTTGAACCTCAGATCTCTGGAGGGCTTATATACTACCATTAAATCATCAGGGCCAATGCATTCTCTACATGGTTACTTTTTAATATAATTGGAACATTACGTTTCCTCTGTCGTAAATATAAATTCTGGAATGAAATGTTATGGGCGAGACAGTTCATCATTAATAATCGTTTCACAATATGTTTTAACTCTTCTTACCCTCACTCCTAGACAAAGGGGATCCTTCAAGTAAATAAGCCTGTAGGTAGGGGAGCAGGCATTCTGACCCACTCGCCGAAGACGGCACATTATAAGACAAGTTATACTCACTGAGATCCAACATGGATCTACCTCACTCGTCTACTTCACTGGAAACCGAATCTAAACCACCGAATGAAGTTACAGGGTTCTACCGACCACACAAACGATACAGTTCAATTTGTTAATTAATTAAAATCAAATAACTGATAATTTTTACAAAAATGTACTACACATATCAAGAAAAAAGTCTACTACTTGCTATACAACGCGATATTACCCTAAGTATCCAGCCGTGTTCAAATAAGATTGAAGTGAAAACCTAGATGGCTTGGTTATAGAGAGTGTTATGATACCTATTCGATAAACTTTTAGGAACGATAGGTTATACAAAGAGGATTTTTTTGTCTTCTTGTATCTTGTAAGCCCATGTTTCCTTTAACAGAGATTTAGGCGCTCTCCCCCTACACAGAAGAATTTGAACCATACTAATTTAGTTACACTTGTTTTCGTACAGACGCCATTTGAGTGGTCCGTGGTCAGCGTTCCGCCTCATACTGACATCTAGGAAACCAAGGTAGTACTAGGACGGGAAAATTCGGTAAACTTTGCTTAGAGGCCTTTTCATTCAGGCTTAAGGATATTTTACGAGCCTGAAAATCTTCAATATCATTTCATGGGAAGAACCCCATACAAAGTAAAATCTGTCTCCGGAATAAAATTTTAGAGAGATCTAATCAATTTAAATATCTTGGATATTATCTCTCTATCTGGGATGAAAAGGATATCCCTGAAAAAATTACTAGTTATAATAAAAGTTTGGGAATTATTAATCAAGTTATGAAACCATCCCTTGTACAAAAAAACACCAGGTTACGTTTATATAACACTTTGGCTAGACCAGTGTTGACCTATGGTAGTGAAGCATGGACACTAAAAAGACAACATGAAAGCAGAATAACGGCTTGTGAAATGAGATTCTTGCGCAGAACAGCGGGTTACACCAGATGGGATCAGAAAAGGAATACCGATATATTAAAAGAATTGAAGGCTACGCCAATTTTGGAATATATTAAACAGTACCAACTAAATTGGAAACATCATCTAAAAAGAATGAGTTCAAATCGGATCCCCAAAGCTGTTTATAATTATATACCAAGAGGACGAAGATCACTGGGCCGTCCTATGAAACGCTGGAGGGAAAATTTTCTATAGGATCGTAACAGGCCTTGGCTTAATACTTGGAAGGAAGAAGAAGAAGAAAAAGAAAATCTTCAGACTCGGGACCCACGTCTTGAAGTCCCTCCCGGAGGACTTGCTCCTTGGATTTTTCCATGCTAAAAAAATCCACCGACCCCGGCCGGGTTTGAACCCGCGACCCTCGGGAACAGAGGCAAGGAGCATAACCACTAGTCCACAGCGGGCGAATAGGCTTTTTTTTGTAAAGGAACATATACTCCAAACATAACTTTTTGAGTTCTGCGCATTGGTCAAGCTCGGACATCGAATAAAAAAATGTACAGTACACAAAGTAAATTTTACTTAGAGGAATATTCTCGAAGTTTACAAGTGTATTTAAACAGTGTGTCCTGCGTTTCATTAAGTGCTCGATACCTTGGAAGCAATGACTGCCTGACTCTGTCGAGGATGGCAACATTCTGTTTGATGTGGTGAAACGCATATCCCTATTGTCTAGCACATAAATAACACATTACCCTGTAATACGTCTTCGGATATCATGGGTTCCTCGTAACACTAAGCTAATATCCCTGAAAGACTTATGAAAGTTTGTTGGTAAAATTATCTTCCGAATTTTTTGCTTCCACGACCCACAAAATAATAATACTGTAAAATGGATGCAGTATAAAGAACATAACTTTGTCCGAGCAAAATTTTCTCTTTTACATATATAACAATCATATTTCGTCATATCAAAGTAATCAATTTGATATTGGTTCTTGATACTGTAGACATCTTAATATTCAAGATGTATTGATATTGAATAATGCTGTAGTATGAGTTCGGTAATTTTTGGATACTTTGCTAGTGATCTTTAATTATTTTTATAAATTAATCACGAGTAGCACATTTTAAGGAACAATCTATCTCGTTCATGAGCTTTAAATCAGGTAAAGAACAAATAGGTGTGATTGTGAAGCCAGATCTCCGACGCCATAATAAAAGTTTGTATTTTGGAACAAATTACCTTGTCGTGGTGGAGTGGCTTGCGTGCTTAAATGATCCTGAGAGCTATGCCGGTGGTAGCATTGCTACCGTTAGGGTTACCCATGCCGGACTGGTCGAAGGTGATAAGCCAGACGAAAAAAGTACCTTGGTCGAAAGAGTAACGATCTTTCACCGTAAAAATACTACCGTCAAGAAATGCGGACATGGGTTCAACTGGGGTAAAATTTTCCGGAGGTCAAATAGTCCCCCATCGGTTCTCCGGGCTGGGACTGCTTCAGGGAACCCATGCCAAAGGCTCAAACACAGGGACATGTTCCTAGGAACGTGGAATGTTAGGACTTTATACAATAGCGGGGCACTAGAGATATTAACGCGGGAAGTAGATAAATCGCCCTTGGATATAGTCGCTTTACAGGAAGTTAGGTGGCCAGGAGAAGGTAGTCAGGAATCAGGAAGCTTTGCATTATACTACGGGGGTGCAGAAATACCTGCATTTGGAACGGGTCTTTTAGTCAGAAGGAGGATCCTATCCGCTATCCGAGATATTAAGTTTGTTAGTGATAGGATATCATACATAATTCTAAAGGGCAAACAACATGATTTTATAATTGTAAATGTACATGCCCCCACAGAAGATAAAGATGGCAAGATCAAGGATGAGTTCTATGAAGAATTAGAATGCTTATTTGATAGCTTTTCACGATATCATATGAAAATTGTCTTAGGAGATTTTAATGCAAAAGTGGGGCGGGAAGATATATTCAAACCAACAATAGGCAAATTCAGTCTTCATGAAAATAGTAACGACAATGGGGTTAGATTAGTCACCTTCGCCACATCAAAGAATCTCATTGTTAAGAGCACATTTCAGCATAAGGATATTGATAAATACACCTGGACGTCTCCAGATGGCGAAAATCGGAACCAAATAGATAATGTATTGGTGGACAAACGCTGTCACAGTAGCATCATAGATGTTAGATCTGTTAGAGGGACAGACTGCAATTCGGATCATCATCTGGTCAGAGTGAAAATCAGAAACGGCTTTCGCTAATGAGAGGAAAAAAAACGCTAAAGACGATTCTGTAAAAATTTGAATTAAAAACCTTAAAACATGATGAAATGCGGCAAGAATATCAAATCAAAATTGCTAATAGATTTGAAGTACTGGTATCTTCAGATGACAGTGTGGCAAACGAAGAAGAAACTGATATAAATAAAGAATGGGAGGATATAAGAGATACTATTAAATTGTCAGCATCAGAAAGCATTGGTTGTTTAAAAAAGAGGCAAATCAAGAAATGGTTTGATGATGAATGTGCCGACATTGTAAAGAAAAGGAAGCTAGCAAAAATGAAATGGCTACACGAGCCAAATGAGGTAAATTTAGAGCAATTGGATAGTATTAGACGGGAAACCACCAAGTTACTAAAGAGTAAAAAGAGGGAATATTTGAGAGAGAAGATTAATGAACTTGAAATGAACGCAAAAAATAGGAACATTAGATAATTATATCAGGAAATTGTATAGAGAAGAAAGGGTTTCAGGCTAGAACAAACATAATTCGGAATGAAAATGGGGATATGATTGCAGATTCCAGGAGTATATTAAAGATGGAAAAGTTACTTTAATCAGCTATTAAATGTACATACTGAACAGGACATGGAGGAGGATAATTTAAAGACAGCAGAAATGCTAGTCGCAGAACTAAATGCATTAGAGGTTGAAATGACGATTGACAAATTGAAGATGTATAAAGCATCAGGTTCAAATGAGATCCCAGCAGAACTGATAAAATCAGGGGGAGAAAAATTGATGGACAAGATACGCTGGTTGCTTAGTATGATTAGGGAAAAAGAAGCTCTTCCAGATGAATGGAAGGAATCAATTATCGTACCAATTTATAAGAAAGGAGATAAAACTGATTGCAACAACTACAAGGGCATCTCATTACTTTCAACTTCGTACAAAATTCTAACAAATATATTAGTCAGCAGACTTACTCCCTATATTGATGACATTCTAGAAGATCATAAATGTAGATTTAGAAGAAATAGGTCTACAACAGATCAGATTTTTAGTATAAGACAGATTTTAGAAAAAAATGGGAATATAATGGTACTGTACATCAGCTATACGTAGACTTCAAAAAAGCATATGATTCAATTAAGAGGGAGAAGTTATATAGTATCCTGTTTGAGTTCGGAATTCCGAAAAAGTTAGTTAGACTTATACGAATGTGTCTAAATGGCTCAAAGAGTAGGGTGCGTGTAGGCAAACAGTTTTCGGACACTTTTGAAATCCAGAATGGGTTGAAGCAAGGAGATGCACTATCTCCTCTACTATTTAATTTTGTACAAGAGCATGCCATTAACTCTTTAGAGAATGAGGAAGCCTTACAACTCAATGATGTTAACAAGCTGTTAGTTTATGCTGATGATGTAGTATTGTTGGCCGATAGCGAGGAGATACTAAAGGACAACACGCACACACTATTGAGTAACACTAAGAAATTGGGACTGGAAGTGGGTATAAATAAGACTAAATATATGGTCACACGTAGAAATTCATTAAATAATGGAAACGGACAGCTAATGACTAATGAGGGAAATTTTGAAGAGGTGGGTGAATTCAAATACCTAGGAACAATAATCACAAATAGGAATGAGATGCACAAAGAAATTAAACATAGGCTCAATTCTGGGAATGCGTGCTATTATGCATTGCAGAGACTTTTGATGTCCCAACTCCTTTCAAAAAACGTTAAACTGAAAATATATAAAACTATTATTCTACCAGTTATATTATATGGATGCGAAACCTGGACTCTTACTTTAAGGGAGGAAAGGATATTACAAGTATTTGAGAATAAAGTTCTTAGGAAAATTTTTGGACCAAAGAGAGATGAACAAACAGGTGAATGGAGGAGACTACATAACAATGAACTACATGGTCTTTATAGGAAGCCAGATATAATAAGAACAGTTAAGTCTCGTAGACTGCGATGGGCAGGACATGTTGCACGTATGGGGAATGAAAGACTTGCATGGAAGCTTCTTGTAGGAAAGCCAGAGGGAAAATGCCCAGTTGGTAGACCAAGAATGAGTTGGGAGAATAACATTAACTATGATTTGAGGGAAGTAGATTATACAGGGAATGATTGGAAGGCATTAGCTCGGGATAGGGATGTATGGAGAGCTTGTGTCCGCGCGGCCATAAACCTACGGGTTCGATAGTGTCAGTGAGTAAGTAGTAGTAGTAGTAGGACTTTATTAGACAAAAAGTAAGATATTTACAATATTATTTACAAATATGGGTCGCACGGGCAGTAAGCCGTACGTGCTGTTGACACTCCGTTACAATAAAGTAATAATTGGTACTAGTGTAAAGAAAAATAAACAAAAAAAATCAATAACATTACTATTACATAAAGAAAACACAATAATATTACAATTAAATAATACAATAGCATTATACACTAAAAACATTAACATTACATTTACATAAAAAAACACAATAACATTACAATTAAATAATAACACAATAGCATTATACACTAATTAATTTATGTATAATTGTTAAGAATTAATGGTATTGCATTTTGATAACATATATTTATTCATGAATGAGTGTTGTCCTTATTTTCCGCGTTTTGTCCAGAAATTTACCGAGGTTTATCCAATTTTCTGGATTTATCAATAACTCGTAGAGTAAGTAAGTAAGTAGGTAAGTAAGTAGGTGAGTAAGTAAGTAAGTAAGTAAGTAAGCAAGTAAGTAAGTAAGTAAGTAAGTAAGTAAGTAAGTAAGTAAGTAAGTAAGTAAGTAAGTAAGTAAGTAAGTAAGTAAGTAAGTAAGTAAGTAAGTAAGTAAGTAAGTAAGTAAGTAAGTAAGTAAGTAAGTAAGTAAGTAGGTAGTAGTAAGTAAGTAAGTAAGTAGGTAGGTAGGTAAGTAAGTAAGTAAGTAAGTAAGTAAGTAAGTAAGTAAGTAAGTAAGTAAGTAAGTAAGTAAGTAAGTAAGTAAGTAAGTAAGTAAGTAAGTAAGTAAGTAAGTAAGTAAGTAAGTAAGTAAGTAAGTAAGTAAGTAAGTAAGTAAGTAAGTAAGTAAGTAAGTAAGTAAGTAAGTAAGTAAGTAAGTAAGTAAGTAAGTAAGTAAGTAAGTAAGTAAGTAAGTAAGTAAGTAAGTAAGTAAGTAAGTAGTAAGTAAGTAAGTAATTAAGTAATTAAGTAAGTAAGTAATTAAGTAAGTAAGTAAGTATTTTGGAACAAGAACATAAAACGTTATTACACTGTTACTATTTTTCAGTTACCGCATATTAATATTTTGAACATATGTGCGGGGTGAATCATAAATATGGCTATACGTTTGATCGCGTTGTGTGATGGAAATATTACCATTACAGGAAATATGAAATTACCTTTGGAAAGGTAATTATTCAAATTACAACAATGGTATAAAACAAAACAGTGTAGAACTTACGTCATTAGTCAAAATGGTGTTGAATATGCAATAGCAAATTACAATTGCTGCATGGGCAATAATGTATGCTGATAATCGTGAGGCCGCACGACGGGCAAGACGTGAGTTTAACGTAGCATTGCAGCTTTCGACTGTGGGGAAGTAGAGAAAACGACTGCTGGAAACGGGAAGGATGCAGAAAATCAAACCTTCTGGAAGGCCTCTCGTATTAACACGGATGCAGAAACAACGAAGATAATCGTGGAGGCGTTCGACGCTAGCCCACGAAAATCAACCCGCGAAGCTGCACGTGAGAAGTGATTTGTTTTGTTCTATTTTTGTAATTTGAAGGATTCCCATTCCAATGATATCATATATCCTTTAATAATAATATTTTCGTCACAAAATGCGATCAAATGTATAGCCATATTTCTGAATCATTCTGTATGTGCAAATGTCATGTAAAATGAATTTTCGCTCAATTTAAAATTATATAGATATTGAGAATTAAAAATAATAGCTTACCGGTATAGAATAATTTTTAATATATGCCATTAATGTATTTTGTTATATTTATCTTGGTGATTTAGGGATGGTCCTTCCGGTTCAATACTCGAGAGTCAAGTATTCTATCCCGGACAAAATCGTAAAATGTTTCTGGGTGAGGAAAATCCTAAATGTTAGGACCTAAAATGTAGTTTTTTTTTCAGAAAGAAAGCTAAGAGCTGTCGTTCCCGTGTAATAGAGACGTGTAGGATGCTAAAGAATTATCGGGTATGTAAGACATGTAATAAATAATTCTTTGGCTTATGGAACCCGGGGTTAAATGAAGCACTCACTAAGGCTCTCCACTAGTCCGTATCCTCATTCAACTCAATTCGGTTCACATCTCTGATATCGAGTTTTCTAAGATTCATCCAAATATTATCCTCCCACGATGCATAGAGCTTCCTAATAGTCTTTCCTAATCATTTATACTGACACCTAGAAAACTACGTATTCCAGACATAAGAGTTCATTCGCAGCGTTGAGATTAGCTTCGTAATAGAAAAAGGCGAAGCTAAACAAAGGATTCTGTTCGGAAATCATCAATATAATATAAAGTAATCTTATTTTTAGATCTTCCGTAATAGGTTTCAATTATGATAACATTTTGTACTGCATTCTTTCACGCAACAAGTGGCAAACGTTTTTGCCACCTTTCATTTACATAAATGGCTAAAATGTTCTAAAATGTTTATTTTGTTTACAAAAGCTTAAGTGGCAGCTTGTACTGACATATGTGCCGGGATTTGCTGTCTCGCCGATATAGGCTATGGACCTTCATGCTTGTACTAGAACAGTTTCTTTTATTTTTTTTTAATCTCGGAGAATTCAATGCCACGCTGGGGATCGAACTTACAAGCTACAAATGCAGTGGCAGGTATCAATGGTGCAAGGCGATTTAATTAGAAGCTGCAGTTATTCAGGAGTAAATAAGTTTCTCATTATACTGGTGATAATGAAGAAATAAATGTAAAAGTTAGTTCCGGGAGAAGTGATATTTATTAAAACATGGGTTTGTGATCGATGTGTCGGGGATCGAATTGGACATGCGCCCACAGAGTCCGGGCAAGGTGTTGACCCAGAGCTGGGCCGAGGATGCAAGTCAGCGGCTGCTGCTGTATATTCTCCCTCAAGACGGGATGTGTTGTTATAGCAGTATATTACGTGGTAAGTGCTACACTTATCTTAACAATAACTCAATTTGCAGCGCCACCCCATGCCTACAACCCACTATTTTCAAAATCCAACTTAAATAACAATTCCATATTTGCAAACTTAATCCTCTATTGCCTATATATATTCATAGTTTTTTTGTTGAGGGTTTAATATAATCAATTCGACATTTTAAATTCAATTATTAGTTGATACCTGGGGAAGAGTTTATGTAATTAAATTTTTCGTTTAGAATTCTAATCATCTCGCATTCTAACCATCGTCACGTAAAGGCACTTCATATGTCATTCCTCACCCTTCAAACATCTTACTTGAAAAAAATCTCAATTTAATTATCGAGCTCAAAATTTTAGTTAGAAATCTATCTAGCAATTTTGACGGGGTTTTTAAATCGCTACTAATGGTTATATGGCAAGGAGCCTCACTTGCCATTCCTCATCCTAGACTTTTATTCAAGCCACTCAAAAACCCGATTGTCCTAAGCCCATATTAAAATAGTAATACACGTTTTTAGAAGCAATAATGCCTACCAATACACTATATGAGCCTAAATAATTTATGTTATTTATGGCCTACTAGAAAGATACGGGTATACTAATTTTAAGCGAAGTTTTTAGTTAAACAAATTCTGATATAAAAAAGAGGTTGATATTGTAAACCACTGGTCTGTTGCGAGGAAAGAAGCTGAAGAATATGGGAAATAAGAAGCTCGAAGTAAAATTTTGGAAAATACCAGTTCGATGGTCTTTCCATGTTTGCTTATCAGAATTATTTGTTTAAATACTTTTCTTTACCATTTGGAAATTAAGGACAATTAGGTACTGTTGAGTAAATAACGTTCTTACAATAAAATTGATTAGCTCAAAGAGAGACTCATATTAACTAAACTATCTTTATTTTTTGAATGGTTGGGAATTTTATCATTATTATATTCGGAAATCTGATAACAAACACAAGTGTCTGTGTGATTATACATCTGTAGTTTACAAAACTCGACGAATTATTCAATTATATACATTACTACTGTATGTCAGAGAGAATAAAGTTTTCTTTTTAAACACAGTACTACTTCCTTCGTTGTGGAACAATAATTCTTTCCCGGGTCCACGATCGAGATAACAGATTAATAATGAGGTAACCTTGAGATGTAGCGATAAATTCCCTAGCTACAAAGTAACATGTACCTATATTAAATTATAACTTCTTTATTTAATTAGTCTTATGTATTTTTATAAACGATTAACATCAATGCAAAGACCATATATAATAGATTATATTACGGTGAATTGTTGTAATTTTTTCGATTAAAATTTATGTAGTCAACTATAAAATTATATATCTTAATTTCGTAATATGGATTGGGTAAGGTTTTATGCTATATTGCAGAATGTTTTAAAAGAACCTGATACTGTTAGGTTTAATATGTAATTTAAACACGTTCAATTTTATTCGCTCTAATAATCTTGAAGAAATCCAGTTAAAAAACATAGAAAGAGAGAGAAAGAGTGAGAGAGAGAGAGATAGAGAGAGATAGAGATAGAGATAGAGATAGAGATAGAGATAGAGATAGAGATAGAGATAGAGATAGAGATAGAGATAGAGATAGAGATAGAGATAGAGATAGAGATAGAGATAGAGATAGAGATAGAGAGAGAGAGAGAGGAGAGAGAGAGAGAGAGAGACAGAGAGAGAGAGAGAGAAAGAGAAGATTATCAACAGAGAACATTTATTTGTTGTTCCTTTGACTGCTGTGATATGATAGTTTCACAACTTAAAAGATAAGAAACTTGTTTTGCAAGTTGAAATCTTTAATGCTTTCTGGATTTTAGAAATTTGAAAACTATCGATTTGGAGCAGATTTGAACTATTAAGAAAAGCTTATTTGAGATTATGTTACCATTGAACTATTGGAGGTATTGACCTATTTTTGCCTTCTCCAAAGAGAAACAGAGCATAAAATACATAATTTACCTATAAATAACACTTGAAAGCTTCATTTTCTGAAAATGCAGAGCATTATCCTTATATTATATTTAATTAATATTGAAATTTTAATTCGCGTTGACATTAAATTATTTTGAGAAAGAGAGATAATATAACTATGAAGATAAAATTTACAATTATATTTATTGGCGTAAATTAAATCTTCTTCCCCAACATTTACAGGGAGTAAAATTTCATTAGAATGTCTAAAGCTGTTCTTTTAAATAAAGAAACAGAACTTCATTCCTGGTGCTGATTTTCTCATTATATTGGTACCATATTCTCTTTGAAAGCGGAATATGAAAGTTTGTTTGATATTGATTATATCGAGTAAATCGGCTAAGAAGGTAGCATTTGAGATTCTCATTCGGTGGACTGGAGTTCAAACCTAAGTGAGGCCTAAGCCGAGGATTTTCTTGGTTTTCCTCATTTGTCAAGGGAAATTCTAGGTTGGAATTTCATTACCAGCACCCATTTAGTAATTTATTAACATTTAAAAAAAGAGTTACTTTTTCAGAAAAAAAATACATAACAAACCAATAGTACAATAATAGATCCAACTGGTTACAATTAAATATTATAGACGTGATATTATATTTGATATTAAAGCATATGTAAATAAGAATTAAATAAAAACATGGGCGTCTCCTTTCTTAGTATTTCATTATGATTATTGAACACAAGTACGTAACATTATTCAAAATTTTCAATTAATGATTTATTTGCTGTAAAAAATCAGTTGTGAGAAAAAAGGGTTAAGGTGATTACAATGCGACTGAATGTAACTAACGTACTCGGTTTAAGATTTATACTGTAGGTGCGGATTTTTTCTATGCAAGATGAATTAGATTAGATTAGATTTATTTAGCTTGGTGCAGTTAAGGCCATGTGGACATCTCTTCCACTCACCAGGACAAACATATATTACATCAGAATATAACAATCTTAATTAACTCTAATATTAAATACTAAGTAAAATTTTGATCAAAAAGATAATATCTAATATATTACGATCTATAATACAACCAGTTAATGTTAGTTAAAATTAAGACTAAAACTATTAATAAAATGTATACAAGCAAGACATATTAAATTGTCCCTGTCTAGTGTATATAAAAAACAAAGGAAAATAATGAGATATAGAAAACTAATTTTACGATTATACAATATTTAAGACAAAACAAATAAAAATATTTGTTATTCTTAATATTATTTTCATAAATAATTAAATTTATTAATTGTTAAAAGAATATTATCAGTGAGGTGTATAAGTTAGTTTGTTATTAAATAATTCTTTAGTTTGTTTTTGAAGGATGTTATAGTTTGACAGTCTCTGACATAGAGCTCTCTGAAATAAATCAATGAATGAAGTGTTGTCCAAAATTGAGAATGGAGGCAATTTGCCATCATCATTTTCCTCTTTTTGTGACATTTAAGCCCTTTTTACCCTTTCTGTCCACAGTCCCTTTCTCATTCATTTCTGCTTTTTTGTGTTACTTTTTTAAATATTTTATATAGCGAATTCTGCCATTTACTTTACAATGTCCAAATATATAGCTTATTAAATTATTTTTCAACACATTAAATAAAATTATTCTCAACTTGCCATGAACACAGGAACAGTCAACTTATTGCTTTCAGTGAAGATAGGACTGAAATAAATTAAATACAGCATATCTGTAGCAATGGAAAATGTTCGCTTTTTTTTACTTTTGACGGAACTTGAACATTCTAATAGACTGCGGTGGGCAGGGCATGTGGCACGAATGGGGAATAAAAGATGTGCATGGAAGCTTTTTGTAGGAAAACGCCCAGTTGGTAGACCAAGAATGAGGCGGGATAATAACGTTAACCATGATTTGAGGGAAGTAGTTTATACAGGGAATGATTGGAAAACTTTAGCTTAGGATAGGGATGTAAGGAGGGCTTATTTCCGCGCGACCATGAACATATGGTTTCGATAGTGCAGTGAGTTAGTTATTGAAATTTAAATACAAGGGAATAAAAATTAACTGAATTTTTCCTCATTTCACTTCCGTTACCGAATCTAAATTGCTTGTTGCATAACATGCAGAGTTCTCTATGTCGAAGGTGGATCTATCTCAGAAGTTTAAACAGGATTGGATCGAAAGGATGGAATCATTACATGATGCTCTGTTTGCAGGAATCACATTGGTAAACAAAAGCGAGACAACATTCTACAACACATTTTTACTTCGAAGCATTAACATTTATACTTGATTATTTAACTCATGCCCAAAATGGGAGTCAATGACCAATCAAATTTCAATGAATTTTGATTTAAAGCCAATCACACTCTTTTTCATCTCGATTTTATTAATTTAAAGTTATGGCTTTAAAATCAAGCTCCTCCTTTTTAACATTATGAATAGGTCAGAGCATTATTTTGCAGTGACTGACTCTCTAAGAAATATGTTGAATATAACAATTTATATATTAAGATATAAGAATTCTAGAATGCATGTGGCTACCAGATTATATATATAGTGCACGAATGTAACGTCATAGTGCTTGCGGGATATAATATAAAACATTTGTAGCAATTGATTATACCACATAAAAAAAAGAAACCACTGTTTGCATTTTCTTAAACTATTATTTCCCAGGAATTTACGTTCCAGAAAATTATAATTGGCATATTTACATCATAGGGCATCAGAAATTAATTAATAACCTATAATGTTGGTTATAAACAGTTTGATGTGTTTCATTTTTCTTCACTAGGGTATATGCTTCCAACATTGCGATCATTTGGCAATAAATAATATGATCTGGTTGCAGTGATGAACAAATGAAGCATAACGTTTCTCATTTGTTTTCAAACATCGCCGTTTACATTAAATGTATAAATATTTTAAAATAACTATATTTAAATAATGATTTGTGAGTAAATAGCTTAATTTTATTAGTTAAATAGTCCTAACAAATGCAACTCTCGATTTGCAAATTTTCTAGATAAATTCACTCCTCACTTCGTGAGCCGTGAATTTATCGATAATTTGGAAATCACTCGCGGCATTACGTATGATAAAAATATTTTTTTCTTTCTTTACCCGAGTTTAACATCTCTCTTTGTATTTTTTATATATTGCACGCCACACGACCTGTTGGGAAACGATTTTAAACTCTTCAATAAAAACATTCCTTTTGGAGCACACAAGGACCTGGGGGGCCTTCCTGAATGAGTGATCAACTCAATACTAGGGACATCTCGAGATAACGCGAATACTTAAGTCAAGACATACCATTCACTAATACATTCACATTAAACAAGGTGCATATGTTAATATTGTTATGATGGCCAGATGGTGTTCGAGATAAATTTCTGATATTTTTCTTACAGAAAAAAAAATCTGAAAAATCCTCATCCAGCAAAGCTTGTCCCAATTTGGGATCGATCCCAGGGCTGCTGCGTCTGAGGCAACGACATTACCACTACACCACTACTGTCATGAAAAATTGCGTCTAAAATTCCTAAACCCAGTAATTAGGAAATATTGTTCTATGGCAGCGGTTCCCAAACTTTTTCGACTCGCGAACCCATTCCACAACGATCTGAGTTGAGTAAACCACTGACTTTTAAATATACATATAGCCCTAGTAGACATGCATACAATTTAATTCCAAGCAAAATGTTTAATAACCATACATTAACTTAACCCTTAACGATTAAAACCTAAAGTTACTCTAGTTACAGTTCAAAAGTTACACAACGTGTAGGCCTAGTTGTAGCGAAATCAAATGAATCGCACTTTTTAAAAAGGTACTAAGGCAAAATTTGCTACTTTTGAAGAAGTATTTTAGTAAGATCTTCATTATGCCCCTCGTTGTGGCGACAATTTTGAAGAAGTAATTCTTTTCCCATATTGTGGCGATGTTTTGAAACAGCTAACTCTCTTCATGCCCGATATTGTAGTAACATTTTGAAGGATTAGTGTCCAAAAAGAATTACTGGTTCAGGTTGGGTTTAATTTTCGGTAGAGCTGGATTCTCTTCTCAAGGTCGAAATTGGTATACAGGATAGGGAAAAACTTTAAAAATCACTAATAACTGATTCTTGTAGAAATAGTTGTAAATTTATTTACTATTTAATTTCCCAGCAGATCAAGTAAATATAGGTGGTATTATTCTTCACCGTCAATTAAAATTAAATTATTTTCTTTTCTTGAATCAACTATTCTTCTGGTATTAAATATCACATTTTATCAGGAGAGCTGTTATTGCTTCTATCCTTGATGAAAGTTATATGCTGACTGACTAGTGTAATTCTGTTATAATTTTAAAGAACATTATTACATCACATGATTTTATATTTAAATTCTATTGGTTAATATAATGTTTAAATTTGATTTGTTAAATCAAAAAGTTAATTGTTTTAACATCCAATCAGAATTTAGTATACTTTTATTTAAAAATATTAAGTTAAGCAGGTGTTCTTATTACAGTTATAACAGAAAGCTATATTATTTTGACTTAAAACACAATTTTAAAAGCTTTATTTAGAAAGACTGTTATGTAATACAATTTCATTAATTGCTACTGAGAAATTTTTATTCAACAATGAACAACAATTAATTATTTATATGTTTTTCTTTATTTAAGTTATATTTAAATATTAAAAGAATTTTAAATATAAAATTATTAACTTAATCTTTCATATTTAGTATGATATTAAAATCCTGCTATACTTTTCAGGTGAGCGTAGAAACTTATTTTCATGAACAAATAGCGGAATAAAATATTTATGTTATATAGGCCTATTATATAAACATAACATGGGACTGAATTTAATGATAACAGAGTAGTAATGGAAATTTTGTGCTACCACCGTACACATGTTATTTAAAATTTGAGACTTAGTTCCTTTCTTCACTGGAAATTGTTTTTGAAAGAATAAAATGGACATACAGAGTGAACAAAATTTATTCAATTCAGATCTACATATATTTTAATTAAATTGATATGTTAGGAACATTATGATAACATTTTGATTTAAAAAATCAAAATAGACATATTTCTTAAAAAAACTAATACACGTAAATTACAGGAATTTCTCATTCATGGTACACCATGATCTATAGTAGAGTTTGAAAGTATTACTTCTTCATAAAATGCTTTAGCATTTGCATCACTGGCGCGCTTCATTAATTTGTAAGGATATTCAATCTTTTGGGGATTTACGGGAATTTGTCCTCCGGGATATGTCTTTGGTAGTTCCAATGACAAATGTCGCAAATTCCCTTTCCCAAGATAAAACTTACTGCTTACATAACTCTTCATGTATGGCCGTGCTTCTACAACACCAGGATTGTGTGAGTTGTACGTGAATTCCTTACATAATGAGCATGTGAAATGAACCTTTCTCTCACGAGGATTCTTTGCAGTTTTTCCGAGATGGTATTCTTTTGAAAAATTTAGGCCACCAAGTATCGAAGTTACTGATCAGTGTTAAGAATCTGCAAGTTTAAATAATGTATTTTTATTGTTTTTATGATTATCTCTAAATATTCTTTTATTGTATATACCCTGTCCGCCCTTCTTGGTGCTTTTTTACCCCCGAAATTCCTATCCCAAGGGAGGAAAGAGTGACTTCGCTCAGGAAAATAATATTTTATAGTTTTTGAATCTTCCTGAAGCTGCCAGACCAAGGCAAAACCAAACCATTGTATGATTTTTGTTTTGGTCTGGGCAGCCATTTGAGAACACGTTTTCGATACCCAAACGGTGAAGAAACGCACTAACTTCCTGACTTAGTTCTATTCTTTACCGTGCTATAAACATCACAGTGCTGTTAGAGACACATGGAAGGGTCCGACTAAGTTCCTTTCTTTGCCAATCAATGCGTCTTAGCAGTAGTAATATTTAGCAAGTAAAAACAAAAATGGCAAATTTTGACTTAGTTATTTCTAAAAAGTGCGATTTAAACGCATTCCTAATGTTTGTTACATAACTGTAAATCAGGCATTCGAGGTAAATATTAATTTATTGTGGAAATAATATGATGAATTCCCGATGTTACACATTGCAACAAGAGGCATTATAGGGTTAATTTAATTTTAAAATAATAATAATAATATTATTATTATTATAATTATTATTATTATTTAGTTTGGGAAACGATGTTTTATTGTATTCTGATGAAAATAACAAATACAAACATATATATGCATGGGATCGCAGAAGAAATAATAACAATAAAAGGTTTCGTAGATTTTTTTGGAAAATGTATATGGATATCGAAAATATATAGTTCAAAATTATATATTATTTAATAGATTGTTACATTTTATAAGCAGAAGAAGAATGAAGTTGCATGATCAACTGAAAAAAAGTAGTAGTATTTTAGAAAAAAAGTGATACTAATTATAACACAAGCAGAATTAAAAATCATAATTTCTGGGGAGTCATGACATAATTACGACTTCACACGCGACAACACGGATATTAATATGTTGTACATACGTTCAAAATAACAGAGTTATTTTCTCAAGGACAGATATATAAAAGTGCTACTCTTATGCATGTATTGTAATGACAAATCTATCTAAAATTACGTCACGGACGGCAAAATTTAGAGAGAGGCATATGTGAACAAAAAAAAAAAAAGAAACAAAAACTATGGCAGAATAAAATCTTCTAAAATTCCATTACGCTAACGTTTTATCATATCAGCTTTCGTACTATTAAATGCTTGTTTCTAATATATATATATATATATATATATCCATCCATCCATCCATCCATAGTAATTCTGCCCGAGAACAGGTCTTTCACTGCAATCATAGCATTTTCATGTCATGCTTTACAGCTTTACTAAATAATTATAAGTCTGGTAGCTTCCCGTTGCTTTCCACACTAGTGAAGGACCGTTGGGCCCTAAGCTTCCTGACATTTGTCTTACAGATGAGGAAAAACTCCGAAAAAGAAACCTCACCCAGGAGCCTGTACCGACCGGGAATCGAACCCGGGCCCGCTGCTTAACAAGGCAGTACGCTACCTCATGTATATATATATATATATATATATATATATATATATATATGTGTGTGTGTGTGTGATTCTATGTGCGTATGTATGTGTGTACATATGTATGTATGTATGTGCCAGCATAACCATCGATTGCCTGAAGCAATTTCAATCAAACATAGTACACACAGGAATTACAATCTGGTAAAGTGACTGTAAGGAGTAAAACATCCCTAGCACCCTTAGGAGGTGAGAAGGGGTGACAGTAAACTATTATATTTCCGTAAAACACTGGAATTCTTGGAGAAATTTCAACCAACTTAGTGTACACAAACTTACAATCCCGAAAAGATGCTGTGGTGGCAGGATACCTCAATCATAAATAGGAGGGAGTGAGAGGGGATATGTAATAATATTCATAGAAAAAGTCCGATATTAATGCAGAATCCATAATTTTCAGGTAGCTCGTTTGATAAGTGATAGTCCCGATGATGTTTAGCCAAATATTGAGCCCTTGCATACTAACTGTGGTAGGAAAGAGTGAAAAATTAAATTTCAAAGGTAACATCATTGAATTTCAAAGATGACTAAGTGCCTAAACCATAATTTTTGTGGTCGCTAAGCTGACTGATGACAGTCCAGATGTCATTTATGGCCAAGTTTGACTCCTAGGCTCCGCTAAGGGGATGGGAAGGGGTAAGAAATAATATGTCCAGAATGACGGAGATTAGTGCTAAATACATTGTTTTCGTGGTAGCTAACTCAATGGTGATACCGTAGTTCTGAAGACATTTAAGCCCAAGTTTGACCCCTAGGTGACATGTAAAAATAATCAAGAAGGACTGATATTAGTATCGAATCATAGTTTTTGGGATCGCCGAGAGAAATAGTGACCCTGTCCATGTCGATTGAACCTATGTTTAGTCGTTATAGTATTCGGTGTGGCCAAGCTGATAGTGACAAGTAGATCAGGATAAATAAATACCCGGGCAATGGCGGATAATCAGCTCGTTGGTAAATAATTACGACAGAAATATGTATAAAAGATCTATTTTATTTTCAACTAGCTAATACCCGGCGTGCGCTACTACGCCTAAATAAATGAAAATTAAGGTGCTTTTATGTTTAGTTGAATAAGTGAAAGGAAAAGTATTAATAAATTTATATTTTTAGATGCCCCGTGCTGATTACCCGGCGTTGCCGGGAATCTACTTATCCCGATATTTTTTACATAAATGAGCTGAAATACGAAATGTGTTTTAAGTTTAGTTAAATAAGTTAAAGGAACATTTATATCGTAATTATTTTTAGATACTCCATGCTGTTTACCCGGCGTTGTCCGGGAATCTACTCATTCCGATCTTCTTGGCATAAATGAGCTAAAAGACAAAATTCGTTATTGTGAGTTATCCGTAAGAGATAAACATATGCTGTCGCGGACTTTATTGTAGATCTTTTTGAGATGTTCAATTCTGTGTACATTAATTTTGTGTAGCCTATTTGTTATGGTTTAGGCAGCGTCAGTCATTTAAGCGTCCAAAGAGCTTTTTTTTTCACGTTTTCCACTATAAAGGACAATTTTTAAGGGTATAGGAGTTGAGTATTACAACTCTCTTATAGCCTATGTTCATCCCGGGAATCTCCTGAACATTTTGCAAAAAGCTCCATCACAATCGGATCAAGGATATGGCCGCGCATAAAGTACGAACAAACAAACAAACAAACATTCATTTTTACACATTAGAAGATAATTATAAACAATTTTTGTAGATATTTAATAAATAATAATAATAACAATAATAATAATAACAATAATAACAACAGTGACAATAAAAATATTAAGTTATATTTTTTTCGAAGATTACCGATAATTTTTCAGACTTACAGAAAATGAGTATTGCGAATTTCCTTAGAATAAATTCAACGAAGCGCAGGTTTAGCGATCTCCTTTTCCTTATTGACAGGGCACGTACAAATCTGAGTAAATAATCAACTTCTCTCTCCATTAGCAGGAACGCCGAACTTTATCTCTAGGGAGACGTACATCATATTTGTTCCTTCAACTCTACTCGTAAAACTGCATAAAAATTCCTTTAGGACTCTAGTCATGGTAGTTCCTATGAGTTTCACAGCTTATAGACCTAATGACAAAGCAGATTTTTACGGTTACTTCGTAAAAAATTGTTAGGATAATCAAACAAATTATTTATTTGACAGCAACAATGTTTAACTGAGCATTAGAACATTCTAATCTCATTTTTTTTTAAATTTAAAGAAAACTTTATCGTAAATTAGTATATTATAATTTTGATGGATGAAAAAATACAATAAAATATATTTGCCTATCTATATAACAAACTCACTTCAATTAAAATTAGATTCATTATATTATAAATAGCGGTAAAGTTATGTGAGAATTCATCAATGTTTCATATTTCTCTAGTTTCCAGACTTCATTTTAGACACACGTTTGTAAGGCCTGTTTACATAATATGCAATAACTCCGATCTCGAGAACTGTTTTGATGCTGCACTTTAAAAGAGAATGAGTTAAGCTTTTGAATTTTGTGCAAAAGTGATGCAATAAAATGCCTGCATAAATAATCTAGACACTATAATTGATTATAATTTCTCATTATCATTATTATTAACAGGAGAGTACCAAAGAGTAAGCTATGATACTCTGAGGGCCACCAATGCTGGACAAATTAAACTATAAGAGATACCTTGGTCGGAAGAAGTTTAGTCTATGAATTATGAAGTAGGACTACAGTGACAACAGATCTCTACACATGTAGGTCAAAGTACTATGAACCATTTAATACGTAACTACTAATTGTCCCAATTTTGCACAGAAAGAATATAGATCGAGAGCAAATATCCCTTTTCTGACAATGTGTGTAAAGTCCTAGTATAGATTCTCCGTCACGCGCGGTAGAAGAAATAACTGAGGTACCTGAAAATGTAAATAAAAGAAACAGGGATGTGTAAGAAGCTAATACAGTATAACACAAGTACCAAGTCACTATTTGTTTAATCTTGATATTTTTTGACAATACTTTTTTGGTTAAATTCTTCATTAACTTCAGAAGTTAATAGAAATTATTTATTAGGTCTGTCTGAAGAAAGTACTCTAAACACTACATAGCCCCTGGTGATCCAGTCTATTAACTCCTAACAATGATCGTAAGAAGCGCATTTGGCTTACTTGAAGTTTATGAGAGTTTCTTTTATTTAAAATCCAAATTTCACTTCCGTATTTTAGAGCAGCTTTTGATGTGATGTTATGTAATCTTAGTTTTGTCTCTGTCCTCATCTGTTTACCAAAATGTCTTCGTATTACCCCATTCATTTTATTATATTTTTGTAATTTTGAATCAATGTCACTATTATACTCTGCAAATACAGTTCCTAAGTAAGAGAAATCTGACACTTGTTCTATAATTTTTCCATCAATCTCAAAATGTTTTTCTATTTTCCTTATAATCTCTGATTTGCGAATATGTAACTTATTTAATATATTTTCTCTATTCAATATGAAATGATATCTACTAAACTCTTCCAATAGCTGATTTATCTTCATTTGAGGTTGAAGACATCGTTGATTTTGTACTTAAGCACTAACCTAACAGAGAATAACATTCACTTATCTCTACGGAACAGTTACCATACTGAACCGCGCAACAGTGTACTCTGTTTATCCCAGAGTCTGAATGCAGTGATGAAATCAAGCAAATTAGGTGCGTCACATTTAATTCAATTTTTTCTTGAGGGGACATATTATGAGGGGACACTTTTCAAATCGCATTAACTGCATTTTTTTTTACGAAATCGCGTTTCACATTGCTTCGCGATATTCTGGATATCCTCTATTCAATGGTGAAGTCAATTTGCATTAAACGGTAATAGATCCCATGCAAATTAGTCTTGAATAAAACCGTTCACTTGAAATCATATTATGTCCACATTTCTGTCCTCCTCAAACCGTATTTTGCCATTAACAGTTTATATACGTATGTTAGTAGAATGTAACTGAATGTATTTGACAATACCCGAAAGTGTTAAAGATATTTTATAAAATGTTTAACATTGGATTCGTTTATTCAGCAACCACCACTAAATTTTAATTTGTATCTGTTTAAAGCTTTTTTTTTAAGAATAGTACGCTATAAAACATCTAAGTTAGGGTTAGTCTGATTATTATGATCTGTTTACAGAAGAGATTTAAAACAAATAATCATATTCAGAGCTAAATTTTAATTTATTTTGTATTCCATACCGAACTGTATTATGTGGATTCTGTTTCTGTAGTTCTTAGTCACCTTGTTTTCAAAATGAATTAATGGCAGTAGAATCTGAATAGGGAATGAAAGAGTTGCACGGAAGCTTCTTGTAAGAAAACCATAGGGAAATCGCCCAGTTGGTAGATCAAGAATGAGGTGGCAGAATAATATTGACCATGATTTGAGGGAAATAATGATACAAGGGATAATTGTAAACATTAGCTCAGGATAGGGAAATATGGAGAGCTTATGTCCGCGCCGCCATGAATCTATGGGTTCGATAGTGCCAGTGAGTGAGTTAGTTAGTTAGACAGTAGAATCTGAATCTGGAAAACCACTATAATCAATAGAGATTTTATATTTTTTTAATTCAACTCCCAGATATTGGACATAAACAGTTTTCCTTGTTTCCTGAACATTTTAATTTCATGACATAATACACGGCGATTCTAAATGATCACCCTGGTTTGTCAATTTGTTTTGTAGGCAAGTCATAAATACTATAATGGTACTAATGCTACCTAAAATAATAGATTTTTAAAAATAATCTGCGTGGCGTAGTTTCACCTTCTACCTGTAGAAGACTTGAGTTTACAGAAATGGCGACTGATGTTGAGCATGTATTTTGTAGCGTTGGAATTTAATTCCACAAGATCCGCCGTAACTGAGCACAGACATTTTCGAATAAGGTTTAATAGAGTTCCACCAGACAGGAAGACCAATCAGTATTTATAATTTTTTGAAACATTAAAATCCTTATATCTCAGAAAGAACAATATGTGGCTTATCGTGTTATTGCCCCTAAGCTCTTGATAAATATATATATATATGTAATTCCTCTGTACGTGTGTCACTGAACTCCTCCTAAACGACTGGACCGATTTTGATGAATTTTTTGTGTGTATCTGATTGGGACCATCGATGGTTTAGATTCACAATTGGATATTCTAAAACCATTAAGTATAGGAATTCACCTGAAGTGAAAATTTAAAAATCGCTCTAGTGATCACAATTGTCGATGTTTCACAACGAAACTCAGTATATCCCATTAAAATAAACAGAGGTAGATATTATCCAAAAATGAGCGAAATCCGACAATTAGAAGTGGAGGTTTACTTGAAATCCGAAATTAGAAACTGTCTGAACGACCAGACCGATTTTGATGAAATGTTTTGTGTGTATTTGAGTGGACCCCTGAATAGTTTAGATTCACAATTGGACCATCTAAAATCATTAGGTGTAGAAGTTCACCTGAAGCGAACATTTAAAAATCGCTCTAGCAGTCACAATTTTCGACGTTTCACAACTAAATTCAGCATATCCTATTAAAATAAACCGAGGTAGGTGTTGTCAAAAAATGAGCGAAATCCGACAATTAAAAGTGAAGAATTACCTGAAATCCGAAATTAAAAACTGACTAGCAACCGCCACGTTTGGTTCGTCTTAGCATATACCATGCAACTTAACTAACCTTTAATATTTCATTTAGTCAGGCGTAGCAACGCACGCCGAGTGTTACACGTAGTAGATAATAAATAATTTTGTGGTATTTTCAATTAATTATCCAAACAATACAGTAGTTGGGATATTTAAAAATGTATCAACGGAGGAAAACAATTATTAACGCTGCGTTTATGATTGGAGGCACGCCGTAGATTAATGAAATGTGCTACAAGCCGGAAGGTCCTATTGGGGTAAAGATTTTTAAACTGGCCTACAGCTTCTGGCGGCACCATAGTCCTGGGAACGACTCAGTCTCCAACTGAAAATTATTCACATTCTGGGTGTGTTTACGACCGTCACGCATAGCTGATAACTCGTCTCGATTGTCTATAAAGATGGGAGCCTTACCCTCCTACTTCTCCAAGGTCCTCTCAAGGCCTATAGTGGGATAATTTTACCTTTTCTTACGTTCATATTTATGGTTAAATATGAAACATTTAGGAAAACTTTTGTTTAAAAAAAATACAAATCAGGATAGCATGGATTACATATCAAACCATTATTATCCTCAACTCGTGTCCAACTCAGGGTCGGGCCGAGGGATGAGATGAGATGAAACCCTATATAGATTACTGTGAATGACAAGGGTGTCGGCCGACCACGTCTGACGCACAATCATGGGGGCAGATGAACGAAATGAAACGAAATGGATGAGATAAGTATGGAGAAATGGTGGAATGAAATTTTGGCAGGGAAAAACGGGAGAAAATCCCGAGAAAAACCTGCCCAAGCTCCGTTTCGTCCACCATGAAATCCACATGGAGTGACCGAGACTCGATCTTGGGACCCGGTGAGAGGCGAGTGTCTAACCGCTTGGGCCACGGAGCCGCCTCAGAGAAATTATCAATACTTGCATAAAATAAAGCATAAATAAATTTATAACAACAAAAATATTCTCGATTTTCCAGTATATTCCTCACTAGCTGGTATTAAATTATTGTTGCATTTGATTTGAAAGGAGGATCTCTTGAATTCTGATGTAAGTGATTTAAATAAATCCCTACATACGAATGAAGCATTACATTATGGAATAAATGACCAAAAAAACATCGCCATTGTAACAGTTTTCGTATCTAATTAGCATTCGATATCTCGAAGTACAATATACATTTTTCTTTGTATGTTATATAAGGATTAGAAAGGGGTTCACTTAATCTTTTGAATATAAGTGAGTAGCTATTTGATTTGAGAAATAGTAAAATCTGATTACGAAAATTGAAATTAGTCGAGAGATTCCGTCACGCTATCCACATGACTTTCTATACTTTCATCTGCTAGCTAGTGAAAACAACCATTTTAGACAATCACGGTTCACCAGCACTGAATGATTTTTGTATTCAAATAATTTTAGTAAAATGCCGTCTCTACTTATTGAAGTTCTACGGCACTGTAAGAAAACCTCATTATTTTAGTCCAAATGTTAGTATTGCTTTTCCTGACATGCAATGATTTAATTATGAATGCTATTGGAAAGGTAAAAGCTTCTTTTGAATTTTGTACTACAAATGAGATTAAATCAGCCCATACGACGAAGAAATTGTAAATAAATGAGTGACGGGAATAACACTGGAACGCCAAGGCCGCCTTTTTTTTTTGTTTAAGTTCAAGGCATTTGCATTCTACCACATGAATGCAATATACAAAGTAACAAAATGTTTCATATAAAATATCAAAATTCTAGCAGCAAAAAATGTTCAGCATTTAGTTCCATAAAACACTGATTAATATGCTTATGGGTATTTTACAATTTTACTGGAATAGGCCCTTTTTTAATCCAGTCTTAAATAACCAGATCAAATGAACCTGGAGATGAAGGCTATATACGAGCCTAATGTCCCTTATTATAAGAATAATGCCACCTGGATACCATATCTATTCAAGGTTTACTTGTAGGCGCTTGAGGTACAATTACCCAAACAAAAAAATCACAACCACGCTGAAGGGTTCTATCTCCATCTATACGGCCAGTTTCCAAATTCTGGTTCTTGATTTTTCCCTACATTCAAAATTAGGACTACCCTTTCATCTACATTACAGTTTCATCTTGTTCAATCCATATTGTATAAATTAATATATATATATAGTCCACCGCTGTGGTCTCGAGGTAGCGTGCTGCCTTGTCACACACCGGGCCCGGGTTCGATCCCCGGTCGGGACAGTTTTTCTGAGTGAGGTTTTTATCAGGGTTTTTCCTCACCTGTAAGACAAATGTCAGGAAAACTTTAAGGCCCAAACGGTCCCCGAAATCATATGGCCATCATCATCCTTATTATGATTATCATCATCATCCTTCACCGGTGTGGAAAGCAACGGGAAGCTACCACACCTACAATTCCCTAGTAAAGCTGCATAGCATGAAAATGCTATGATTGCAGTGAAAGATCTGCCCTCGGATATATATATATATATATATATATATATATGGTTTGTCTGTATATGGTATTATACAATGTTGTTCTTCTGTTTTCATTCTGTATTGTCAAGTAAACATTGTCACTTTTTACAGACCTTATTTGGGCCAGTTTGTTAAAAAAAATGACTATCCATAGAGATCTTAGAAAAAACCATATGAGTTTATGATCCTTATTTTTAAAGTTAAAATAATTCTTCCTAATTAACTAACTCATTGGCATTATCGAATCCTCAGGTTCATGCCCGCACAGACATACGCACTCCATACATCTCTATCGTGAGCCAACGTCTTCCAATCATCCCCTGTATAATTTATCTCCCTCAAATCATGCCTAATGTTATTCTCCCACATCATTTTTGGCCTAGCTACTGTGCGCATTCTTCTGGTTTTGTTACAAGGAGTTTCCATGCGTCTCTTTTATTCCCTATTCGTGCTACATGTCCTGCACATCACAATTTACGAGATTTAACCGTTTTTATTATATCTGGTATTCAATAAGGATCGTGCAGATCACTGTTAGGTAATCTTCTCCATTCCTGTATGTTCGTCTCCCTTTGGTATAAAGGTGGAGTACGGAAAGTAAAAACACATACAAACGGAGAAGTTAAATTAGGGAATTGAAAGAAGGAAAGGAAGAAAGTGAACGAATCGTTTTCCACTTGTTCGATAAGTTTCAGTGATTACTTGTACACTGTATGCCTCTTAGAAGTAGGCTTACTTAAGTCACTTTCGCTTGTCTCTAACAACGTATTGTTCATTACTTTTGAGTCAACAATGTAACAGTTTCGAACACAGAATAGCACTAACATAACAATATAAATATCGCTCTTTGGATACCTAGACTTAGAATATTGAAATGAAAGTTGAATAGATAAGGAATATACTTAAAATAAAGGAGGTCCAATTAAACGATTGTCGAAAAAAGAAGAAAAGCTTATATCCCTCTCTTCCGGTAATGTCTTCCACTACAACACGATTTTGATACAAATTTGTCAATACGTTTCTTACTAATAAATCTCTTTCCAGGTATCAATTTTAGCATATACATTCCATTTGATCTTTCAATTTTACAAAACTAATTAAAAAAACCACAACATTAAAACTTTACATCAGTAACAAAAACATCAAAATAATAAAGACCATAAGCATGAATAGTAAGATTTACTAAAAAATTATAAACAAAAATTAATAATAATTACATAAATGATTAATTAAGCAAAACCCTATTATCTTAACTCTTTTTCCTTTATTTTTAGTTTAAGCTCTCAGATTACAGGTACATTTTAAATGTTTACACGCACCCAGGCCTTATAGTGGCACGACCTTTCGGGAGAGGAATTTTTAAGCTGTGGATCACACACATACTTTTTTGGTCACACTAAGCCATGCAGGGAGTCCCTGAATGAGTGACCAGTTCAAGTCAGTGCCTTCTCCACACACACAATCGTAATAAACATGGCGAATATGATGATTATGATGTTCAAATGATGTTCGGGGACCGTTTGGGCCTTAAAGTTTCCTAACGTTTGTCTTATAAGTGAAGAAAAACTTCGAAAAAAATTAACTTAACTCAAAACTAATTCCACGACTGATTTCCAAATTCTCTAGATAAATTCACGATGACACAAGTATTTGTTAGGACTATTTAACGAATAAAATTAAGTTGTTTTCTCACAAATCATTATTTAAATATAATTATTTTAAAATATTTATATATTTAATATAAACGGCGACGTTTGAAAACAAATGAGAAACGCTTATTATGTTTCATTTGTTCATCACTGCAACCAGATCATATTATTTTTGCCAAAGGATCGTAATATTGTAAGAATGCACCCTAGTGGAGGGGAAAAAAAAATGAAACACATCAAACTGTTTATAACCAACATTATAGGTTATTAATTAATTTCTGATATCCTATGATGAAAATATGTCAATCATATTTTATGGAATATAAATACCTGGGAAATAATACGTTTAAGAAAGTGCAAAGAGTGGTTTCTTTTTCTTGTGGTATAATCAATTGCTACAAACGTTTTTCTATCATATCTCGCAAGCAGTATCTGGTTCATTCGTGCACTATATATACAATCTGGGAGCCACTTGCATTCTAGGATTCTTACATCTTAATATATAAATTGTTATATTCAATTTATTTCTTAGAGAGTCAGTCACTGCAAAACAATGCTCTGACCTATTCAGAATGGTAAAAAGGAGGAGCTTGATTTTAATATGATAGAATTACATTTATAAAATCGAGGTGAAAAAGACTGTGATTGGTTGTAAATCAAAATCACATCGAAATGTGATTGGTCATTGACACCCATTTGGGGCACGAGTTAAATAGTCTTAACTAAATAATCAAATTTTTTCTATAATTATAAAACTATACATTTGAGATTATTATGATTTCCGCTGAGCCTATATGATGCCTTCTTTCATGCGTATCACACATTTGTGAATAGTCGAGAAATTTACTCCTTTCTACAGTAATTTTAATTTGAAAGAACAAAAATGAAAAATAAAAGCTTGGATATTCCGGGAGAGATTTGTATATTTTATGATTTAGTGGATAGATGCTTTCCAGTAACATCACGAAAAGATGTGTTTACGGTTTATCATCAATATTTATGACGACAATAAAACAATGTTGGTCACAACTCATGTAACTTCCTACATAAATAACAAATTCTATTATCGGTGAAATATTAACAGAGGCTGACATTTATACAACATTTATAATAACGTTCCAATCTTTATTCGATTCTTTATTCAGACTCGACGGTCCCTGAGAACCGCGATCAGAAATATCTATTGCGATATCCCAGTATATTATAGATGAATAGAATTAAGTTTATTCTACGGTGTTATGTGAGTTGTAGATCGTCTCCTTGGTCCGGTACACCAGGTTCTTCTCTCATGACTACATTATTATTATTACTATTATTATTACCATTTTTGGATTGGACCCGTGGTCGCTAGAAGGGAATACAATTCTCCCGTTAGTCCCTTTTGCCCTTTTTTTTATTTCTCATATATATATATATATATATATATGTATGTCCACCACTGTGGTCTCGAGGTAGCGTGCTGCCTTGTCACGCAGCGGTCGGGGCAGTTTTTCTGGGTGAGGTTTTTATCGGGGGTTTTCCTCACCTGGAAGACAAATGTCAGGAAAACGTTAAGGCCCAAACGGTCCCCGAAATCATATGGCCATCATCATCATCCTTATCATTATCATCATCATCCTTCACCGGTGTGGAAAGCAACGGGAAGCTATCACACCTACAATTCCCTAGTAAAGCTGCAAACATAGCATAAAATGCTATGATTGCAGTGAAGGACCTGCCTTCGGGCAGAATTACTATGGATGGATGGATATATATATATATATATATATATATATATATATATATATATATATATATATAGGGCGTATCAAAATTAATAGTGCATACTGAAACGGTTGAAAGTTTACGATAGGCCTAATAGAAGCAAAAATGTTCTAGTAAACATGGGTTCGCAAACGATCCATGTGGAGATAAAGATAATTGCAAATGTGTGGTTACAAGCAACCACTGACTTCAGTAAGAAACATCGTCCTAATAAGCAAACGTTAATTTGAAAAGTAGACTTTTCGTTTAGTGGCCATTTTATGTTGACTCAAATTTCACTCATAAGTTACGGTAACTTGCCAAGGAATAAAATTATTACTTTACGTACAGTAATACTGTACACTCGTACGTATTAAAGGAGGTGTTCAAAGTGTCGTCCTTGTATCTGGTTGCAATATTGGACTCGTCTCTGTAGTAACTTTTGACATGATGTTTACAACGCAGGACGTCAGTGGCGACATATATTCGCAATGCGAATCTCGCACACGGTTTGTTTGCGGACCATGTTTACTGGAACTTTTTTCTTCTATTATCGTATACTTCAAGATACACCCTCTCTCTCTCTCTCTCTCTCTCTCTCTCTCTCTCTCTCTATATATATATATATAATCCACGGCTGTGGTCTCGAGGTAGCGTGCTGCCTTGTCAGGCGGCGGGCCCGGTTTCGATCCCCGGTCGGGGCAGTTTTTCAGGGTGAGGTTTTTTATAGGGGTTTTTCCTCACCTGTAAGACAAATGTCAGGAAAACTTTAAGGCCCAAACGGTCCCCGAAATCATATGGCCATCATCATCATCCTCCTTATCATTATCATCATCATCATCATCCTCATCCTTCACCGGTGTGGAAAGCAACGGGAAGCTACCACACCTACAATTCCCTAGTAAAGCTGCAAGCATAGCATGAAAATGTTATGATTGCAGAGAAGGACTTGCCTTCGGGCAGAATTACTATGGATATATATATATATATATATATATATATATATATATATATGTATAGAGAGAGAGAGAGAGAGAGGGAGAAAAGAGAGAGAGGGGGGGAGAGAAGTAAGGCTTTAATTTGAATTCATTTTTAGGTTGCAGTAATGTAGGTCCCCTATTATTCCCCACTACGGATGGAAGCGAACAGACATTGACATAAACATGTATGTTTGAATCGCTATCTGGTAATGTATTGACTCATTTCGACAAATGAACATAATATCTCTAACCTATCTTTTTTTATAACGATTTGTCGCATTTTGTGAATTTTAACTCAGTTATTTTGAAACAACAGGGTCATAACTATTTGAAAGATATTTATATTTTCTAGCTGCTTCTAACGCAATGACTGTAATTAAAAGCAAATTTAAATAAATTATTTCCATCCATTCAAACATCTCTTTCTACGGGTTGATTATTTCATTTCAGAGCGATTTCTTCAATGTTGATGTATGAACTACTTTTCGTAAACGTAGGCATTAACTTACAGAAATATGTAATCATATGGTGTCCTTTGGACATTCTGTTTTTACTTACTGTTATCTAAAAGTGAATACAGTATAGGTTCGAAATAGCCTTGAGCAATGCAAAATGTATCTTGGAAATCTTCAGGAGAGTAGGTGAAATTAAGGGCTTAAAGAATGTAAAATGAATGTGAGCATGTTTATATCGTACACAAAGATAATTACTTGAAAATTAAGTTCCCCGCCTTGATTCTGCCTTTTGCCCTAAGGACCTCTTCCACCCAGTATGGATGTTAACGATACGCATCTGAATGACTGTTGCTAATGTATCATAGGTCTGTGTGTACTGGACTCTATGGAAATGAAATAAAATAAGACGGGGTGAAGTAGCTCGAATAATAAATACATACTTCGGCATTAAGGAAAATCACATACAAAATAATAGAATTCTTGATTTGCCGCACTTCTATTACACTGAGCAACAAAAAAGAAACTTTTTTTTTGTCTCAGAAAGAAAAGATGTGATTCTGATGGTATATTTTCTCCTGAATTCAAATATGATATCGGTTTTTCTCCATCACGCAAGGTTTCCGAGAGACAGGAATATATAATTTCAAGCACTTTAATATTTTCTACATTCGTAACTACACAATATTCGAACATTCGGACTCACCTAGAAAGTAAGAAATGACGATTTTCTGCTATATTTCGGCTGTGGAGCATCCCTCTTGATGGTCCAACAATAAACGGCCAGCATATTAGGATTACATTCGCCTTGATATCTCTTTTCCATACCTGAAATCTTTTGAGTTAGCTTATTTGGTTTTATTTACAATGGACAAATGGACGAAAAAACGTTTATTAAAAAATAATTATTTAAATTCATTAATTGAAATAAAAAACCTGTTGGTGATGGAGAAATTCCGAATACATATTTGAAAACATGATAAAAACCGCATTAAGTACAACTATTGATACTCATGAGACAAAAATCACGTGACCAATGTTATTGTAACGTTATATATGTAATAATGACCTAAACTATGACTTATCACAGAGACAGCAGTGTGTTCATTATGTTTGCGTTACATTCATTTTCAATATCCGCCGTTATGATCACATATCCGAACACTTCAGTAACCTCTCTTGGCTCCATCTTACTGACAGACTAAATTGCACTCTCATTCACTTCTTTTCAAACTTCTGAATTTCTACGCTTCTAGTTACCTGGCGTCCAGATTTGAGAAGTTATCTTCTTATGACAATATTGATACTAGATCACAAGATAACAGTCTGCTAACAATCCCTCTTCATAACACTTCCTCTTATTCTACTTCTTTCACAGTAGCCTTTGCCCGTTCCTGGGATTTCCTTCCTCAAGATATCAGGGGTTGCCGCACACTTGATACTTTTAAGTCACGCCAATACAATTACCTGTTGTTAAGTAATTAATTTTTTCTCAAGAATTAAGTTTATTCTATGTCATTAATAGTTTTTTCTCATTTTTCTATCTTTTATATATTGTATTTCAGTCGTTAAATCAAACTATTTTGTAAATAATAATTACATTGTAGACATAAAAATAATTCCATGGCGCGACAGGCCTAGAAGGTCCTTAACCTTCCAGCCGGCTGCTGGCCTCACATCCACATGTGTCGATCACAGAGGTAAATGATAATCTAGCCAGTGAAGGGGTAACATGTGGTCAGCATATCGAGTACTCCAGTCGTTATAGCTGGTTTTCTTAACCTGGAACCGCTACTTATTGTAGCTACCCAAATGCCTCACGATGCTGGGTGGGCACCGGCCCCATACTGGCAGAAAAATCATGAGAAAATGTCTTCCCCCATTTAGACTCGAACCAGCGCAAGTCCCGTAGCTCTGCGCCAAGGCTTCCTGCCTTAACCACTCGGCTACGGCGCGAGACAATATTGTAGACATACTACGTAATATTAATTTTTTGATGTAACTTGATATAATAATAATTTTTTAAGTTTTGAATCTGGTCGAATGGTAGACAAGACTTTAAGGTCTTAATTCTGCTAGGTAAAATAAAGCTATAATAAACCTAAAACCTCCTGAAGTCAGGGGATATATTTATATATTAAAGAGAAACATCTACAACCAGAAGATTGGATGGACCGACAAAATTGCCTATTGGGAATCGGACGATGTCAAAGACATTAATCAACCGATGATATATTTATTATTATTATTATTATTATTATTATTATTAATATCATTAATATTATTAAAGAATCCGAGTACTCTAGAATGCATCCTTCCATAGTTATTCTGCCCGAAGGCAGGTCATTCACTGCAATCATAGCATTTTCATACTATGCTTGCAGCTTTACTAGGGAATTGTAGGTGTGGTAGCTTCCCGTTGCTTTCCACACCGGTGAAGGATGAGGATGATGATGATGATGATGATAATGATAAGGATGATGATGATTATGATGGCCATATGATTTCGGGGACCGTTTGGGCCTTAAAGTTTTCCTGACATTTGTCTTACAGGCGAGGAAAAACCCCGATAAAAACCTCACCCAGAAAAACTGCCCCGACGGGGGATCGAACCCGGGCCCGCTGCGTGACAAGGCAGCACGCTACCTTGAGATCACAGCGGTGGACCTAAAATGCATGTAGTACTGTATAATTGTGTTAGTAAGAAATCACCTGTCTCGTATAAGAAAGCGTGCGCTCAACCGGTATAATTAATGAAGTTAAAAAGAGGAAGATGAATATCTACAAGGAAAGTGTAAAATTAAATTTTGCATGCAGATTATCATATGAGATTTTTAATGGCAAACTCAAAAACAATACAAATTACAGGATATAACTTAAAATGTGTCTTTTTTTCAAGATAAGGATCAACGTGCGCTGACGTGAGAGCTGTGATACGAGTACGCTGCACGGTCATTAATCAAATTATAAGTAAATGAGTAATCATATTTTACAAATTAATTTTCGTCATATCATTGACGTCAGGAAATTTATTTCGTGTTTTTAATGTCCCCATTTATGCTATGAGACAAACTCCGTCTAACTTGGGAAGTTTGCCTCAGATATGCTTTGCATACATGGAAGTTCTTTAAATAAATAAATAAATAAATAAATATCCATCCATAGTAATTCTGCCCTAAGGCAGGTCCTTTACTAGGGAATTGTGTAGGTGTGGTAGCTTCCCGTCGCTTTCCACACCTGTGACGGATGATGATGATAATGGTAATGATAAGGATGATGATGATGATGATGATGGCCATATGATTTCGGGGACCGTTTGGGCCTTAAAGTTTTCCTGACATTTGTCTTACAGGTGAGGAAAAACCCCGATAAAAACCTCACCCAGAAAAACTGCCCCGACCGGGGATCGAACCCGGGCCCGCTGCGTGACAAGGCAGTACGCTACCTCGAGACCACAGCGGTGGACTATATATGTATAATCATATAATATCTTCACTTCTCGCAACTGGAATTCCCTACCACAAGAAATAAGGGGCTGCCGGACATTGGCAACTTTTAAAAGAAATATAAATTTATATTTGCTCTAACCTCGACTTCATCATTATCCAGTGTAAGATATATATATACTTACTTACTCACTGGCACTATCGAACCCGTAGGTTCATGGCCGCGCGGACATAAGCTCTCCATACATCCCTATCCTGAGCTAATGCTTTCCAATCATTCCCTGTATAATCTACTTCCCTCAAATCATAGTTAATGTTGTTCTCCCACCTCATTCTTGGTCTACCAACTGGGCGTTTTCCCTCTGGCTTTCCTACAAGAAGCTTCCATGCACGTCTTTCATTCCCCATACGTGCAACATGTCCTGCCCATCGCAGTCTACGAGACTTAACTGTTCTTATTATATCTGGCTTCCTATAAAGACCATGTAGTTCATTGTTATGTAGTCTTCTCCGTTCACCTGTTTGTTCATCTCTCTTTGGTCCAAAAATTTTCCTAAGAACTTTATTCTCAAATACTTTCAATCTCCTTTCCTCCCTTAAAGTAAGAGTCCATGTTTCTCACCCATATAATATAACTGGTAGAATAATAGTTTTATATATTTTCAACTTAACGTTTTTTGAAAGGAGTTGGGACATCAAAAGTCTCTGCAATGCATAATAGCACGCATTCCCAGAATTGTGCCTATGTTTAATTTCTTTGTGCATCTCATTCCTATTTGTGATTATTGTTCCTAGGTATTTGAATTCAGCCACTTCCTCAAAATTTCCCTCATTTGTCATTAGCTGTCCATTTCCATTATATACTGAATTTCTATGTGTGACCATATATTTGGTTTTACTGATATTTACTTCCAGTCCCAATTTCTTAGTGTTATTCAATAGTGTGTGCGTGTTGGCCTTTAGTATCTCCTCGCTATCGGCCAATAGTACTACATCATCAGCATAAACTAACAGCTTATTAATACCATTGAGTTGTAAGCCTTCCTCATTCTCTAAAGATTTAATGGCATGCTCTAGTACAAAATTAAATAGTAGAGGAGATAGTGCATCTCCTTGCTTCAACCCATTCTGGATTTCAAAAGTGTCCGAAAACTGTTTGCCTACACGCACCCTACTCTTTGAGCCATTGAGACACATTCGTATAAGTCTAACTAACTTTTTAGGAATTCCGAACTCCAGCAGGATACTATATAACTTCTCCCTCTTAATTGAATCATATGCTTTTTTGAAGTCTACATATAGTTGATGTACAGTACCATTATATTCCCATTTCTTTTCTAAAATCTGTCTTATACTAAAAATCTGATCTGTTGTAGACCTGTTTCTTCTAAATGCACATTGATGATCTCCTAGAATGTCATCAATATAGGGAGTAAGTCTGCTTACTAATATATTTGTTAGAATTTTGTACGAAGTTGAAAGTAATGAGATGCCTCTGTAGTAGTTGCAATCAGTTTTATCTCTTTTTTATAAATTGGTACGATAATTGATTCCTTCCATTCATCTGGAAGAGCTTCTTTTTCCCAAATCATACTAAGCAACCAACGTATCTTGTCCATCAATTTTTCTCCCCCTGATTTTATAAGTTCTGCTGGGATCTCATCTGAACCTGATGCTTTATACATCTTCAATTTTTCAATCGCCATTTCAACCTCTAATGAACTTGGTCCTGCGACTAACATTTCTGCTGTCTGTAACTTATCCTCCTCAATGTCCTATTCTGTATGTACATTTAATAGCTGATTAAAGTAACTTTTCCATCTATTTAATATACTCCTAGAATCTGCAATCATATCCCCATTTTCATTCCGAATTATGTTTGTTCTGGCCTGAAACCCTTTCTTCTCTATACTAATTCCCTGATATAATTCTCTAATGTTCCTATTTCTTGCATTCATTTCAAGATCAATAATCTTCTCTCTCAAAAATTCCCTCTTTTTACTCTTTAGTAACTTGGTGGTTTCCCGTCTAACACTACCCAATTGCTCTAAATTTACCTCATTTGGCTCGTGTAACCATTTCATTTTTGCTAGCTTTCTTTTCTTTACAATGTCGGCACATTCCTCATCAAACCATTTCTTGATTTGCCTCTTTTTTAAACAACCAATGCTTTCTGATGCTGACAATTTAATAGTATCTCTTATAGCCTCCCATTCTTTATTTATATCAGTTTCTTCTTCGGTTGCCACATTGATAACTGAAGATTCCAGTACTTCAAATCTATTGGCAATTTTGATTTGGTATTCCTGCCGCATATATATATATATATATATATATATATATATATATATTAATTGGTGTTTCTCGTATAATTTATCATATTCTTGCTATTATTATTATTATTATTATTATTATTATCGTATTATTATTGTTATTATCGTATAAAATGTTGTTTGTACATGAAATTTACATTGCTAGATTTAATGTATCCTTAACTGTTTATAATTAGTATAGTGTATATCTATATTTGTCAAATATTTATTTGTATTTGTGCTGGTTGAGTGGAAGACAAGGCCTTATGGCCTTAACTCTGCCGGAATAAATAAAACATTATTATTATTATTATTATTATTATTATTATTATTATTATTATTATTATTATTATATATACACACACATATATATGGGTATGTGCGTGAGAGAGAGAGAGGAGAGAGAGGGGGGGAGAGGGAGAGAGAGAGGGAGGGAGGGAGAAAGAGAGACGATGGAGATGATTTTGTCTTCTCTTCCGAATGAAGTATCATCTCGATTTTTTTTCGGCTAAAAATTCCATCATAACAATCCGAGATTCTAGAATCCAGAAGCAGAAAAAGTTAATCCTTTCAGGTCCTATTTTTTATTTTTTGTAGAAAAAAAAAGAAAGGAACATCTTTACATTTCAGGAAATGCTTCTTCTTCTTCTTCGGCTTTCCCCCACTTATAGGTTTGCCGTCTTCAGTTTCCATTTATCTCTATCATTCCAAAATCCTATCATCCATTATAGTTCTGACGAAGGTTTTCCATTTCCATCTTGGTCTTCCATGTTTATTTCTTCCAGTGGGTGACCATTGGTATATATTTTTTGGCCATCTTTCATTTTCCATTCTTTGTACATGGCCATACCATTTAAGCGTTTGATTTTCAATCCTCTTAACAACAGATGTGTTACTCCTGAAAAACGATTTTTTTTAAATTCTTTGTAATTTCCAAATTTTTACTGGATTTTGGGTTCCTAATGGTCACTTAAGTGTCACATACGAAAGTTGTGGACTAGAATAGCTCAAGACAGACAAAAGTGGAAGCAATACATAAAATGTGAAAGTGACAGTTCTCAAGGGGTTGGCTAATCCGGGGGATGTAACGTAAGCTACCCTGCAGTCGCAGGAGGCTCTTGCCCGAAAAGGGATGATTATGGGCAAATTATAATTCCAATGGTCATTTGCTCATCAGTAGAATTTAAATACTGCAAAGTGATCACTCTTGAAACCAGTATTATTAAAGTTAACCTATTACTAAAATCATGTTTAAAAAGCTGGCTATTGGGGAAATTTGGATTTTGAATCATGTTCAATTACGTAACATAAAATCATAAATCAAATATCATAACATTACAATAAACATATGTTAAAAATAAATGATCTAAACTTGATAAATAGATGTACAGCCTTTGAAAAAAATGATGGCGCAACTCTTGATAATGGAAAGTTAAAGAGTTTTGAAGAGCGATTCACACTAGTACGTTGTTACATGTTCGGACTCACTTGAGTATAAAGCGGACGGCGTAAGTCTTCATGCAGCATTCATATCGTTCGCTTCAGTGGAGCAGTCGGTAAGATCCTCTTTTTCCGACGACGCGGGCCCACGTTCGATTCTGGTCAGGTATATATTTTTTAATTATTATTATTTAATAACGTCTTTAATTTACATAATGCCTACATGTTACCAGGCTTCGTTATATAAATAAATTTATATATATATATATATATATATATATATATATGGAAATATTCCCGGTCGGGACAGGCTCCTGGGTGAGATTTTTTCGGGGTTTTTCATCATCTGTAAGATACATGTCAGGAAGCTTAGGGCCCAACGGTCCCCGAAAATCATCCGGCCATCGTCATCATCCTTATCATTATCATCATCATTCTTCACCGGTGTGGAAAGAAACGGGAAGCTACCACGCCTACAGTTCCCTAGTTAAGCTGCAAAGCATAGTATGAAAATGCTATGATTGCAGTGAAAGATCTGCCCTCGGGCAGAATTACTATGGAATGGAATATATGGAAATAAATAAATTAAAGGAAACAGATCATATATAAATATATATAGAACATGAATAACGATTGTAACGTCTCATTACTTTGCTTACAAAACACATGGCATAATAAAATTATTTATTTCCATTACTCATACAAAATGCTACTGATTAATTTAAATTAATTTAATACCTAATTTAATTATACAAGTAAGTCCTGAAGTACTGCATCTCTTCATTCAGACAATTTCTAGGAGAGATGGTAGTGGTCTAGTGGAGAGAGCTTCTATTTCCCGTGCATGAGGTCGCGTGTTCGATCCTGCAGTCATGCTTTTTTCTCTCTCCCTCCTTATTTCAATTAATTTTCTTTATTTTGTTTCATTTCTTTGCTTTGTTTTATTTTCAGTATTTACCGCACTACTTATTTACACGAAATTATTTTCCATTGCACGACACACAACGAAATAGAACGGATTTAGTTTCTCAAATAATTGTATACTTGTGAACCAAATAACTGATCTCTGATCATGCGCAGTGGCTTCGTTCTGAGACTTCAAAATTATCTGTGCGCCATCAATTATTTCAAAGGCTGTACATAATAATCTTACTCTTAAAACTCCATTACTTATTGATCTGATCGATACTAATAAGCAGCTATATTTAAAGCCATATTTATGAGGTTTTGTATATGGAAATGAGTTTTATTATTAAGTAAGGATTGCTTTAAATAGATTTTACAATATTTCATATTATAATAAAGTATAAATGATCCACCGAACAAGTTTACATAATAAAAAATATTTTATTACTTCAGTAACTTATAATTTTTATTTGAATTAAAATATGAAATACAGATTTACTAACGTACTTTCACATAACTAACTCACTGCCCTGTCGAGTCCGTAGATTTATGCCCGCAGGGACATAAGCGCTCTATACATCCCTATCCTCAGCTTTTTTCGAAATATCTCCTGTATAATTTACCTCCATCAAAATATGGCTAATGTTATTATCTCACCTCATTCTTGGCCAACTACTGGGAGCTTTCCCTCTGGTTTTCCTACAAGGAGTTTCCATGCCCTATACATTCCCCATTCGTGCTACATGTCCTGTGCATCGCAATATAAGAGACTTAACTGTTCTTATTACATCTGGTTTCCTATAAAGAATATGTAGCTCACTGTTATGTAGTCCTCTCCATTCACATGGCTGTTCTTCTCTCTTTGATCCAAAAATGTTCCTATATTCTCAAATACTCGTAATCTTGTTTCTCCCTCAAAGAAAGAGTACATGTATCGCATCCATACAATATAACTGGGAGAATAACAGTTTTATATTTTTTCAGTTAACTTTTTTTGAGAGAAGTTGTGACGACAAGAGTCCCTGTAATGCATAATAGACGCATTTCTAGAATTGTTTACTTTCTTTATTCATCTCATTCTTGTTTGTAATTGTTGTTCTTTGGCATTTGAATTCAGCCACTTATTTAAAATTTCCCTAATTTGTCTTTAAATGCCCATTTGTATTATATAATGTGTTTCTATGTGTGAACATATATATTAATTTTATTGATGTTTACTTCCAGTCCCAATTTCTTAGTGTTGCTCAATAGAATGTGCATGTTGGTCCTTAGTATCTCCTCGCTATCGCCTAATAATACTACATAATTAGCAAAAACAGCTTGTTAAACCATTGAGTTGTAGGCCTTCTCCATCCTCTAAGGATTTGACGACGTGCTTTAATACAAAATTTTATAATAGAAGATATAATGCATCTCCTTTTTTTAACCCATTGCGAAGTTCAAAAGTATCTATACTTTGTGACTTTTGGAAACATTGGAATAAGTCTAACTTTCTAGGAATTTTGACGTCTAACAATATACTATACAACTTCTCCTTCTTAGTTGAATCGTATGCCTTTTCGAAGTTTACATACAGTTACTGTATAGTGTCATTATATTCCCATTTCTTTTCTAAAATCTCTCTTATCTATTGTATACCTTTTTTCTTCAAAATCAACATTAATAGTCACCTATTATAAGGAGTAAGTCTGGATGGTAAATAAGTTTGTTAGAATTCTGTACGTTGAATGTAATGAGATGATCTGCAGTTATTGAAATAAATTTATCTGCTTTCTTATAAGATTGGCACGAAGATCGCTTCTTTTAATTTATTTCCTCCAAATCATACTAAGCAACCGATGTATCTTGTACATCATTTTTTCTCCCACTGTTTTTATCAGTTCTGCTGAGATCCTATTTGAACCTGATGCTTTATACAACTTCAATTTTTCTATCGTAATTTCAACCTCTAATGCGCTTGGCTACGTGACTAGTATTTCTGTTATTTGTAAATTATCCTCTTCAATATAATTTTCTGTATTTATATTCAATAGCAAATGTATTGTTTCCATCTTTTTAATGTATGACTAGAATCTGCAATCATATCCCCATTTTAATTCCTGATTATATTTGTTATAACCTCAAACTTTTTTCTTTTTGTCCTAATTTCCTGATATAATTATCTGAAGTTCCTAAGTTTCGCATTCATTTTCATTAATCTTCTCTCTCAAATATGCCCTCTTTTTGCACGCTTTATATTAGATTGACTTGTATCTGTCTATCTATGTAACGGAATCTTTCAACACGTTTTTCACCCACTTAAAAACATTGGATCGACTTGAAACTTTGTATACTTATAAAGGACCAATGGAAATACAACAATTTCATAATGTTTTCTACGATCCTGGCCAGGATCATCAGGACATAAAATAATAAAGACCAGTATAATAGGTTGCGGACGTATCGACTTTTTAGTAGTTCATCGTTGTAAGAAATTAATATTATATCCTTTAGTAGCTCAGTTGGTAGAGCGGTGGACTGTAGTGGTATATAATTTCAGTAATCCATAGGTCGTTGGTTCAAATCCGGCCCGGAGGATTTTTTAGAAGAGTATTACTTTCAGCTCATACTTCAATAGTATCGAATTTAAAGATATTTACATTTTTATCTTAATATTAATGACAATTTTGTAAACTTACCATATTATAATTCATCAAAAAATATGAGAAGGATACGATTAACTGTAATTATTTATCTATATTAAAATATTCAAAAAATTATAATAATATTAGATAATAACAATAATTTAAGGACATGTTTTAATACTGGAAGATGAGCGATGGCCGAAGCAACTATATGAATGGCATCCGAACAGAAAGAAGAAAAGAGGGAGACCAAAATTAACATGGAAGGAAAACATGAAGACAGTAATGCAAACTAGAGGGCTAAGCATCGAAGATGCCCAAGACCGTAGGCTTTGGAGATTTGGCACGGGAAGAAGGCAGCAGCTGTAAAAACTCGAAGATAGATAGAGAACAATAATTTAAAAATATATATAATTATATTCGTGCGTAGATACTAAAATATCGTAAGCAATTAAATTTTCATGGGATTACGGTTTATAACAATCAATTAAACTAAAAAATAAAACATAAATAATAGTTTAAAAAACTAAAACAAAACACTTTATTACAAAACCGAACTAAAAAAAGAAAAATAATTCTAATTTCCAACGCGCTTGGGATAAAATTAAAGTGGTCAACAAAAAAAATAATCTCCAACACATCTAGAGTAAAACTAGAGTTATCTACAAAAAAATTACCATCAAAGCGTGGGGTGCTTTTTATGGTTTTTACGTTTTCTTCTTAGAGACTTTTCTTTTACCAATATCTGTTTATTATCAAATATAATAATTGATATAGAGCACCCCACGCTTTTTGATGGTAATTTTTTTTGTAGACAACTCTAGTTTTATTCTATATGTGTTGGAGATGATTTTTTTTGTTGGCAACTTTAATTTCCCGCGCCGTAGCCGAGCGGTTAAGGTAGGAAGCCTTGGCGCAGAGCTACGGGACTTGCGCTGGTTCGAGTCTCCATGGGGGAAGAAATTTTCTCATGGTATTTCGGCCAGTATGGGACCGGTGCCCACCCAGCATCGTGAGGCAATTGGGTAGCTACAATAAGTAGCGGCTCCAGGTTGAGGAACCAGCTATAACGGCTGGGGGAGTCGACATGCTAACCACATGTCACCCCTACACTGGCTGTTGATCATCTACCTCTGTGATTGACACATGTGGATGTGAAGGGCCAGCAGCCGGCTGGTAAAAGGGCAACCGCTGAAAAGTGGAAAGACCCTCAATCGGAACTTTAATTTTATCCCAAGTGCGTTGGAAATTAAAATTATTTTTCATTTTTTAGGTTTTCTAATAAAGCGTGTTGTTTTAGTTTTTTTAAAACTATTATTTATTACTCTTTAAGAAACCAGTGGTTTTCCGTAAGTTATCCAATTGTTCTTAATATACTTCATAGCTCGTATAACCTATTGGCATTTGCTACCTTTCCTTCTACAAAAATGTCTGCACATTCCTCACCAAACCATTTAATTTGTCTCTTTCGTAAATGACCTATATCGCGCGCAGTGCCCGATAGATTGAATGCGTGCATAAAAGTCTTGGAACAGAGCTACGGAACTTGTTCTGGATCGAGTCCCCATGGGGAAGAAATTTTCTCATGGAATTTCAGCCAGTATGTGACCCGTGATCACCAAGTGCCGTGAGGAATTTGGGTAGCTACAATAAGGTTGAGAAAACCACTTATAACGACTACATGCTGACCACATGCCACCCTACACTGATTGACACATCTGGATGCGAGGGACGTACCCGAATCGTAGGCTACGGGGCTCCTAGGCCAGTCGTGCCATAGAGACTTGAATAATCTAAGTTTCTGATGCTGACAATTTTGGTATCTCTTGTAATCTCCCTTTCTCTATTTATAGGCCTATCAGTTTATTCTTCGGTTACCATATTTTCATCTGAAAATTCTAGTACTTCAAATCTATTAGCAATATTCTTGCCCACTTAATCGTTGTTCAGGTTTTTTAATTCAAAATGTTCAGAGTTGTCAATTTATTTATTTATTTTTTTTATTGAACTGAATTATAAATATTCTTGAATTAATATTAATTCCTTGAAAATCTTCATTAATTTATTTACGATATTCATAAATAAATAAAATAAAAGTTGGTTATAAAATAATAATTAATAATAATAATATTTATTATTATTACTATTATTATTATGCTCTTACTATTATTATTATTATTATTATATTATTATTATTATTATTATTATTATTATTATTATTAAATACAGTTTCCAATGTTAGACTCAACCTCCCTACCACAAGGGATTACGTGCTGCCGGACATTAGCATATTTAAAATAAATGTAAATATACTTGTTTTATAATGGGTCTCTCAATTAATTAGTTCTGATTTCTGTTATTTTTCGTTCTATTACAATAATTTAAGCCTTTTAAAATTCAATTACACTTGTAAAAATACATCTGTATTCACTTATAATTAATTCCTCTGTGTGTTATATTATGCATTTTTTCATCATCTAAATTTTTTGTCACAGGTTCTATGGTATTGAAGTCGTTATAGTCTTAACTTTGTCAAAATAAATGTTATACGCTATTATTATTATTATTATTATTATTGTTATTATTATTATATTATGAAATAAATAATTTCTTATAAAAATTCTCGTAATTTACTAGAACTATGAAATCTTCGAGTTATTGTCTTTATGACAATAATATAATAATATTGGCCGATCCCTCATTCGTGGAGGCCCTCCATGTCCTTTGTGGTCGAAAAATATATGTGTGATCCACGGTTTAAAATCGCTCTCCCAGTAGATCGTGCCACTGTAAGACCCGGTGGGTGTGGCATGTAAAAAAGTACCTACACAGTGAGAGGTTAAACTGACAAAGAAACTGTCAACCATTGCGTTGTGATGTACAAAGACCGTAACCAAAAAAAAAAAATTATATATATATATATATCCGCCTTTTTAACTAAAATGCACAGAAATTGAAGCCAGGAACCAGCAATAGCAACCCACTGTACGGAGCAGATGTAGTAGGCCTACATTCCTGCATGAGTTAAGAGTGGAATGAAGTGAGGCGGGACGCGGCGCGGGCGTCGGGTAATGAGGGTTATCCAGCCAGTCAATACAGGAGTTGTATTACTTCCCTATAGTGTAAATGAGATATTTAGCGCTGGATTTTAGTACTTTGCAGTTACAAACGGCAGATAATTTTTTGAAACTTCCTTTGTACATCATAACGCTTCTCTAGAAAAAAAAATTCAAGGTCGTTTTCGGCTTGCAATGGTTTACAGTTCCCTTGTGAGTTAAAGAAGAAGATGATATAAACCTATTGTTCACGTATTAATTTAGGAATTTGCATCAATTGGGTTAACATACATTTGAAATAAATATCGAGAGCATTAGATAGGGGTTTAATTAACTATATACACAATATTATATTAAATTATTGTTCATAAACTACAATGTTAACTTTTTGTTTCCTTGTGCTGTTACAGATTGTGTCTGTGTGGATGCTTGTGTCTTCATCACTTGAAATACATGATGTTATGAACGAAGTCACAGAATATGATGGTGCTATAGATCCCAGAAATCCCGTTGTCTCAGGTACTTAACATATTAAATACATGTAATTTATACATTATTATTGATTATCCAATAACTTTGTTAAAGAAAATATAAAGTTATTTAGACAACTAGTTACTGAAGCTTACTTATATTAACCATGTTTCGAGGATGGTGAATTATATAGGGGATGATTGGAAAAAATGAGCTCAGGATTGGGATATAAGGATAACAAGTCCGTACTGCCATGGGCAGCCGGATTTGATACTGATGGTGAGTTAGTTACTACAGTTATTTGGTAATATGTTGACTACATATTTTGTCTATTTTTGTCTAATTAACCAAAATTTAAAAAAAATGAAAATAAAAATATAGTAAGTCGACTGGATGTAGGCTCCTTTTATACGCCTATACTTATACATGATCGAGTTTTTTTCCTAGCAAGGATTGTGTGTGTAAATATCTAAAAATATATTATCAAACTTTTTTACATTTAAAAAAAATAAATGTTTAAATGTTTTATGTTTAAAATTAATTTAAAATTTCGTTTTAGTTACTGTAAATAATTGTTAAGTTTTATAACAATATTATTTTAAGTCAGAAGCTATAGCATATGTATATATATGCAGTGGGCCCGAGTTAGATCCCCGGTCGGGACAAGTTTCCTGGATGATGATTTTTTCGGAGTTTTTCCTCACCTGTAAAACGTATGTCAGCAAACTTTAAGGCCAAAAGGTTCCCGAACATAATCTGGCCATCATTAACATATTCATTAAGTTTAGGATTAATGCCTCTCCTGGCGCATCATTACCATCATCTACCACATATCTTCGGAGCAGCATAACTCCGCCTACCAGGCGCCCCAGCCTCAGAAGTGGGTTACAATAATGCCATGCCTGGACAGAATACCAGAATGTCGAAAATAACAAAGTGAAGGCATTGAAAAAAAATATATACATCTTAAAGAATGTTGTTTCATTTACCTGCTCTAGATTATTATTTTTTTAAGAGCAACATGGAACATATCGAATAAAATGTCAATATCGTGAAAAAATGGCGAAAGACAATATGCCTATATATATAAATTAGACCTACGAACCCATAAGTTCATGACTGCTCATATATAACTCTCCATACATCCCTATCTTGAGCTAATGTTTTCCCTCTGGTTTTCCAACAAGAAGCTTCCACGCCCTTCTTTCATTTCCTATTCGTGCCATTTGTCTTGCCCATCGCAGTCTACGAGACTTAACTGTTCTTATTATATCTGGTTTCCTATAAATAACATGTAACTCACTGTTAAATACTCTTCTCCATTCGCCTGTCTGTTCATCTCTCTTTGGTCCAAAATTTTTCCTAAAACTTTATTCTCAAATACTCGTAATCTTTTCTCTCCCTCAAAGTAAGAGTACATATATCGCATCCATACAATATAACTGGAAGAATAACAGTTTTATATATTTTCAGTTAACGTTTTTTGAGAGAGGTTGGGACGACAAGAGTCCCTGTAATGCATAATAGCATGCATTTCCAGAATTGGGTCTATGCTTAATTTCTTTGTGCATCTCATTCTTGATTGTAATTATTGTTCTTTGGCATTTGAATTCAGTCATTTCTTTAAAATTTTCCTAATTTGTCATTAAATGTCCATTTCCATTATATAATGTGTTTCTATATGTGAACATATATTTTATTTATGTTTACTTCCAGTCCCAATTTCTTAGTGTTACTCAATAGTGTGAGATGTTGGTCCTTAGTATCTCCCGCTATCGCTTAATAATACTACATCATCATAAACCAACAACTAATTAATACCATTGAGCTGTAGGCCTTCTCATCCTCTAAAGATTTGAGGACATGCTCTAGTACAAAATTTAACAGTAGAGAAGATAGTACATCTCCTTAGTTTAAGCCATTGTGAATTTCAGAAATATCCGAATACTGTTTGTCTATTGAATAAATTTAAATGTACGTATAGGGATACATTATAATGGAAAATGTTTCGTTGAATACGTTTAACTACTTATTTAATGTTTTCACGTTATTTATTAAAATAACATATACAACTTTTAAAGTATATTATACTTTTTTAAAATTATTTTTCACTGAGAGTAATTAATATTATAATTACAAAGAAATAAACGTTATCTCAGTCAAAGCATAAATTTATTGTGTCGACGTTTCAATCTCCTTATGTGAGATCATTTTCAAGACATGGTTGTTTATATATTTATTGTACATAGTTACCATCACCAAGACAATTTTAATTTTTTTTAAATATATGTATACAAATTTAAATGAATAAATTTAAAATTCCAATTTATTTAAGGAAATTTAATAAAAACTGGCAAAGACAAAATCGATACTAGGTAAATTGACTGATGATGTATACAAAATCCAATGTGGTGATTGTGAAAAGTCTTATGTAGGCCAAACAAAAAGATTTACAAGAAAAAGAATCGACGAACATAAAAAGAATATCAGTACACCAGGTGCAGAACTTTCAGCAATCAGTGAACGTATAATTCATCAAAATCATAAAATGAAATGGAATGACATAAAAACTTTGCACAAAGAAAATAATTACCAAAAAAAGATTAATAGCAGAAATGGCCTATATAAAAAAGAACAAAATAAAGCATTAAATAAACAAAAAGATTTAAATGAATGGTGTGGAACATATGATTCCTTTGCTAAAATATTTTTAATTATAAATTGGAATTTTAAATTTATTCATTTAAATTTGTATACATATATTTATATAAAAACATTTTTAATTGCCTTGGTGATGGTAACTATGTACAATAAATTTATAAACAACCATGTCTTGAAAATGATCTCACATATGGATATTGAAACGTCGACACAATAAATTTATGTTTTGACTGAGATAACATTTATTTCTTTGTAAATATATATATATATATATATATATATATATATATATATAGACCTACAGAATATAATTCAATTTTGAACTATTTTTGTTTACATTTAATACGAGCCATGAGCAACTCATAGTTAGAATTACAATTCTAACATTGCAACAAAAAATACTGTATTTTTGTAATCTACAGATTCAATTCGTGTTGACATATTGTGACGTCACTAGCTTTCATCACATGATCATAGGGAATATTTACGATATGGCCTAAATGGATATGTTGTTTCAACAGTGTGCTGTAACTGAAGTCATTATCAAAGAGAAAACATCTGCTGCTGAAATTCATCTGAAACTTCATCGTGTATAGCATCAGCAGGTGTTAGGAAAAGGGTAACCACTTTAAGATGGGAACAGAAGTATGCCTATACATTATTAGCCTTCTAGCGGCCTCCCTCGAACTACCTCCTCGGAAGACAACAAATAAATGGTTAATGAGTTTATTAGAGTAAACAGGCTTGTAATTGTAAATGAAATCGCAGAAAAATTTAGAATAGAAAATAGTGCAGTGGAGGAAATGATTCGAAGCCTAGGTTACCGAAACGTTTGTGTCCATTGGGTCCCACATTTATTGATTGAAGACCACAAGGTTTAGAAAAGAACCACCACCCAAGATCTTTTTTCAGAGATTTTGAAATAAAATAAATAATTTTTGATGAGTATTGTGACTGGTGATAAAAGCTAGTTCCACCATTAAAATGAAGGTAAAGGTATCCCACTACAGGCTCAGGAGGCCCTTGGGGTAGTGGAAGGTTAATCTCCCACTTTTCTGGATAATCGGCACTTGATGTCAGCTGGGTTGTCAACCCCGCGTGTCGGCCGTCTTTACCCCAGAACAAGCGTCTGGTACTCATTTCCGTTAGAGGCTGAGTCGACCCCAGGGTCATAGTGCCCCAGAAGGTTTGGGCCAGTTTAAAAATCCTGACCCCACCGGGACTCGAACCCTCGACCTTCCGGCTTGTAGTGCAAGTTCCACCATTACAAGCCTGAAACTAAATTTCAGAACATGGAATGGCGCACTTTGGATTCGCCGTCTCTTGGGATGACGATGGTTGCATTCTAATTGATTTACTTGAATCTGGAAAGACAATAAAATTAATGCTACTCGCTAAATCCAGTTATATTTGAAGCTCCATGGTGAATTGAGGGAGACACTCCCAGGAAAGATCATCCTGCTACTCGATAACGTGGGTCTTCACACTGGTCGTGTTAATGTAGAAAAATTAGAAATTTGGTTGAGAAACTATACCGCATCCTGCCTACACTCCAGAATTAGCACCATCTGACTCCCATATTTTCGGTTCTATGAAGGAACAGCTGCGAGGTCAGCGCTACAATACGCCGCACCGGTGGACACTCACAAAACAGTGCGTCAAAGTTTTAGGGCAACTGAAATGGTTTTATGTTATAAAGGAATTTAAAAAATTATAGAACGGAGACAAAACTATGTATAAGGATGTGGAGAAATTACGTAAATTACGAAGATGCACTTCTATGTAGTTTCTTAAAATAAAAATTAAGATTTATAGCAAAAGGTTGCTTATGATTCTCAGCATGACTCTTATACTTCATAATGGTAAAATAAAACATGCCTTTTTTATAATGTTCTATTATTGTCTTCTGGGTGGTATCTTTATCCTTCTAACACAAAAATGTTCAATTGTTACCACGATAGATTCCTTTTATGATCAGTTCTTATTTCATTCTTGTTTATAGATGCACGAATACCGAAAATCATATCACGTTTTGGATCTTGGTTGTTTATCAATAGATTATGTATTTATATTAGCATATTTTTTCTACAGAAGTTCAGATTTAATTTGGATAATATTCCTGATTATTGTTATGGTTCGTATAAGGAAATTCCAACCCCGCATTCGACTTGGTTGAGAATAGCCCGAAAACGAAGTCGGTTGGTACGTATTCAAGAGTTGAATTTCAGAACTTTCGAATACGAGCCACGCACATTATCATCTGGGTCAGTTCGTCTAATTCTTTTGATTATATCTTAATCTAGCAATAGCTACCAGTTAATATTTACACTAAACTCCAATTGTTTGGATTAAGAAACACAGAATAGCAAGAAGATATGAGTATGCCTAAATTATAACTTACTATAAATAAATAAAATATATAATGAGATAATTTGTTTCAAACGATCTGAAATACAATTTTAATTGATAAAATGAATGTTTAATTAATTACTCTTACATTTGAATTTGTACTGTATTTGAAAATTGATTTCGCATGACAATGTTTTCAAGACAATATGTACAGAATACATTCTTTCTTTTACAGGGATACTATGGACGCTACTGTTAATAACGGGACTTCATGCTCTGGCATGCTTCTTATTGATTGTGGGAACTCTCAGGGTAAGCATGCTTTAAATGCTTACTTAGTCTACGTCTGAAAGGTAGTGATGCTTCTGGACAAACTGGAATCGGGGAGTGAATTACAAGTTTTTTCCATCAGTTCTCTCTTAATTTCTGTCTTTAATCTCTTCTTATCATTACATTTCATTCTAACTCTAGTTTTACACTATATTTTAAATTGCTAGAATCAATGTACCGGCGTGTAATACATGAATATCTTAATTTTCATTAAAGCAATTTTACAACATAATGTCTTACATAATTCAAAAGTACCATCTTATCTTTGAACATCACGAGATTACAATTGCTCTATTTTCATTAAGTACTGAAACTCATTCAAATTTTTGATTGGTAAAACATTAATATCTGTATATAATTATTATGTTATATACAGACTTACTTTCTATAAAATTATATTTTAAGACTTTTTAGACGATAGATTAACTATTTTCTACAATACGAAAAACAATTTCGGCCAAATAAATAATATATCAAGTGCTTCCCAAGAGAAATTCTACTAATTTTGTTAGAATTAAAAAAATACCATAGATCTGTTTATAAAATATCTGGCAGAAAACTATAATAAACAGAATCTTTATCTTATATAAAATTACAAAATACTATAGGCCCTATATGTAGGCCTAACATACCCAATTATTCAACATTCTGTTCAGTTTTAAGGCAACTTTCAAACAGGAAGCAGTTTCATTTGTGCTAGGCTATATTTTTGAACGTAATAAATACGCTCAGAACAGAAGATAACTGAATAAATTGATTTTCGATTTTGCTTATTTATATTGATATATTACCCTGAAGATAATCATAATAATTGGAAAATAATATCACTAAATAAAACTGCTTCATTTACATGCATAATTTTAAAACAATATCGAGGGAAAATATGAAACTCATATGAATTATTTTGCAAAATAGGCTACAGTTCAATAAAAATAGATTTTATGCAATAAAAAGGAATACTATTACGAGGAAGACAGCACAGTTTTTACATAAAATGTAAAATATTTTATTTAGTATAGGCCCCTAAATATAAGTCCCGCGTCGTGACCGAGCGATTAAAGATATCTAGACTTAGTGCAGAGTTACGCGACTTAGTGCTGATTCGAGTCCCCAGGGGAGAAGACATTTTCTCATGGAATTTTGGCCAGTATGGGATCAGCAACCACTCAACATCACTAAGGAATTTGGGAAGGTACAATAAATAGCAGTTCCAGGTTGAGAAAACTGGCTATAAAGTCGGGGAACCCAACATGATAACCGCATCACCCCTATACTGGAATAATTGTATTCCACCTCTATAATTATTACTTGTGGATGTGAGGTCAGCAGCCAGATTGTAGGCCAATGGTTTTCTAGGTCTGTCGCGCCATGGAACAAATGAACAGACATTTATTAACGTCATATACTACAATTCGGATACAATTTCCACAAATTGATAAAAGTAATGAATTATATTTAAATTAAATGAATGAAAGTCATGACTGAAGAGGGACGATATGTTGTTTGAAACCGTCGGTATCAAAGAAATTTGAAATCGTGTGAGGTGAGTTGTTAAAAGTATGTTCTCCACTCACTATTAATAAATTTACGTAAATTATGTTTAAATACCTGTCTTTAAGTTCAATATATGAAAATAATGTTTAAATTATGATTAAGCAATACGATAACTATCTAATCTTCAAAAAATGTTTTCATTAAATATATCAAAGGTAAAATTGAATTGTATTCCCAATGAAATGACCAAAGAAAACGATTTACTTATGTCATCAAATAAGTAAACGGTTTACCTCAGCTAGATATCCAATAAAACTAGCAGGTGCTGTACATAAATTCACCTTCATCCGTTTTACAGAATTCGTAATTAGTTTGTGGAGTTAGGAAGTTGGACTACCCAGATACCCGGAAATATTTTACTGGCAATCCGGTATTTGTAACTTGTTTAATTGAAGATAATACAGATGTTATTATGGACTTTAAAATTACTATATTACTAGTAGCTATAACACTAGCATTATAACTACCTACGTAGCATAATTTCAAGAAAAATATTTTTTATTAACATGCACCACGCAAAATGCAATAAAAGAAAGAAGAATTGTAGTTTTATTTTATAGGCCCTATATTACTATTCTTTTAAATAACTGTATAATAACTGCCGCATACCTATATTGATGTAGGCCTAGAGTTTTCTTCTTTTTATAATAGATAAGGAAGTGAAATTTTAACAACTTATCAGTATATAAAAGGTAAAGTGATCCCACCATAGCCCCAGGATGCAGTGGGTAGTAGGGGGTTAAGGCTCCCACTTTTTTAGACAATCGGCACGAGATCTCAGCCGGGTTGTCAGCCATGCTTTACCCCCTAAACAAGCGTCAAGTACTCATTTTCGTTACAGACTGAGCCGAACTCAGAACCATGGTATTGCCAGAATATTTAAGTCAGTTTAAAATCTTGATCCCGACCTTCCAACTTTTAGCATATTGTCTTAACCACCAAACGCTACGGCGTGCACTATTATCATTATACAATAGGCCTAAAAATCTGCCCTAGCAATTTTATTGTGGTATCTATAAACTTTTGAGTAGGGCCTACAGGACATGATTGAATTTTAACTTGAATTACATATTTTTCATTAAAAATATTTATAAAAATTACTTTTAAATTATTATTATTATTATTATTATTATTATTATTATTATTATTATGCCGAATTTGTTGCAGGAACTTTATTATATAGTGACTGAAGTGTCATGAAAACGTCATACTCCTCCATGAAGTAATTCTTGAAGAAGTGTGCCAATTAGGTGATTTTTTAAGAATTATTTAAAACTTAATTCAGGCTGAACGATTTATGATCTATAAAAATATATAGGGCCTACATATATAAAAAATGGACTTTAATTTATACAAACAAAAATACAATAATAGCAGATAACTAGAATATTTTATTATGAGTTAATTTATACCCCTTTCCAAAATTGACTCCCCTTAACACATTGCCTTATAATTGAAAATCAAGATTAAAAAAAGCATGAACCAAAAATATTTTTATGTAGCCATATCTTAAATAGAATTTAAATTGCTTAAATAAGATATCATAATAATTCCATTATATTGTTTGGCTTTCATATTTATGAAAACATTTATTTCAATATCTTAGTTGAATTGATATAACCTTCGGTCTATTTTGGCCTATTTGGAACAACTATAGCTATGTTAATTAATTAAAAATAAAACTGTTAACGTTTTATTTGATTTTCATATTTATTAAAATACAAATTCGTAACAGCTGTTTTAGTACTTTGTACCTTCTTCAGACGAATTTTATCATGATTGCAAATTAATTTTGTTATTATATATAAACCCCAGTACATAACAATTGTAACTATGCAACTGAATGTAAATAAACAAATTTTAACAAACATTCTCTTATTATGAATTTAAAAGAGGCGATACATTTAAATCCAGTTGGGAATTTATAATAAGAGGATTTATAATAAGAGAATGTTTGTTAAAATGTGTTTGTTTACATTCAGTTACATAGTTACAGTTGTTATGTACTGGAGTTTATATATAATAAAAAATTTGTAATCATGATAAAATTCGTCTGACGAAGATACAAAGTATTGAATCAGCTCTGACGAATTTGAATTTTAATAAATATGGAAATCATATAAAACGTTAACAGTTTTATTTTTATTTAATTAACATAAAATGGATTTTCATCAAGTAAATGCCAAATCAATTGATAACTATAGATATCTTAATATAATTTTAAAACAATTTTTATTATTTTAGTTTTATAGAAAATGTAGAAAACATTGTTGTAATCTTTTTTTTTTTGGGATCTGATTATAATGAAAGATATGCTTAATTTGGTCAGAATGCACCAACTCTGCTTCTCATCTGGATTATCACGGATGTGGCCTTCCTGATAGCTGCTGTGCTTGGCATGTTCGTCAGGCTTCTTATGGGTCCTACACGATTCAAAGGATCAATTTGGAAAGGAATGATCGTCACATGTAAGTTTCTAACAATATATAATACATGAAACATTCTATCTTCTATTTTATTTTTAGAAGATTACACATCTTTCTTTGCATCACGCCTACTGTACATGAATGATATCAGCAAATACGTCCATTGTTGTCTATACAGGGAGGCGTAAAAAGTCATGGAAGTTAAAGGGATGAAAGAGGGGATCAAGGTAAACAACCGTTTATGTTAAAACATACGTGTATATAGTAAAACTGTTCCGGCTTAAATTTTGATTATTATAAAAGTCAAAAGAAGGGCCCACCGCTTATGTATGAAAACTAGGATAGACACAGACGACTTTACAGAAAATGCAGGAAGAAGTCAAGGCGGCCATTGCACACATTATCAAAACGAATACGAAAGAATGACAGCAAAAATTTAAGACTAATAGAAAAGCAATCCAAAACAATTCCGACGTAACATATCAAAATTCTGAAGCAAGAAATATTTCGCGAGCTATCCCATGATGGCAACATCTTTAATGATGACGAAAAAGAGGAACTATTCTGGCAAATACTCCAGGAGATTTATAGAACACCTAGGAGCCCAAAATTCGACGATGGGACACTCTTAGAAATCGAACAATTCATCAATGATCACCCCTTCTTATACTAACCCCTACAGAATCTAACACTGAATTTCGACGACTTCACGGTGGAAGAAATCAAGCTGGTATTGGAAAAACTAAAAGCCGCAGCTCGTGGTCCAGACGGAATATCAAACATCCTCTGGAAACATCTCTCGAGAAAACCTTCCTCCATGTTCTTAAACTTTTCACAGCTAGCTTCATCCTGGGCTATATTCCTGCAAGATGGAAAGAGGCACATATTCTGATGTTCTCCAAGCCCGATAAAAATCCAGGAGACTCATAAAGACAAATCAGCTTGACAAATACAATATCAAAACTAATGGAAAGACTAGTCGTAGCAAAATTCAACCGACTCATCCGAAATGCAATACTCCAAAGTCAAGCTGGCTTCAGGCGTTGAAATTACTGGCCTATTGCGCCCATTCAAAACGCCGTATCAAACAAACATAATAGTCGCCTTGGACGTCAGAAAAAGCATTCGACACCTAGCGGCATGACGGACTGAAAATAAAATTGACTCAACTTCCCCAACATACTCATACGGTGGAGGTGGATCTCAAATTTCCTGACGAAAATAACTGCAAAAATACAGCTGAACAACACGCTATCAAATATAATCAACATGGAAGAAGAAGTGCCGCAGGGATCAGCCATAAGTCCGACTCTATATAATCTATACTTTTCAGACATACCACGACCGACAGACTTAAGAGTTGGCCTTGCTAAGTTCGCGGACGACACCTATTTTTTGAGTGATGGTCCACGAATTGGCATTGCCAGCAAAACAATTAACGTACAGCTGGACGGATACATAGAATGACCAAATAAATGGAGAATTTCAATCAACACAGACAAAACACAAACAATGGTATGTAAAAAACTATGTAAACGCAAATAATCTGTGTTACAAATCCCGATAATAATAGAATTTTCGACATTTCACAACGGAACTCAGGATATACTATTAAAGTATATCAATTAATAAACAGAACATTTCAATCATCAGGAGTGGGGGTTTACTGAAACCCGAAATTAAAAATTGACTCTAGCAACCGCCAAGTTTGATTAGTTCGACGCAATGTATACCATACATTTTAATTTTTAATATTTTTTAAAAAAGAAAGTAATGGAAATATGAATCGGCAGATATTTAAATTTCTATCAAAGTATACAACAGTGTGCAAATAAGTAACTTACGGTTATGCACGATTTCTTTTAACCGAAATCCGACTCTTTTTAAATGAACTGGCAAACGAAATTGAGTTTTTCCAATTTAACAAAAAAAAATTAAGTAAAACAGCAAAATGGGACAATAAATTCGTTTAGTTTACGAAATTCCTGCATAACAAACTTCATTATTATCAGCAACAGTTACCCAATCACGCCTTCTAATATTTGTTTTGTTTGCGGATGAGTATTTAAATAACCTTAACAGCCATTGTTGGGACTGGGATTAATATACGGTAAGTGAAATATCTAATTATCAGAAGCAATTTGTAGACATTTGTATCGAAAATTTGGTTACATGTAATAGTTTACCAAAACGATTACGTGGAGAATATTAGCATATGTTTTTTTCATGCGAGGTCCTACCACAACTCTTAGAAAAAAATTCTATTGTCAATCATGCAACAGCTATGGTTTCAATACGTCAGCATCCTTACACATTATGACATCAACTCCACAATCATTGAATTGACAGGGGTGAGCATGCAGTTTATCCGTCTAGATTTTCCGATTTGACTTTAATGCATTTCTTCTTGTGCAGGGGATGGAATGTTCTTTACATTAGACTCGTGTAAACATTGAAGAAAAAACTATCCATGTTGTTGCTGCTGCGATGGTTACCTTGCAAAATTTATAGCATTTTTAAAAGCATCAGACAATCATTATAACTCAAATTCCACTTTTGTGTTCAAGCCAATAGCGAACAATTTCAACTGTGTCTTTAATTGAAACGCGACAATATTTTGTGACAAATTTACTTAGTGTAGTGTTAGTGGGAATACGTGAATTTTATCATAAAAAGTTGTTTATCTTGACCTCACTACTCAAATATTGTTAGCGGCTTTTGGACAAGACTTCAATGTATACAGCTTGTAATCGCAATTAATGTAAGATATGAGGGAATTATGAAATATTATTAATGGTGAAATTATCGTGCTAATATTAAATTTCAATCCAACTGAGGAAATGCACGGCAATCAGTCAGATTGATGACAATGGAATTTAAACACATGACGTTCATAATATGAATCTGAAATACTACCGCCATTTATTATTATTATTATATATTTTTTACTATTTACAGATTTAATGAACTTACAAAGAAAATTTACTATGGAGATGTAAAATTCATTTTATATCTTTTTTTAAAGTGAAATTCCTTTTCGATAACTGGATTTGGTGATAAAAGAGGAAGACGTGTTTTGTATTTTCAATAAAGATTGAGGTACTATTAATTTTGAATGAAAATTTTCTACAATAAATAGGCCTACATTAGAATAAATTTTACAACGATAAAACTATTCAGACCTCTTTGCCTAATGTCTGACAAAATATTCCTATTCAAATTCTAAATTTGTTCTTGAAGTTACCATTTTGAAATAAACCATCAAAATGGTGTTAACTGAATACAATAGGCCATTAAAGTTTGTATCGTCCAAACATACACAAACATCGTAAGAGTAAAAATATTTTATTTGAAATTAACAATTTCAAAATTAAAATCTTACTAATTTCGACTAATTAACATTAACTATAATCAGGGAATATAATACAATAACGTACAAACTAATCAATAATAATATATCCACAGAACTTATTTTTATTTCCTTAGCTCATATTATAAACAGTTTTCCCTTCTCTCTTTTTTTTTACTAGCCTTTTTTAGGTCGGACATTTAAATTGGTCGCGTGCGCCCGCTGACCTAATTTATTTGTCGAAATGCATTGCCTGGACAGCTATAATTTAAATCCAACACTTCGAAAAATAGCTGTATTTCTGTTAATTAAAAAAATGAAACAAAAGTAATTTTAAATGTAAAAGTATAGTTATGATTATGATAATACACTAATTCAATTTACAGGGTGTATCATAACTCAACGGCAAAATTTCATGAATGAGTTCCTCATATGGAGAGAATCTTCTTCTTCTTCTTCAATTACTGGTTTAGACAAGAGTTGCCTGTTCCGTCTTCACTAATAGATCATATCTTCCGAGGACGTCCGACATCTCTTCTTCCTCTTGGAAAATAATGGAAGATTTTATTTGGTAATCTACTTTCTTCCATTCTTTCTACATGTTCTTTCCACTGTATCTTGTTGTTAAATATCGTTTCTTTTATGGAGTAGACCTGCAGTTCTTGACGGATATCCTTGTTTCTTATCTGGTCCATTCTAGTGCAGCCTTTTACTCTTCTTAAAAATTTCATCTCGGCTGCTTGGATTTTACTTTCTTGTTTGGTAGTGGTAATCTAAGATTCACTCCCATACAAAAGGACAGGGACAGCCATTGTTTTATAAAACTTTAATTTTGTTTGTTTATGGACTTTATTATTCAATGTTATATTTATTGTACCACAAATAGCTTGAAACTGATGTGTTTTGTGTTCAACATCTTTATCATACTGATAGCTGATGTCACATCCTAAATATTTAAAGTGGGATGTTTGTTCAATAATTTCGTCTCTAATTACTATTTTTGCACGCAGAATATTTCTTCCACAAAATGCCATTACTTTTGTTTTACTTATTGAAATTTTAAAATTATAATCGCTACATATTGCATTTAGTTTGTAAGCAGCCAATTGCAACAGATCTTCATCATGGCGTAGTAAGACTAAATCATCGGCGAAAATTAAGTTATTAATACTTGAGCTATTGTTCAATCTAAAGCCTTTGTCCATTATAATTTTTCAGTGTTTCATAATGTCGTCGATATATATATATATTAAAAAGAGTGGGCGATATACTACACCCTTGTCTAACTCCTTGATTTATTAAAATTTCTTCTGACCTCATATGGAGAGAATAAAAAAGTGTATTTCAACATGGGTCCGGAAATTGATAATTACAGAGTTATTCGAACTTTTATGAATGTTAGTACATGGCGACGAAAATGCAAGGGACTTGTTGGAGCGATCTGTTCTGTCAGATGAAATGTTCAAAGTGACCTCCTTGTGCCTCAATACAGGCATATTCTTAGTTTGTGTACATCACAGCAGCCAACAATCAACAGAAAACAGACTGTCAATAACTACTGTAAACCTTAATAATCTAACATTCATAAAAGTTCGAATAACTCTGTAATTATCAATTTCCGAACCCATGTTGTAATACACTTTTTTATTCTCTCCATATGAGGAACTCATTCATGACAGCAGCCTACAATCCACAGAAAACAGACTGTCAAAACCTACTATAAACCTTAATAACCTAATATTCATTAAAGTTTGAATAACTCTGTAATTATCAATTTCCGGGCCCATTTTGTAATACACTTTTTATTCTCTCCATATGAGGAACTCATTCTTCCTTCAAATTTTGCCGCTGAGTTATGTTACACTCTGTATAATATTTTATGTAACAAACATGGAATCTTTTTTTAATAATTAATTTTTTTTTTCCAGCACAAAAATGTTGAAAACTTTTGAAAGAACTGTATATAATACTTTTTTACAGCACTGTACTATATTATCTTCGACATCTATTTATTGACCAAGTCACGGTGTGTGTAAATTTTCCTCAAAAGGGAAGATTTTTTTTCAGAATTGTAGTTCCTCACTATAAAACTGCCAAACTGATTTATAAGAGGTTGACCATAAAAATAAAGGATATTATAGGTAAATCCCATTGGACTTACAAGTTCGAAGAAAATTATGTTTTTATTACCAACATTTCGTGTTGACACATGATATGGACAACTCAATGTCATTTTACACTAGTGACTAGCTCTTGAATAAAGGTTATTATTAGAATGTTTATATCCTCATAATTTACGTTACTTACATGTTCATTCAACATAAATCTAGAAAACAGTTTCTGTGTGATAAACCACGAAACAAGGAGCGGTACACAAAGTCTTAAACCACAAGTATTAGACATCACATGTGTTCTTTCCTACTTTGGTACTTGTACATACGAAACATTTTCTCATTACAATTTTCTTTTTTTCCGAAGATGGAACCACAGATGAAAAATGCCGTTCTGTGGGACATATCTCCATAGCATACTTTCCTTCATTCTTTATGCTGAAGCTTTGGAAACACAATATACATTCAGCAGTGCAATCATTGACTTTCCGAATCCATTTATTCCATTCCTCATTTTCTTTTAATCAGCTGTCATTAAAAACACAACATATTTTTTATGGGTGATGGACAGGGTGCAATCAAATCAGATAATTGATTTGACACAGACATTTAGATAAGGAAAGAACTCCTTGTACACAACACATGAGAGAAACAAACAGTTCACTGTTCACAATCATGAAACACAACAAGTTAAAAGTCGACAGCTCACTGCTTCCACTTAGCAGTTAGCAGCGGAACACAGATTAGCAATGATTAGAGCTCGGAACTTATGCCATTACATTATTCCGTTCCTGCATGTAGTTATAAGACAAGCTAAAATGTCGACGAATTACCCTGAAAGGACCCTTATTCTAAAGTTTTAAATTACATATTTTGAGCTATGATACATATTTCATACCACAATACATAACTGTACACATTTTGCTGAATTATTATACGTTTTCGTTAATACCATTCATTTTCGTTACCAAGAAAGAAAAAATTCTTATTATACATTGTCGTCAAACCCACACATTTCCGTTACATTTAAAACTAAACTGCACGGGTTCGTTGCGGACAACAATGACTCGTTTTAAACGTTTTCCTTTCTTGTTCTCAAACGTTTCAGAAATTGTATCAGTCAGTTAAAAAATTTAAGTTAACTATGGCACCGATTGTGTCTTTGTTGTCATCAAAGCTGAAAACATGGATTTCTATTGAAAGTGCTTTAACCACTGATTGTAAATACAGTCTTCTTCCAAACTTGATATAAACGTATAGGCTATAGGATGAAATCTCAAATTGAACAACATTTACGAAGTAATCTACATATTGGGAATATACAACAGGTTTCTTCAAAGAAACAGTATTACTTACACAGTTGCAGGGGCAGCCTACATCATCTAATAGTGAATTTTACAAAGAATTGAGCATGGCGTTGGTTGCAGGGAACATATCATGAAACAAACTTCAGGTAACTGAATTTAAACATTTCTTACAAAAATACTGGAACCTCAACATTCCCGACGAGTCCACTCTCAGGAAGAATTACTTGGATTCTTATGTTGACATATTAGAAAAAATCAGGGCTAACAGGCAAATCACCTATATGGACTTCTGCTTATGAGGCAACGGTTGCTGCAGGCCGTTTCATCGCTAATCTAATTGTGGGCAAGTTAAGTTGGACTCTGAAGCTGCATGGAAATCATACATAATTTATTTAAACGTTTGGAGGCAACAAATAGCTCAACAATTGGTAGATTCTATAATGATGAACTTAAGTTACAACAGCTAGATGGCGTAAAAGAAAAGAGGGTCCTACTGATGCAGCTCCGTAAATGTTGAAAGCGGGGAAATCGATTACTGTATTTTATCATAATATAGTGCATGTTGCATGTACAGCTCATGCATTGCTATATGTGGCAGAGACAGATATAAATTCCCCGAAGTAAACACGCTGATATCAGCAACGAAGAAGATTTTTTTAATGTCCTTATCGTGTACAACGCTACAAGCAGCAGCTACCTGATGCACCTCTGCCTCCGGAGCCGGTGATTAGAAGGTGGGCAACATTGATTGAAGCTGTGATTTTCTACAGTAAGCACTTCGAAGCTGAATAGTCAGTGATGGAGAAATTTTCTTCTAATCTTGCAGTATCTGTGAGCAAATCGTAGTCTGCATTCAGTAGTTCTAAACTGCTCATTTCAGTTTCATACATCGCAAAATCATTTCAGCTGTCTTGTCAACAATATCAAGAAACTGGATACTTGAAGTATACCTCTTCAAGAAGCTGTGATAATAATGGAAGATGCAGTTCAGAAGGTTAACGATGTACTAAATGAAGTGGTTGATGTAGTATCCACTAAATCTAATCTGTGCTGAATAAGAAGTATTGTTATTTTGTCTCGTTTATTTAAAGGTGAAATCGTAGAACCCCCGAGAATATTATTCCTAGCATAATCCCTATGTATAAATATGCACCCATGACTTCTTGGGAAATTGAGCAATCTTTCTCTACTTGTAAAAACATATTGTCAGACAGAAGACTGTGCATAATAATAGAACATTTTGAAACCTATATTATAATTTACTGTACTTAAACGCTTGAATAGGAGACACATGTACTTCAGTACTTTGTAGCAGATGTGAACTGATTAACAATTAACATAGAGATTTGACTGTCTTACCTGTCAACTTCTATTTTGTAGAAAATAAATGAAATTTTAGGATTTACATGTAATTGTTTCAATACATATTTATTTACATATCTCTCCAATTTTGTGAAATTTGTGTACATATTTCTTAATTTGATGTTACATAAAACCCGGGCCCTTGTAAAGATTGTCTAACTGGCATTGTATAAAGTTTTAAATTTTAATAATTTTGAACAGAGCATATACACAGTGTAGCCATATGCTGTGCATGAGGATTAGATACCGCCACAATCTATCACAAAAAAAACTCGTTTACTAATTACTGTAATTCCGAGATTTTTTTTTCATTCCGGATGACCGGAAAATAAAAAGGACAAGGTATAATATTCCTGTCAATCCCGGACAAACCGGGACGGATGGGCACCCTAATCTTTATTTTAATTTAACCTTCTCATTACAAGTAGTTTTACATGCTCCACGCCATCCGGGCAATAAATATACATGTCCTGTCTGGAGAACATTTATAACTTAGTCCGTATTATAAACAGTTACTATATTATGCATTATAGCACTTTACTATGTTCATGTTTTATTAACATTTACACAAATAATGAGTAATCTGTGTTACAGTGCTTGGTATCTACTTCGTGGTGGTTGTGAAAAGTTTGCACAGCAAAGTTAAAGAAGAAAAACAAGAGACTGCGCACGCGGTGTAGTGAAAATAGCGAATGATTCACAAATCTAGAAAACGCTGATAAATTATCAGATGTTGCAGGCACAATGTGCAATCGTTTTGCGCATCTCATTAACTTCTCAATATGTGATGCACCGATTTAAAAACAAATTTGTCAATGCAGTTTTCTCATTTTATTTCCATGATCTGAATTTTTTTAATCCCACGGTTTTGGAAGTTAGAAAAATACTAACGGCACTAAAGTAAAATTATATATGTGCGAAGTGGAAATATTCCAATAATGGAGATAAGTGAGAAAATTACATTTTCATATAATAACAGTCAACACATTAACATAAAATATTTCGAGGCAATACCGTATTTTGCGTCATATGAGGAAATGTCTTGAGCATTTATATTAGGAGTCTTCCAAGGCTCAAGCTGACATGATTTCATAATAACATAATGATAATATTTGGTAAAAATAATAAATTTAAGAATAATATTTATTCAACTACCACAGTTGAACTTAAAATAAAAATAATTGATATTCTAAATCAGTCAATTAACAATAGTTTTATTGGAGTTTAATGGAACAGCAATTCTGAAATGTATTTACAAAATGTATTTAATCAATTTCGAAAATTAATTGTCTGTATCACTTTGTCCTTGAGACAATCCTCTAATGAGGAAAGTTGTATATAATAAAAAAAACGATAGAAAGAAATCAAACTTTCATTAGGGAGAACATATTCCTGCCTTATCATAGAAAACTCGTTTGAGCTAGTTGCTTCTCGAATTGATGTAATTATTAGTCTATATTCAACTTTAATTTACATTACCGGATCTAGTTCAAGATCACATGACTAATTATTACATCAAATTTTACGCATAATTACTGTACTTATTACCAATACAGACATATTTCGAGAGTTATTCTCTATATCAAGTGTAAGCCTATCAAATATTTAGGACAGAAAGAAGGCATATTTTTTAATAATATGAATAATAGCTTAATTTTTTTATATTTTGTTTTTAGTACAGAATTATGATCATTATTCATTCAGCGATAAACAAAATCCTAACGTGACATTATTCAAACGAATTTACATCATTATTATTAATATAAACATATTGACAATGTTATTTTAATGCATTTTCTTGTTTTTTATTTGAGGACATACAATAAAGTAAATTTACAGGAAAATCTACATTTTAATATTGGAATAATGAAAAGCATAGGCCCTAATTATTATTAAATGCGAAAAATCAAAATTAAAAATCATCTTATTATTGTTTATTTATTAAAACTATGTTTCTTACTTAATGTTAAAAATTATTGCATTCTCTCTTTCTCAATTTTTTTTACTAGACATATGCTTCGTTTAAACAATCCATATATTAATTAAACTAGAATTTATTTATCACTCACCATATTAATTTAAATTGTAATAATTTGATATTGCTTTAGCAAATAGTAATATCCTAACAATATTTTTTATAATCAATTGAGTTGGTGTTTACTTGATGAAAATCCATATTTATTAATTAAATAAAAATAAAACGTAGTCACTGAATTATATAATAAATATGAAAATCAAATAAAACTACGTTTTATTTTTATTTAATTAATAAATATTTTTTATATTTGTATCACGTCTTTTTTAAATTTATGTGGAAAAATGATTGCTTTAAGGCTTATTTCAAATTATATATTTTAATATTAATGTTTTCTCGGTATAATGAATAACATTTGATTTTCAAATTCGGTAGCCAATATCGATCATACACGAAATATAGATTGAGGTCAAAGTTTCTATGAGATACTTTACGATTTCATGTTTTTCTCTTACGATAGAATATATATATTTTTTAGTTTAAAAACATTCACTGTACATATCTTAACATGGTGTAAATTTTAATCTTTATTGATATTGACCAACAATATAAATCATTTATAATATCTTAAACCAATAAAGACCCATACAAAACAAATAATTATGCACTACAAAAATTACGAAATCATGTCATTCCTCAATAAGCTTAGGGGTTGTCTGTGCAACGACGAGGAATATGATTCAATTACTGAAGTCTGAACATGCCCCCTTCCCTTAAAAATAAAATATCTTCATGATTTTAAACGAATCTTTTAGGTCTAAATATACGGATACTTTTCTCTGGAGATACAATCAATTTTTGATAAAGTCGGTTATTGGGAGAAATGTTTTAACCTGTATTTTAGAAGGAAATAAGTATATTAAAGTAATAATATTCTTGTAAATGTAGTTTCTGAGTGCAGTACAACCATTCCGACAATAATGAATACCCCATCCACCTCTATTTTTGTATCTCTGCCTAATGACATATCTTAATTCTTTTAAGTTAAACAATTGTCCCTCAAAATTTTTCTCCCCTTAATTCTTCTAATTTCCAAGATAAATTATACAACTACATTTAGATATAAATAGATATTAATTTTAGTGTTTCTACAATTCAAATCATCAATCGTTAGAGAAGATAATTTAGATGTAGGGTAGCCAGCTCTTCAAATTTACAAATAAGATGTACTTATAGACTATATAAATTAAATATATCAATCACTGTTATAGAGACAAAACTAGATTATAAAAGGGAGAATAACCCATAAACATTTAAAATAAAATACATATATCTATTAATATAAATTATTCTTATTATTAGCCTATCCTCACAGGGAAGGGGGCAACAAAGTATATATTTAATCCCAGTGAAATGTACGTATTAGGTTTACTAGTTCTGTCTCTATTGAACTGAAACATTTTAAAACTTGTGATATGTAATTTAAGAAATGTTTATCAATTTTTGAAATTAATATTTGTACTTCAGCGCTAACGATCTGTAAGTGTTTATTTATTTTTATGAAAAATATTTCAAGAAAATATTTTTGAATGGTAATTATAAGTAAACGCAATAAGCAATGATGAGTATGGAAGACATTATCAAGTCCAAATTTACGGACTTCTTGGGTATATTTTACTCATCAAAATATTTTTTTTTTTACTTACACTGCTTTATCTCTAAAGTACAAATTCAATTAGTACCCTTTGTAAATGAGGATTTTAAAATTAATTTCAATATTTATATATGGAAAGAATCTCTAGATTAAGTTGGCTACCCTTTTATTAAAATTAATAATTTTATTATCGTAATTGTTTTGCACGGGATGTCTAAAAATCCTTAGACATGGCAATATTGCAAATTATGCACATGAGCAGCTGCGAGGCACCGTCCGTGTTGCAAAAAGATTCACCAAGTCTAAGCGCTTTTGGGACACTCGTTGAATGTTTAAGAATACATTTGTTATGAAATGATTATATCCAAAATAGTTTTTACAATTTTTCTTATGTATAAAGCTAAAATAATTTGATAGCAATAACAGCAGAAAGCTAGTACTGCCGTTTGTTATATGTTGTAAAAGTGTTTTTTAACAAATATTTTTGTCATTGAAACCAAGTTTTCTTGTTCTTCAATGGAGTAGTATAGATTAGGATGTCCATGTCTTCTTCTTCTTCTTCTTCTTAAGGGCACTACGCCCAAAAAGGACCTTTGCCTCCTCAACGATCCTCCTCCAGACATCCCTCTCCATAGAAAGCCTTTCCCAATGGTTTATTTGACATTTTTTAAGATCCTGTCGCACACAATCCCACCATCTATATTATCCAAAATATTAAGATTTTATGCTTCAATTCATAAGAGTCAATAAGAAAAAAAATTAAATAATGTCCATATCAATTTATTTATGAGAAGGAAAAAGGCTGAATTTCATTGCCATTCTACTAATTTATATTCCATAAATTATGTAAATTTAATTAAGGGAAATTAAATGACGAATGAGAAAATGCAAAGGAAAAAAAACTATTTCGCATTCACAAGTATTATACAATCAAAATAATAGTTTAAAATAAAGACTGAACATTTTGAGGTCTCTCAATTTTGCTTGGGCGTTTTAGAAAGTGCGAAGAATGGAACTCCACTATGGAGTGATGGTCCGTGCCAAGACAATTTACATGAGATTTCAGTTACCGTATGTTTCATATATACTGTGTAATATATTGAGTAACGTCCACCGCTGTGGTCTCGGGGTAGCATGCTGCCTTGTCACGCAGCGGGCCCGGGTACGATCTCCGGTCGGGACAGTTTTTCTGGGTGAGGTTTTTATCGGGGGTTTTCCTCACCTGTAAGACAAATGTCAGGAAAACTTTAAGGTCCAAACGGTCCCCCGAAATCATATGGCAGCGCAATCATCATCATTCATATTCATCTTAGGTTAAGCTTAGGATTAGGGACTCTCTTGGCGCACCATTGTCATCATCATCATCACCCATCATATCATCGGGGTAATGTATCCCCGCCTTCCAGGCGCCCCAACCTCAGAAGTGGGTTACAAGTACGCCATGCCAGGAGAGAAACCAGGAATGTCGAAAGACAAACTTGGGGCATTTGAAAAAAAATATATATTGAGTAACTTATTTAAAAGGCGCCATTTCATCATAAGTGTACATATCAATAATAATCATACTTCATTCTACATACGATACTACCCATAAATATTTACCGGTATCTCTAAAGATAATGAATAAGAAGAGGGCAGTGACTTACCACGAAAAAAAAATCGTCTGGGAAGTAGCGGTCATGTTCGAAGGAGAATAACAATTGAGATATTAAGCCAGCGATGTCAAATTACAAGCGGATACTAAACATACTCGATGTATCAATATAATAAATAGCGAAAACTGAAATGGTAGAAAATACACGATAAAAATACCAGTAAATATAGTTTCGCAAATAAATAGGCCTAAATAGCGAGATAGCCTCCGAGGTGATCTGGTTGATATAATAATAATGATTGAAAGTGAGGATTAATGGATGAATTGAACATTTCGAAACGAATTGGTAAAATGATTTCAATCCTTACAACGTATATAATTTTATTACATATTATGTTGAAATTCATTATTTATACTTATATTAACAAACACCAAACATATTAAACAACGATACAAAATATAATCCATAAAATAAGATCACAATGACCTGGCTATTTAAAGATAAAATAGTAATAAAACTAATATATATCCTAAATTTGTATGCTAACAAAACATTTATTGCATGAAATCACAGTTATGAATACATACAATTAAAGTATATAATTATAAAATATTTACCTAAAAGGTCCGTCTCCTCAACTTACCTTCTAGGTAAATAAATATTTTATAAGTTTATACTTTAATTGTGTGACCTCAACGGAATTTTATCACGAATTTTATTAATGTTGACTATGCATATATAGTTAGTCATTTGCAATATTAATTATGAAACAAATGAACTGTATTAAAACAGATCCATATCACCAATTGATAAACTGAAATGCAAATATATGACTGTTAAAATACTATTTTATAAGATGAAATAATTTATTTTTGCTAGCCTCATAATTGAAGTAAGTGCTGATGATATGAACTTGTTATTTATGTTCATAAAATTCCTGTTTTCTTGTAAAATTACTACGTTTGTCATAGTTTGCTCATATGTTGTGAAATTTGCGTCCGTTTAGTGAATATTGTAGTAAATGACACTGTAATGTTTAATTTTCCGACCATTTTATAAGACCATAAAGTAACAAAATTAGACATAGCATAAAATAAATATAATGATGAATAAACCATTATGTATTAAATACTTTAAACGCCCTTTATTCGAAAAAAAAACTTTTTCTGTTTTAATGCTCCCTTTAAATTACATTTTTTTTCAGATTGGATTTTACTTATTACTATCTAGGACTAATAATAATAATAATAATAATAATAATAATAATAATAATAATAATAATAATAATAATAATAATACGGAGTAATTAGTTCATTTATTATAGGAGGATTAAGGTCATACAATTTCTCTCGCACCTGTTGAAACAAGTTAGCGACCACTCACAACCATGCATATTCAATTGAATTGGTGAGATGCAAAAGATAAAATATTTAGACGAACTGTGCACTTCAGATAAAAATATACTATTAGTGGTTTGCAGAACTAGTTGAGAGTAATGTTTTCAACTAATTCCAAATACAATGTTTATACTGTTATTTAATAATCAATATAGAATTTTCATGGGATTTTTCTTTTAGCATCTCCCCGCTTGCAGTAAGATAGCTGAAGCGGTATCTGCAGACTATATCAATATATAGTTGAAGTTTTTTTTTGTGGTTAATCGGTACTTTTTAATCAGAGGCAGGAGCTCGTGGTTGCATCACCTCCTCACGACATTCGTACATATTAAAAAAATCACGTTCATTCCAGTAATTAATTTTAATACTTTAACAAGCTATTTACGAGTTTTTCTGTAAATGAGCTGTCTGTACTGGCTAATCTGAAAACATTTATGAAAATTAACACTTTTCGTTTGTTTCTTGAATACAGAAAATCACCATTAATTGCGGTCAAGTATCTGCTGAGGTTAACACTGATCGCACTTGACTCTTCTTTGCCTTAATAATGATGTTATTATCCTGCTGTGGAGTGTATATTCTATCATGGCGGCGTATTACTCTTTTAATCACAGCAAAGTCTGTGTCGCAGGACAAGAAATTAAGCCCCCGAATAGGGAATTATTGATGAATCCTTCAAAACCGGCCGGACATAGTAAGACTTAAAAGCAACCTGATAAGGGTATGATTACTATTCTGCCCTAACAGCCATCACCTACAACGTGAAGAATTTCCCTTCAAGTTGAACGCAGATGGTTACAAAATCATATACCAAGCTGCATACTTAATCGGGCCCTTTCTTACAAGTATCTTAGAGTATGTATAAAACACAGATTTGTCTCCAGTAAGGTTGTGAACACAGAACACCATATAAGATAATTTCCGCAAATAGAACATATCCTAAATGGGAAGTAAAGGAAAGAGGAGATTTTGTATGTAATCAAATGCAATCCTCGCTACATTCTTGTTTTATTTACAGTGTGTTCACATTTCTTGTAATTTATTGTCAATCTCTTTGCTCTTCATTTATGAACAAGACATTCAGCAGTCGGAACCCTTTGGGCAGCATCATTTAACTCAGAAGATATTGTTTTGTTTCCTTAGCTACTCACATTGTAAATAAACGTTCTATTGCGGACGCCCAAATTTATGATTGAATTAATAAAAACCTTAGTTAGTACGCGTAGTTGACAACATCTTCCAAGTTCTCATGTTTCTCTAAGAACTGTTCATACATTTTCTTACATATTAAACCACACTTCAAGTATGTTGTAGGAGAAGATGAGTAATGGGACACTTTTGCAGGAAATGATGAGATGTGTTGGTGTCGTTTATAATAAAATCATTGGGAATACCTGTAGAATGGTTATCATGCTCATCTCGCTAGTCATTGGACAGTTCATTCTTCTAAATAAGGTGCATCAAACGAAACACCGTGCGAACTAAGAAAGGCTTTTCTACAAACCTGAACTCGTAAATTACCTTTCATAGCAAATACTTACAAACTGATGCAATTTCCTTTCAATTATTATTTTTAGGACGATCGTGTATCTCAATGAAACCCATTAAATGTTTCTGGTTAATTTATATTCCTACCACTATAAACAACATCATCATCATATTTGGTATAACAACCCGGGTCGAGTCAGCCTTCCTAAGCACTCTCCTCCAGATCTGGCGACTGTCCACCAATTTCGAATTTTAAGTCCTTGGATAACTTCCTAAACTTCATCCAACCACCTAGCTTTATGTTTGCCTTCTTCCTTGCATTTAGTCGCCAAGGTTTGATCAGTCCCGCTTGATTAACTTTGGGCTTCTCAATGGATTATTTTTTTTACGGGGTGGAATTGTCAATCCTACGCCCAACCCTCAACCTGGAGTATCAGGGACTCTCCTGTTAGGGTTACCATGCCTTAGCCGAGAGGAACTAGTTTTTAGGCGCCAGGTACTCGTCCTCACACTTCCCCATAAAGGATAGGATTTGCTGGTAGCATTGCCAGATAAACTATTAGCTAAAGCATTCTTGGAGTTTTATAGTTATATCTACTCGACACTGATACAACCCCCATTAACCAGCCATTTACCTTCCTTCTTTACCCAAGCTTGGGACCAGCACTGAATGGCACAAATACCAAGATAAACATCTTCTTCTTCTTCTTCACTTCACAGGCTAGGCAAAAATTGCCTGTTCAGCCTCACAGTTGTTCTGTCCATCTTTTCACTGGTCTTCCTACATTCTTGTAGTTGAATGCTGCTCTTGGCAATCTTGTTACGTTTATTCTTTCCACATGTGTAAACCATTTCTCTCTATATCTCTGATTTTCTCATTCAATGGATATGTACCAAGATAAACATACAAAATAATATTATGTTTTCCTTCTGTTTCAAATAATGATGTACAGTTCTCCCTACATTTACAACATTTACTACCCATTTTCCTTTCTTCAAGACTACCTTGTTCAGCCACAAAATCTCTCCTTCATTTCGGGCTTTTTTTTATCAAATTTTCAGAATATCTTTCTTTCTTCTCAGGACTGTTCCCTTCTGATCTTGAAATTAACATTATACCTGTAAGTAACAAAATAATTACCACAAACTGATGTTAAAATTTGAAATTCACCACTGATAACACTCAACATCAGTTTACTAACATAGGAATAATACATTTATTAGTTTAACATATCTAAATTACTCCCAATCCAGGTGGAAGTGCACGTTCTTGAACCTAAATTCAAACTAAAGGTCTGATGAGTGCAGAAATATTTTCCTTTTGCATGTCATTGAAAATTTCACATATGAGTTTAAAGGATTTATACAACAAAGAAACAAATACTCTCTCAGTTTGAAATGACCAAAAACTGGAATGTTTTTATTTTGCAGATCACCAATTCAATTAATGTAGCACCAAATCTTCTCAAGCATAGAAAATAATATTCAACTAGTAAAAAAATGTTCATTTCACTTGTCACTCTTGAAATGTCATGAATGATCGCTACCAAGCAATAAGTAGATCTACATTCAATTTCTGCTGTCGCAGTCCTGCTAATTTTAAAATACGAACTTTTTTGTACATAGATCCTAACTACTTAGATCGTATTGATCGATAGGATACAACATAGTTTTTAGTTTTAAGTGCATAGATATATATTAGTATTTTGTTTGTGAAATAGCTACACTTTACAAAATAATTTTATTTGACTACATAGAATAAAGTAGCACATGCTTTTGCCCTCTTTAGTTGTATCTTGATCCCTTGTTAATATTATAGTTAAATATATATCTCTTTCGATATTTTATGCTGTTATTTCGTTCCTGATTTCGGCATTTAGACAACAGCAACCTAAACTATTTTCTTATATATGAATTTTTATATATAAAATGTTGGTTAGAAACTGTTAACAGGCATGTTTAAAATATGGTAATATTGGAATTAAACATAATAAGTAAATATCGACTGCTTAAAAATGTATTACAATATCGATACATTACCAAAAAACGTAACTCGAGAACGATCAGTACTAATACAGATTATCCCATCAAATTAACACAGATAGAGAATTCCAAATTAAGTAGGCCTTTACTGAGAAAGGGAAAACTACTGAGAAATTTCCACTACAACATTTGTGTGATCTTGAACAATTAATAATAATAATGATGTTTAACAATATTTAATTATTCGTCCATAATCTCACTTGAGTTTAAAATGAGAATTTCTCACCAACAATCCCGTATCTAAGAATACTCGCGATCATTTAGAACTCTCCTACCATCTATGCTAATTTGATTTAAAGGTAGAGATTACTCTATTTAAAGAATGAAACGTTAAACCTACAGTATCCGGTTTCTAATTTAAGAAAAATTAGTGCCTTTTTTTCATTATGCCACTACTTATGGCTATAGGCTTATCTGGTTTTCATTAGTCACGTTATATGTATACATTTATTATTATTATTATTATTATTATTATTATTATTATTATACATTTGAGTAAACACTCAGCAAGTGGCACTAGAAAAAAAACTGTTAACTTATAACTAAGGTTAGACCAGATGCCCATATGAATAATTAAACACTTTTAATTTAGAATATTTTTTTCAATATGACAAATCCTAACAGTTCTACTTTTTTGATAATGTCAAAGGTTATTTTTGGAAAATCCAGCTGCCGTATTTTTTTAACAGTACCATGAATGTATTTGTTATGACTCTCTTTCTCTCTCTTTGCTTTGATTTAACTTCTCCTTTCGTTTTTCGTATCCCACTCCTCACTTGGTAGGCCTACTATTGTTATGACTCATGTTGTTGAAATTACTCATTATTATTATTATTATTATTATTATTATTATTATTATTATTATTATTATTATTATTATTATTATTTAGCACAATTAATGCGTATGCAATACATGGATATCCTAACCTCATTTTCTACACAATCTGTATGTTGTGAAAGTTAAATGCAGTCCAATTTGCTGTCTGTTAGAGATGACTTATTCTTATTTCTCGCAGACAGGTAACTGCAATCTAATAAATGTGCCCTGATGTAAGTAACGTTACATGTCAATTGTTGTATCCAATAAATATTTTTTTGTGTAAAAGTTTTTGTGCACTTTTTTATATAGACAATTGTAGAAAATATGTAATACCTTAATCCTCAGGTGAAGATGCATTTTTTAAAATAAAGTTTTGTATTAAACATTGTTCAAGATGTAAAGATATATGAATATTACATTATTATCAAAATGATTACAACCTGTGATAGCAAGTGATCTATTTTTTCCATGAAGTTATACATTCTAATTTTGCGCGGATAATGTAATATAATATTGCTGATGTCAGTATATTCATATGTACAATTATTATATGATGGAATGCGCATTTGTATGATTTCAGATAAACTATATAGCCTATATGGTATCTATACATAGTTATTTTTCTTCGTAATTACCATAAAAGTAGTAACAGTATTATTAGCTAACCCTGAACATATTTAGGTTTTATGTTAATAAATCTTGTGTGCTATTACTAAACATATGTTCATTTATAATAATAGGTATTATTGCAGCCAATGACCATGTAGAAAGAATTGTTTTAATATCTTACAAAAGTCTGTTATCGATGTTCCTATGTTTTTACACTGTAATAGGTGATATCGGTCGCAGTGCGACCCACATAGTTTGCACTTGCACTTTTCTTCTGGGTTACGGTGCTTCACTGTTGTGCATATCCTGTGGTGGAAACCATGGACCGCGACTCTCGTCACGGTGTGTCTGAGGTCGTATCTGGCTTCTGTCCATTTCCTGTAGATCATCGCATCCGTTGCGCAGAACTCAGGCCATATCTGTTCTCCCTTCTCGTTTAGTTCCCTCAGCAGTTCTTTGTAGGCATCTGTTGTCGGCAGGAGAAGGTCCAGGTGGAGCTCTTCTATGAAGAGGGGTTCCTTTGTCAGTATATATGTTAGGCGTATTGTTATGTACTTTAAAACATATTTAAAAAAAATATTTTACTGTAGTAGCCTCACTATTACAACACATACTACAGTTTTTACTAAATATTTGTAAGTTTCATGACTTCGTTCAATAGTGATTAATCAAAATAATGGAAGCTTTTTAAACTCCTTGGCACAACAGACCTAAAAGGCCCCTAGCCTATCAGCCTGGTGCACATTGTGTTAATTACGGAGTTAAAACATCATCCTGCCAGTAAAAGGGTGACGTGTGCCCAGCTTTCGGATTCCCCAGCCTAGAGTCCGTACTAATTTTAGTGTGGTTAACTCAACATTTCCAAGATGTTTTGTAGATACCAGTTCCGTACACTGGCCGATATTCCATGCGGGGATTTCTTCCTTTGCTCAAACCAGGCGCCCCATAACTTTACAAGATGGCTTTTCCCATCTAAAATACTAATTAAATAATTATTCATATCGAAAACCCATATTTAAATGTAAGTTATTTATTTCTGAACTAGTAATTTATGAACTGATGTTATTTTATAGGGGAGGAGTCATCAAACTCTTAGCTGTTGGGACTCCCCTCAACCGCCACAATCTGAACGCGCTGCGCCATCCCTGACAAAAGTGAAATAAGTCAAAGAATACACGTGTTCATAGAAGAAAGACATCACTAAAACAACATTTATTTTTATGTTTTAGTTATTAATGGAAATGCGTGTCACTAATACTGGTGATCTAGACTTTTCAAGGTAATTAACCTGGGTCAATTAAGTATGTTAAGTAGAATATTAATGTTAAAAGTGACAAACATAGGCAGAGAGAAAACTTAAATAACAATAAGATACATTCCTAGTTCTTCCGATAATAGTACGCGTGTCCCATTCAAACCTCCCACATTTTAATTAATCATAACTCTCAAAGTATGCGGGATTATGAAATGAGGTTGGTATTAAAAGAAAAAAGAAACTTAAAAAAATTCATTGTTGCAGTTAATTCATCTGCCGCATGTTGGACAATAATGGCATAATACAAAATGGCGACTCCTCAGCAACGAGCACAAACTGTTTTCTGGTATGCAGAGACGAAGTCAATAATTACAGTGCAAAGAAATTATCGGGGAGAATATGGAGGAAATGCACCTGATGGTAAGACCATTAAGGAATGACTTGAGAAATTTCTGGCAACTGGAAGCGTTAAAAAAGAATCAGGAGATGCTCGTACACGTGCCTGAATAAATAAGATGAAGAAATTAGAGTCGGATGGTGCACATATAGAGGTGTTTTAGTGTGTGGTAATGAACATTCTTTGAGTTTTTGTTTCGTTTAATACCGGCCCCATTTCATAATTCCGCATAATTTGTTAGTTATGATTAATTAAAATGTGGGAGGTATGAATTGGACACCCTGTATATTAAAATGCGAGGTTGGGAAGAGGTTTTTTATAGAAGTGGGGCAATTTATTGAAAACCGAGCGATAGCGAGGTATTTAATTTCCGAGATTCTACAAAACACCTCACAAAGTACATTATCTTTTGCACGATGATGTTTTCAAAATAATAAATAATAATAAAATAATATCTATGATGGAAATATTTGCGTTCATCATGAACAAGTGACTAACGTTAACAGTGTGGCCAAAGTTTAAACGGTAAATGCCGAAAATAATTTAGTTGAGATTACAGCAGGCCGTGACACAAATCAAGGATACAATGGCGGCAAGTACGAATTGTTTTATATTGTTTCAAATAAAGTTCAGTCAATTTAAAATGCAGTGATTTGTTTCGTATAATGTATATCAACACTACTTTTGGATGTATTTTTGGATATACATTGTACTTTGTACAAACAGTGGTTTTACTTCCCGCACTAGGTAGGTAATTTGTAGTATTATAATATATTTATTTAGTTATTTTTAGGTTGGCAACCCCGAAATTTAGGAAATTGAACTTTTAATCAAGGCGCCATTGCTGCAAGTACGACAGAATGCACTATTACGCAAAAAAGTTATTTATGCAGAATTAGGTGTGTTTCATTAAAAAAACTTATACTACACATATATCATACTATCACATTTTCTATATGTATCACGCCTTCTCATGGAAGCGCGTCACACAGTTTGATAACTTCCTGGTATAGGAAGTCTTTATTTTATATAGCATACTTACTTACTTTCTCACTGGCACTATCGAACCCGTAGTTTCATGGCCGCGCGGACATAACCTCTCCATACATCCCTATCCAGAGCTAATGCTTTCCAATCATTCCCTGTATAATCTAGTTCCCTACAATCATAGTTAATGTTGTTCTCCCACCTCATTCTTGGTCTACCAACTGGGTGTTTTCCCTCTGGCTTTCCTACAAGAAGCTTCCATGCACGTCTTTCATTCCCCATACGCGCAACATGTCCTGCCCAACGCAGTCTACGAGACTTAACTGTTCTTATTATATCTGGCTTCCTATAAAGACCAAGTAGTTCATTGTTATGTAGTCTTCTCCATGTACCTGTCTGTTCAACTCTCTTTGGTCCAAAAATTTCCCTAAAAACTTTATTCTCAAATACTCGTAATCTCCTTTCCTCCCTTAAAGTAAGAGTCCATGTTTCGCACCAATCATAAATGAAAAAAAAACATTAATAATTAATATTGTAGATTTACAAGAATACATTTTAAAGTACAATGGCAGATATCAAAGATGTGGTTGTATGTGTTACTTGGGTTAAGTTTTTCTAGGTTAGTTACGTTTGGTTAAGTAGTAAAATTACATTATGAAGGAACACGGTATATTGTAATAAGGTTTAGTTAAATAAGGTAGAAAGTTGGATGCGGATTGATATTCGTTAATGAAACATATATTTTATGAATAAATAATTTTGTATAGGCCCACTTAGATCTAAATTCATATTTTCGTCTGCATTAGCTTATCAGTCCAAACTCACAAACAACAATACACTTTATTTAATTATAATATAATAATAATAATAATAATAATAATAATAATAATAATAATAATAATAATAATAATAATAATAATAATAATAGCTTTATTTTACCTGTCAGAGTTAAGGCCTTAAGGCCTTGTCTACCACTCAAGATGATGTCAATAGAATTTCCCATACTACAAAAATAGTAATATTTAAAAAAAGTCTAAGATATAGTTTGTCTAATTAATATTCAGTTCGGCTGAACACTTTGAGAGAGCAGCATTCAACTACAAGCCAAGAGGTTCAAGGAATGTAGGAAGGCCAGTGAAAAGATGGGCAGATCAACTGTGAGGCGGAACAGGCAATATGCCTAGCCCGTGAAGTGAAGAAGAAGAAGAAGAAGAAGAAGAATATTCAGTTTATCGAAAATATCTTAAGTCCTCTAATCCATTGCAATTTTTGCAAATACCGTAACAATCGGTTAAAAAAAATATTTTAACTATTTTTTGACTAATGCCACCAAATACATTTTAGAAGTGTTGATTAATGCCACCTGGTTATATTTTATGACATATCTGGATGTTTCCCCTGGCTTGGCGGAATTATACTACATTTCTTAGGTTGGGGCACCTGGTAGGCTGAGTGTACGTTACCCACGATATGTTAGGTGATAATTATGATAACGAAGCGCCAGGAGATTTCTTAACCTAAATTTAATCTAAATTCCAGACCTCGGACAACCACAGGAATAATTTCTCTTTAAGGAAAAATCTCTATGGTTTGACCGGGAATCGAACCCGGACCTCATGAACTGTAGTCAGAAACGCTGACCACTAGGCCATGAGGCTGGTCACCTTTCAATTATTGAAAAATAAAACATATAGTGCTGTAATTTTTAATTGAACTCCAGTTAATTATGTATGATTAACTAAACTAACTCACTTGCACTATCGAATCTGCAGATTTAAACTCTCCATAATCCCTATACTGAGATAATATTTTCCAATCGATCCTTGTATAATTTACTTCCCTCAAATCATATTTAATGTTATTCTCCCATTTCAATCTTGGTCTAATTGCTGGGCGCTTTCCCTCTGAATTTTTGCAAGAAGTTTCCATGCCCCTCTTTCATTCTCCTCTCATCAAACATGTAATTAAATATCTTTAAAATAAAATAAAATATCAAAAGAAAAAAAAAACAAAAATAATGGCATTTTGGGGAAACGATCATATAAGATCAAAAATCGTAATAGACAACAAACAAGTAACACATTTTAATTATTTGGCTTGTAATTTTACTATAAACACAAAAACTGAAAGAGACATACATATGAAACTGTCGAAATTTCAAATGATATGCGGAAATATACATAAAACATTAAAGAATAAAACAAGAAGAGATACTAGATTGAAGTTTTATAAAACATTGGCAGTTCCTGCATTACTTTATGGGAGCGAAACTTGGGTAATTACCAAAAAATTGCAAAGTAGAATACAAAGCGCAGAAATGAACTTCCTTAGAAGAACAAAAGGCTGCACAAGATTGGATCGGATAAGGAATGAAGATATAAGAACAGAGTTAAATATATATCCATTGGATGAGAAAATCAGAGAATATAGAGAGAAATGGTTTACACACGTGGAAAGAATGAATGTATCAAGATTACCAAGAGCAGCATTCGACTACAAGCCAAGAGGTTCAAGGAATGTAGGCAGGCCAGTGAAAAGATGGACAGAACAACTGTGAGGCGGAACAGGCAATTTGTCTAGCCCATGAAAAGAAGAAGAAGAAGATAAATTAATGACACAGGGAAATAACCGGATAAGTCACTTTTTTTTGTTGAAATGGAGTATGAGCTGTCATTAGATTCTCCTTGGAAAACACTATAATTTGGAAGACGTGAAACAATAAAACATACAGTTCAGTCATGGATTTATTTCCCTCAAAGTTTGGTATACGGTAAGGAAGTATGGATGTTGTACGCCTACAACTAAAAGTAAGTTTTCTAGGTTTCAAGGAAAAAGTGACACTTCCCCCCCCCCGTACCCTTAAAATATAATCCTATGTGCAAAACTTATGGTGTTGTTAACTAAATTGTAATCTGTTAACCTAAACTTGCTATATTAACCTTTTCCTCCTTATATAACAGGATTATATTAATTTGGATTTGAAATTTTATTTTTTTAAGAGTGGAGAATTTAGAGCCACAATAAAATCAATGATCTTTATAATATTTCTATTAAACCGGCTTTCATATTAATATTATAAATGACAATTTATTATTACCATATTTAAATATTATCAGCAACTTAAAAATCATATAGAGTAGTTAATATTGTTCTAAATCACTTTTTTAATTACTTTTTCTCAATAATCACTTAAACTGATAATATGGTAAAGTAAAGGGGAGCTCACGGGAACATGGATACAGATATACATGACTCTTAGCCAACAATGCGAGAAATATTAGGATACCTAGTTCTATGCTCTGAGAGACTTTATAGTTCGTATTTTATTTAACGTCGTCGTTTAACTACTTAGATAATTAGCGTTGAAATTAAAATATGGGCGTAAAGGGATGGTAAATTTTCTTTACCTATCTTATTTCACGCTTGAGTTCTTAAATTCCATAAATCTAAAACAAGGGACAGGCGGCTTTACTTCTCTTATGAATAAAACCATCCTTAGGAATTTTGCCCCATTAAAAATAAATTTATTCCGATCGGGATTGAATCGGAAACATTCACATACAGACAGGAATATAGTTTTCATGCCCAGGAAGTTCCCGGTACTCATTTTATAGGCGAATGAGTAGGTTCCATGCTATGCTGGTTTTATGGAATAGGACAGCTGCAGTTACAATATCCTTGACGAATTGTGGACAAACGTCCATAAAGCTGATTTGTACAGTGATATTAAATATAATCAATTTCCAAGATTGTAAAATGTAGGTCTATATTAATTTCGTAAATAAATATTTACTTTTTAGATACTTTTAGTACAGATCTACGTTAATTCTACTTAAGTGTTAAAATTATTTTTCGAAGTTAAACTTTGTGAATAAAAATGTCTGTCAAAAAAAAAACAATATCAATAATTGGGATATTGGACGACGATGACGACGACGTAACAATGCGCATACCAGAGGCGCAACTATTGATTCCATGACGTCATTTATTACGTAATGGCCATGACCGTCAATTCTACGTTCACATGTTTGTAATAATGGAGCAATGCTACAGTCGCAACTGGCGGAGAGAATAGCTTGCAGATAAAAATAAGTGCCTTTCAGATTCCAACATTAAACAAAATTTAAGGTAAGTATATTAAATTCGCTATAACTAATATTATTTGCAAATACATAGGCCTAATTATTAATTTCACGTCTCAGTCGTGTTCTAATTTAATGTGTCAACGAAGGAACATTAGCAAATGCTGATACTAATATTAAGTGTATGTGTAATATTTATTACTATGAAATATTCATATTAGTATAAATACTGAAAATTATTTTAAATAAACATTCTGTGTGCTAGTTTTGGAATAATGTCACAGAGCATTTTAGGGGTGTTATAAACAGTGCGATTTGTTACGAGATGTCAATATAGTATTAATAGGACCAATGCCTTGACATAAACATACATAATTGTATTAAATTTTCATTTATAGGCTATGTTATATACACAAGTCGAAAGATTAGTTGAATTAGTGATAAAACCAGCCACGATCTATATTGGCTGCATTGTTATTAACCTTTTACATGTGGCGCATTCTAGCGTGAATGTACTTAAAATGCAGTGCAGTAATGGATTCTTCTAATGTTTTCATTGGTTATTAGGATACGCATTCCAAAAATCCGCTTATTATTAATGGAAAATAATAGGATCAATAAAACTAATATTTATTACTAATAGATATGAAACGTAAATATTTGAATTTTACAAAATGTTTATGACGTGTTTATTTCTAAAGCTCTATTACTTCGTCAAATTCTGTAAGAAATGTATGAAAAAAACTGAAAGGAATGAGTTTTCTTTAATCTCCTTTTTTGTATAATTTAGGAGATGTTAAAAAAATAACGAAGGAAATAACCTTTGTAATAATTATAATTAAAAAAATTAATAATATTTCAGGCTGAATATTAAAAAATTAGAAAATACTAAAATAAGTAACCTCTGTTTTAATATAATTCAAAAAAATAATAATTCATAATAATTATCTTAAGGGTCAGGATCCTGTACCGGAAGTTCAGTAAGCATCCTCCACATGTGGAGTCTTGATTGCATGTCAGATGTGGAATATAAAGAATGGTTTATAACATATTTTTATTTATATAACTATGCAGGATTTTACATTAGAGGCCAGTTCATATTATTTTCCTTACACAGGTTCATTATGTTGAAGCCAACTACAAATATTATTTCTCATAATGAGCCCTAATGGATAGGCATATCCGATTCTTGTTGTGACAATGGATTCATGTTAGGCCTATATGAAGTAAAATATCAACATCAATGAGTCCAAGGTACACCATTATCAAGGGCGATACGTCCTATAGCACGGTGTTCAATGGTTCATTGAACCTCAATAATATATTGAATTATTAAAAATCGTGAGCAATCCTGATAAAAAATAGCACCATTGAACTTCCGGTACAGGAACTTTTCCTCCAGATAGTTAGTCTGATTTATTAAATTATATATATATATATATATATATATATATATATATATATATTCCCGGTCGGGACAGGCTCCTGGGTGAGGTTTTTTCGGGGTTTTTCCTCACCTGTAAGATACATGTCAGGAAGCTTGGGGCCCAACGGTCCCCGAAAATCATCCGGCCATCATAATCATCCTTATCATTATCATCATTATCCTTTACCGGTGTGGAAAGCAACGGGAAGCTACCACACCTATAATTCCCTAGTAAAGGTGCAAAGTATAACATGAAAATGCTATGATTGCAGTGAAAGACCTACCCTCGGGCAGAATTACTATGGATGGATGGATATATATGTATATATTTATTACATTTTAGAATTTTCTTTTCTGTTTATTTTTTTTAATATTCAGCCTTATTTATTACGGATTTTTTTTTTAATAATAAAATTAATACAAATATTATTTTCTTCAGTATTTTTTAAGATAGCCTAATAATTTTAAAAAATGAGATTAAAACAAGTTTCAGTAAATTCCTTAAATACCCAGATAGTTTGAATCAGCAATGTAGCCTACTTCCGAATAAATCTCTAGTAGGCACGCTTTAAAAGCGTACATATGTATTTTTTTTACGATCCCCCTGAAAACAGTTTGTAGGTTTGGAAGAGACGATGTCTCTTGTCACTGGTGGAATAAACAGGTCAAACCATGAATTCTGGCGGAAACTAACGAGTCGATTTCGATAGTCTCGTATTCCGAGTGGAGTTACGCAGTATATCCAGAAAAATAAGTTTAGGCTAATTTCAATTTTATTTGTATGTTGAGATTTTCAAACTGTTTATGCAGCCTATTAAATTAATTTAAAGCTAATTTTAAGATAAGTCTACTGAACCCTAGTTAGTTTAGGCAGAAGCCGCTACTGTCTAATATGCACAAATATATGATCTCACACTATTGAAGTTACCTGATTGATAAGTGACACAAGAGGAGGCAGTAACCAAGCAGCTACTTAATTTCTGTAAGAAAAACAGTACTTCCAAACATTTTGTCAGCTATTAAGAAGAAATAAACAATTTTAAAAGATTGTTGTTATTGTTCAAAGTGATGAGTGACTTGCGCCATTCTTTCCCTCGCTTCCCAATAGATACTTATAATTTTTTGGTTGAGCTGTTTTCTCCTGCCCAGTCCCTTACACGTCAGAAGATGGGCTCAACTGCACTTCTACTAGCGCTTGATTTTTCAGTTATATTGTTGTAAACTATAGCTCTCCTTCTGTATTTACTAAAATTTAATATTTTAAACTTTTTCAAATAATTTTTATAACATTATTAGACAATTTTCAAGTATTTATTTAAATATGCAAATCACTGTTCATAAGGTCATGGGTTCGATTCCCGGTCAAACCATAGGAATTTTTCCTTAAAGGGAATCATTCCTGTGGTTGCCCATGGTCTGGAATTTAGGTTAAGAACTCTCTTGGCGCTTCATTATCATTTATCACCCATCATATCATCGGGGTACCGTAACTCCGCCTTCCAGGCACCCCAACTTCAGAAGTGGGTTACAATAAAGCCAATGCCAGGAGAGAACACCAGAAATGTCGAAATGACAACCGGGGACATTGAAAAAAAAAAAAAACAATATTATGACACTGTTAGACAACATTGTGATGCTAACTGCTATTTTCTGTACAAAGTATATTACTTAATCCATGATTTTTCTATCGCTGGTAGGATCAGCGTTAGGGAGTGACAAGTAAGTTTACACCCATTTTTAATAAACGTTTGGTAATTTTAATATTATTAATATTTTTTAAACATAGATTTGGGGATATATTGCAAATATTGGTCATTTAAATTTCATAGCGACGGATAGTAATCGAGGATAATAATCGATATGTGGTTCGATTGTGGGTTATCGCTGGCTCTATAAATTCTGGCGCATGCGCACTGTTGTTCTATAGGACTTTGAAAATATTTCACGCTAGTTTAAGTGTAGTTTTTCCAGAAGGTGTTCCTGGTTGAGTACTGTATCTTCTTCATTGCATATGCAACAGTGAGTACTATTCACGATTCCCATCTTTTAGAGATGATCAAGTAGGTAATGGTGACCAGTGAACAGTCAGAATGTGGCTACAGCAGACTTTCTTGGTATTGTCAGGATGTGGGATTGTTGGTGAATATTATCATAGCGTTTTCCCTCTAGTTTATTTATTTATTTATTGTGCTTTTAAGTTGTATTGATGTTTTATGTCTCTGACTTTATAAATTAGATCCTGTTTTTATGTGGTTTACAGAATATTGTGTTCCCTTTTTTTGGCGATCATGTCAGCAATTTCGTTACCAATAATGCCAACATGGGCTGGAATACTATTCGCTGTAGTCTTGGTATACCTAAGGATTTTTATTATTGATCTGATGTTTTGTATATTGGGGGATGTTGTCAAATGAAAGTTGCATTTAGCCTCAATTGCGGCTTTGGAGTCTGTTGGTATGATTACTTTTTTTGTTGGATATTTGTTCTGTAGAAAATGTTTTCGAGAGCAGTTTCAATTGCAGTGATTTCTCCATCGAAATTATTGTCGTATGATCATAAAGGTAGGTACTGCGAGAATATGTGGCAGTAAACACAAGCTCCTGCATCTTGTCTGTTTTTTTGTTAAATTAATATTTACGCATTTTAATTCAAACAACCTTTTATGAATTTATTCTCAATAATAGAAAATTTAAATAACTTACATTCTATAAAATTATTAAAAAAGTTATTAATGTTTTTCAACTCTAAACCTTATTAGGGGCAATTACTTTGCTGTCGTGAATACTTATTATTTTTCTTACATTGGTTTCCTTTAAATCTCTTGATTGTAAAGGGAGACGTTATGACCTTATGATTATATTTTCTTAAATAAATTACAGTGAGCAACAAAAAAAAAACCTTTTTTTTTGTCTCAGAAAGAAATATATGTGATTCTGATAGTATATTTTTCTCCTGAATTCAAATATGATATCGGTTTTTCTCCATCATGCAAGGTTTCCAAGAGACAGAAATTTATAATTTCAAACACTTTAATATTTTTTACATTCGTAACTACACAATATTCGAATATTCGGACTCACCTAGAAAGTAAAAAATGACGGTTTTCTGCTATATTTCGGCTGTGGAACATCCCTCTTGATGGTCCAACAATAATCGGTCAGCATATTAGGATTCCATTTGCCTTGATATCTCTTTTCCATAGCTGAAAACCATTTGAGTTAGCTCATTTCGTTTTATTATACAATGGACAAATGGACGAAAAAATGTTTATTAAAAAATAATTATTTAAATCCGTTAATTGAAATTAAAATAAAAAAACTGTGGGCGATGGAGAAATTCCGAATACATATTTGAAAACACGATAAAAACTGCATTAAGTACAACTATTGGTACTCATGAGACAAAAATCATGTTGACCAGTGTCATCAAAACCATTTAGGCCTATATTCACAATATGGCATTGTTATGGGTTAAATGCGATTGTTATATTTTCACTTTGTTTAATGTGCCTTTTTCTTTGTTTATTTATATTGTTAACCAATATTTGTAATTGGTATTCTTCGTCCTAATCCTCTGGGAGGGACTATAAGTCATAGGTCCTGAGTCGGAAAACTTCCGAGCTCGTAAATTAACCTTAAGCCTGAATAAAAAGCCCTCAGAACAAAATTTAACCGATCTTCATCCATTAAATTAAAACCTTAGTTTCATACTAGATGTCTCCTAGAGGCGATGTACTAACCACATGTCCCTCGCTGACGTCTGTATGGAAGTATGCGTAACTAAATTAGTCTGGCGAAGAAACTTCCCACTAGGGAAGTACCCATATCCCTAGCGGAATGAACGAGAATCAATCAATCAATCAATCAATCAATCAATCAATCAATCAATCAATCAATCAATCAATCAATCAATCAATCAATCAATCAATCAATCAATCAATAATCAATCAATCAAATATATTCTCCTAACGGGTTAAGGTAAATATAATAATATTATTTATTATTATTATTATTATTATTATTATTATTATTATTATTATTATTATTATTATTATTAATTTTTTTACATCAGATAAAGTTAATTTCCACAGTTAGTATGTGTGCTGGATTGCCACATTCCTTAAAGTTAGTTTTATTTAATAACGGGAGAAGGTAAATAAAATAATAATAATAATAATAATAATAATAATAATAATAATAATAATAATAATAATAATAAAAATAATTATAATTTTTTATTTTATTTTATATACAGAATTTTAATATTTACACATCTTTCTGTGCCTAAAGTTTTATTTTTCTTCTCCACTCGTTTCTCTCCATCCAATCCATGCCTTCCAGTCTTCTTGCTCTCATTCCAGTTAATAATAATAATAATAATAATAATAATAATAATAATAATAATAATAATAATAATAATATATTTTATATGAGATAAAGTTATTTTCCATAGTCAGTATGTGCTGGAATGCCACATTCCATAAAGTTAGTTAGTTTGTTTTAATTAATTTTTAACAGTTTAGATCATTACAGTAGAAATTAAATTCTGGACTTGAAAGGGAGACAGATTTTGCCAGAGACCTCTGATTTCAAGTTTAAGTTTCTCTTATGTGTTGTAAATCTACGACGTAGAAAACAATGCTTCACTCCCAGAAGGAGGCTAAGTTCAAGATTGTATGCTTATGCTTAAATAACTCTTATGAGAATTTTTCTATGACGAAGTGTTCGTTCATGGTTTTTGGCATCACTATTCTATTTTAGAGTAAATAATTTTATTCTGTTTTAGATGAAAGTGAAAGTGGACCAATGTTGTTGCGGCTGCACACTTAAAACCGGGACCATCCTTATTGCGGCTTATTACATAGTAAGTAACCTCAAGTATGACGGATTGCAGTGTGAACCAAAAAGCAGCATGCAATTATTCATTTAAATCTCTCTTTCTTTCTCTCTCTCTATCTCTCCCTTGACCTCTCCCTCTGTAGATACTTTTACGTGCCCCCTTCACTTGTGCCTTACGGGAACACGACCTGTCGGGAGGGGATTTTCAACTCTGAACCTAATACTACTTTTTACCACACATGGACACGGAGAATCTCTCCGGATAAATGATAAGCTCAATTCAATGGCCACCTCCAAGACAACATGAGCATTTAAGAATAGATACACCATAAGCCTAGATACACCATAAGCCTACACTCATACTAAAGAAAGCTAATATGACATGGATGATTATGATGGCCAAATGGTGTTGGGGACTACTTGGGTCTTTGAGATTCCTGACATTTTATTACAGATTAGAAAAAAACCTCGGCAAAAAGCATCACCCAGGAACGTTGACCCGACCGAAGTCCAATGTGTCTGACGAGGAAATTTAGCGCAAGTTGCGTTCGGAATTGCAAACAAGTTTTGGTTTGCATGTAAGAGTTTTACGTGTACATTACAAATATGAGCACAATATTTTTCCACTGAAAATTACACTGCACTTTACAATCATGCGCATGTTCAGTCACCGAGTTAAAAAAATGTTGGTAGCTCTTGGTAAAAGTGTTGCAAACATTTTTTTTCGTGAGAAGAATATTGGGAGAGGTTTATGTAGATAATATCTGGAGAAGAAGATATAATAGAGAATTAATACTTAGGTTGTAACTTTAATAGTGGAAACTATACAACTAATAGCTCTGTGAAAACTTCTACAGTTCTTCAATGTAGTACCCAGCGTTGTCTACAGCTCATTGCCAGAGATGTCGAAGTCGTAGTTTCCCTGTAGCAGCTCTTGTTCTGTTGATGTTTCTGATGGACCGCCTTAATACCAGCAGAATCTCGGGAACAGTCTGGAATCGAATGTCTCGAAGTGGTTCCTTCATCTTAGGGATCAAATCATAACCACAGAGGCTTAAGTTCGGTGAATTTGGTGGATGGAAAAGTACTTGCCACCGCCAGCGACGATACAGATCAGCTACAGGGTGTGCCGTATGAGCCCGTGCATTATCCTGCAAAATTATTGGAGGGTTCTACAAAAAATGTGGACGCTTCATTCGCAACGCTTGGAACATTACATTTTCAACCAAGAACGCTGTTCCTGCTTTGTAAACATAGCGAAACACAACAGCTTAGAGCGACAATTCAGAGGAGACAAACTCCCTCTCTCCAAAGCTCATGCGCTTTGAGACGTACGGACTAGTCCATTTACTCTAAGATAAGTCAGAAATATATTAACATGTGACAGAATTACAAACAATTAAATCTGTCCAGTATCGCTTCTACAGCAGCGTTGCCACTATTTTTGTTACAACCCACGTACAATTATTAGGAGATCTCGATATTGTCTTAAATACGAAGTTTGGCCATTTGAGATGAATTGGACATATTAATAGAATGCCGAATAATAGAAAGGCGAAACAAATATATGAGAGGAAATGCAAAAGATTACGAGGAGGAACATGTCCACTGTCTACAGAGTGTAAAGTTACTAAAGTCACGATATCATTATATGTATGGTCCATTGTGAACGGAATATCGAATCTTCGTAGCTTGCAGTGTCCATTAGATTAAGTTTAGAATTAAGGCTTCTCCTGGTGCATCATTATTACCCATCATATCATTAGGGCAGCGTAACTCCGCCTTCCACGCACCATAACTTCAGAAATGGATTACAATACGCTAATGCCAGGAAAGAATACCAGAATTTCGGAATGACAAACCGGTGGCATTGAATAAAAAAAGTAGCAACTTAATAGTGAGTGGAGAACATATTTTTAACGACTCACCTCATATAATTTCAAATTTCTTTGATACCGGCGGTTTCAGACAATATCTTTACCCTCTTCAGTCATGGCTTCCACTGATGAAATCAACAACCAGAGAATTTCATCAGTGGAAGCCATGACTGAAGAGGGACAAAATATTGTCGGAAACCGCCAGTATCAAAGAAATTTGAAATTATATGAGGTGAGTCGTTAAAAATATGTTCTCCACTCATTATTAATGATAAAACTCATAATGTTTACTTCCCAATATTAATTTAAATATAAAGTAGTAACTTATTTTCAAAAAAAGGTCAAAATTCAATTTTCAAATATTGTTTATTGATATTTGTATATTTTTTATTATACTACGGTAGATGAAATAGAAGTGATAATTATACAATGGTATATAATATTAATATTCACTCTTAGCACAACTCTAGAATTCTTGAAATGAAAACGTTCTTCTCAGTGCAAATCGCTCACTTCTCGAGAAATCGATACTCTCATGGCCATTTTACGTTATCAGTACGTTATCAACACATTACTTTCTTTAATACAACATGGTACTATTTTATACAACTTATAATAGTACTTCACGATTAATGTTGCTAATAACATCACTTTATTACAATAGTATATGATTAATCGTATTATTTATTTAAAATTATTTACCTTCCTATTGTTCCATTTTATGATCTCTAATAATGCAATTTAATATAAGTGTGAAAAGCAACGGGAAGCTACCACACCTATAATTCCCTAAAGACATGCCCTAGGGCAGAACACTATAGAATAGAATATAATGAAAGTTCCATATTAACATTTTTTTTTATTTTATACGTGTAGCTATTCACACTTATATTTTTTTAAATATTTTGTGAGTTGAATTTTAATTCTGAATAAAATGTAATATTTTCGTCCTACATGTGGTTATGACTATATTTTTCCTGGAGTATTTAGAGGTATCATTAAAAATGATTTCTTATTTGTAATAACTTTCACTACAATGGATATATCGGGACTATTCTGTAAGGCTATTGCTATGTCTGATCTATGAAATTCAGCGTTCCCTGTTCCCCTATAAAATCTTTTACAAACACATCAATTTATTTGTACTTGCATTTTTACAACGGACGTCGGATGAACAGTGGCCTAAACAGATGTTAGATTGAATGGTACTAGACAGAAGGAAGGGGAGGGGGAAGTAGAAGAACACGGTCTTCTTCTTCTTCACTTCACGGACTAAGCAAATTGCCTGTTCCGCCTCATAGTTGTTCTGTCCATCTTTTCACTGGCAAGAACATGGTATGAGGGAATATATGATGCCATGATGAAGAGGGGTATGGAAGAAGGGCAATGGGAAGATAGGAATCTCTGGAAAGCAGGAATTAAGGGCGCATTGCTGTAAAGTGGAAGACCTGTATTAAGTATTTTTACGGTATCTGAGTCTGAATTCAGACTACGTAACTCAACCTGTTCAAGTAGCGTGCCTGCACTGAATGGATTTAATTGCGTTCTAGAAATTATGCCTTTTTCAATTAAATAAAATAATATTTCGCTGCAACGTAAACATATTCATTAATGTTTTTCTATCCTACTCCGAGACTATAGCGGTGGACAAAAAATAATATTCATTAGTACAGAGAGAAATGAAAACACATCGTAAACAATATTACGAATTAAGTTAAGATTAGTTAGGCCTAAGACACGCAATGTGAAAAGAAAAAAAAATACTAATACAATTTGTACAAATATAAAATGTAACAGAAAATATTAGGTAAAAATACAAGAAGGAAAATTAAAAATGGCAGATTAAAGGGATAAAAGTGATCCCACAACAGGCCCGGAGGCCCTTGGGGTAGTAGGAGGTTAAGGCTCCCACTTTTTCTAGACAATCGGCACTTTATGTCAGCCGGGTTGTCAGCTCTGCGTGACGGCCGCCTTTACCCCCAGAACAAGCGTCTGGTACTCATTTCCGTTAGAGGCTGAGTCGACCCCAGGGCCATAGTGCCGCCAGAGGGTTTGGGTCATTTTAAAAATCCTGACCCCAACGGGACTTAAACCCTCGACCGTCCGGCTTGTAGCTCAATGCCTTAACCACTACGCTACGGCGTGCCCCCTAAAAGTATAGTGATCCCACAACAGGCCTCAGGAGACCCTTGGGGTAGTAGGAGGTTAAGGCTCCCACTTTTTCTAGACAATCGGCACTTGGTGTCAGCCGGGTTGTCAGCCCTGCGTAACGGCCGCCTTTACCTCCAGAACAGGCGTCTGGTACTTATTTCCGTTAGAGGCTGAGTCGACCCCAGGGCCATAGTGCCGCCAGGATTAAAGGGATATGGAATTTAAAAAAATGTTACACTTAGTGTAAACTGTTTTTATATAAACTCTTTATGGCTTAATTCTACCACACCAGAACTTGTCCAGCTTAAATATTTACCCTCTGCAAATAATAAATATTGAAAACAATAAAGACTATTTGTAGATTCACAGGCGCAAAACCAACTACTGTATTTTGATCAAAACATTCAAGCTGAACGTCCTATAAAATTTCTTACTCCTGCTGATCTGCACCTTTTTTAAATCTAGTTCAGGTAACAGTCTGCCAAGCTCCTTTATTTTAGACTTATCTTGTAAACTTAAATTTGAAGAGTTGGTCTCTTGAAGAAAACGAACAATATTCATTGTTTATTTATAATTATTATTATTTAAATTTAAAAGCAGAAGAAAACTAAATGTTTTCATTTGGTACACTGTATTTTAACACCCTTAAATGTATCATACTGTATTAAAACTGAAAGCAATGTCTATTCTGTCATACGTGCTATCAATATAACAATAATTTAATACTTTTACATTAACTCATTCGGTTCCACCAGAATTCGAATGTTTGCGATAATCAAAACACTGAACGATTGGATTGACTCGTCCGATACTGCCAGAATTCGTATTCCCGGTGCAGCACGTTTTGCCAGCTCTTAAAATCACAAATGAAGTGTATGTCGCCTCGCCTCTCGCAAGCCAGCAAACTGATATCCAGGTGGTCCATAAACAAAAAACGCATCTGCCTACATCTAAAGCTTGTCTATGCGAGATCTCCACGGCATATGACATAATTATGTGAATTGCCTTCTTAGTAATGCGCTTTCTTTCTAATCGCTGCGCGAGTAGCCGTATTTTATGTTTGTGCACGTTCATGAAATTGTGAATCTAGGTTTGTAGAAGTGAATTGAAGTTAAGGTGTATTTTAACAAAATTATAGTAGCGATCATCATATATTTTTTAATTGCGCTCCTAATCATAAATCAATGATCTTCAGAAATCTTGTTGTGGATTCATTAAATGTGACTACCAGTTTACAATTTCCGATAATTTGATTAGAGGATAATACCTGCGATAGAAGCTCTAAAATAGTTCAAAGAAAATATTGGGTTGGAATTTATCATGATACATTTTATCAGATGATCATTTTAAATCATTAAACAATTATATCAGAACTTCCATAGAAAACAAATTGATCACCGCTGCTGTATAGAGGTATTACTCGACAACGTTAACTTCCAATGCGGAAAAACTGCGAACTAAAAGAATGTGGTAAGGGTGAATAGGGGTTGGAGGTAGTAGACCCTTGTCTCAGGTTGCAGTGACAGTGTTTATTATCCGCCAGTCTTGTATAGTAAGTTGTTAGTGACAATGTCAAGTTGCGAAAGTTAGACCCTATGTTCACAATATATACACATTTAAGTCTGCCAGACAGTAGCTGGAAATCAGTGCTGATTTAATTTTTCTGTACGTCACATTATCCAGAAACCCGTAGGCATACAACCTCCGATGATATTTCATTAATTTTATCTCCTATTTCAAGTAGGTCTACATCTATATTTTGCCACTGATTATACCACTTGCCCAGTCATTCGCTTGTACTAAGGGTGGAAGGAGACACTTTTTCCTTCTTCAACACTAGCGCCATTGTTTTCCCTCACCGCACCGGCTAAAAAGTTAATGCGGTCGAGTAATAATATCGATGCCTCTTCATGGTCTGATGCCATTCCCGCTCAGGTTGAATTTCCTGGTTGAAGTATTTCACATTTCCTTCAGCTATAAGGTAAAAGCTAGGGGATATTTGAACTACAATTTCCTCTCACTCCCCTTGGAATCACAGGACATTCGTAAAAGCGCCCAACCGGGCAACAAATTGATTATATATATATAAACTCGTAAATGTTCAAAAGTCTGTCTTTTGCCAGATGTAATCCCAACAATGACACACCGTTAAAGGGGGGAGGGGACATTGGCATCCAGGGATAACTTTTAAATATACAGAGGTTATACTGCCAACATTGTTCTTCGTCATCCCGCTCTTTTTATTTTATTGATCTTTCATTAGTTAATTTATTTAATGAAAATACATTAAAATCAAAGCCTAATAAACATTACATGATTAGTGTCTAGGAGTTAATTAACAGTCTTTAAGCTGTGTTGTGCTGCATATACACACACCTTTTGTGATTCTCAAAAGTTTGAAGAGTTTCGTTAATGATCATTTTAAAACTTTTAATTAACTTTCATGCTAAAGTAGCTCGGGTGATTGTAACATTGATCAAATAGGCTTTAAAAATTACTTACCCGTGTATGGAGTAAAACTGGCACGGTGAAAAATAGCATAACATATATTTCATTATAGATGTGAAGGCCGAAAAAATATAGGAAGACCGAAACTATATTGGAAGGATGACTTGTAGCTAATATATTGTGCAGCAGGGAGGGGAACGGGCCAACAGGCCCATACCTTGAAGATGATATATTTTATAAAAATAATTAGAAACAGGAAATTAGATACAAAGTTAAAGGCTCTAATAATATACATTTTATTGAGATTTTTTATGGTAATTAAATGATTAAAACAATTAAAATCTGCCAAAATGTCTTTATTTTACAGTACTGACTGGATTATTGTTAAAGGAATATTATTACACAGATCCTCAATCTGAAATCTCAGTTTCCTCAATGTTTGTGGTTTTGTGGCGAACTATGTGTTATTTAAAGCTCCCCAAGGTATGGGGGGGAGGAGTTAAATCCGGATATCGGGCGGGAATCCCGTAACATTTCCTTTTCATACTATCTATCACTGATCGAGAAAATATCTCACATTGGCATAAAGGGTCAAGGACACCCCGACTCAAAAATAATTTAAAATAAGCTTACTGAATATTTCCTTAGACAATACAATGTACAAAAGTTCTAGGGGTATATTTATTATTCTTTTGCATTATTATTCTCTAATTAACAAGAAAATAATTTAATGAAATTCTAGTTGTTATTATTATGATTATTATTATTGTTATTATTATTCTATAGTACTTCTGCCCGAGAGCAGGCCTTGCTCTGCAATCGTAGCATTTTCATGCTATGCTTCGCAGCTTTACTAGGGAATTATAGGTGTGGTAGTTTCCCGTTGCTTTCCACACCGATGAAGGATGATGATAAGGATGATAATAATGGCCGGATGATTTTCGAGGACCGTTGGGCCCTAAGCTTCCTGACATTTGTCTTACAGGTGAGGAAAAACCCCGAAAAAATCCTCACCCAGGAGCCTGTCCCGACCGGGAATCGAACCTGGGCCCGCTGCGTGAGAAGGCAGCACACTACCTTGAGACCACAGAGGTGGACTCTATTATTAAGTTTTATTTATTATTATTATTATTATTATTATTATTATTATTATTATTTTAATATGCAGTATTTTGTACTTCCTTTACTAGCTCAGTATTGTGTATTATGTGTAAATAATTTCCGATTGAGGGTCTTTCCACTTTTCAGCGGTTGCCCTTTTACCAGCCGGCTGCTGGCCCTTCACATCCACATGTGTCAATCACAGAGGTAGATGATCAACAACCAGTGTAGGGGTGACATGTGGTTAGCATGTCGAGTCCCCCAGCCGTTATAGCTGGTTCCTCAACCTGGAGCCGCTACTTATTGTAGCTACCCAATTGCCTCACGATGCTGGGTTGGCACCGGTCCCATACTGGCCGAAATACCATGAGAAAATTTCTTCCCCCATGGAGACTCGAACCAGCGCAAGTCCCGTAGCTCTGCGCCAAGGCTTCCTACCTTAACCGCTCGGCTACGGCGCGGGACGTAAATAATTTAACTATAGTTAATTCGCAATTGTTAACATCTATATAACTGAGCCTTGTTGAAATGGAAGAGACGACATTACGGTCTTAAGTCCATCAGGTAAAATAAATTATTGTTATTGTCACTAATGTGAGTGAAATCCAGTCTTATTAAAAAAAACAGTTTTTATTGTCAAAGAAGGAATGGAGACGTGGAAACATTTGCAGGTAAGTTTTTCTAAGTTTTACCCAAAATAATCCCTAATATGTAGACAGATTACACCATACTACAACTCCTGACAGATTAAGGATATTTTCTTGAAAACTTTAGGTTTTTATAAGCTTAATGCACACAGATGTGTCGGTTGATATTGTGCTATTAATAGAAATTTTGCTTCATCATGCCAAACAATCAAATATTTAAAATCTTCCTTTCAGGGCACACATGTTCATGAATCACTAAAAAATTCCAGTCGCCCATATGCCTATGAGTAGTCTTCATTTAGTGCGTGGAGAAGCCTCTAAATGTACAGTTTAGATTTTTGAGCTCTGGAAATTCTAGGACACTGAAATTTACTGATACCGACCACTATAACATTACCTTGATGACTTATTTCGTAACAATTTAAAGTTTTGTCGTTGACGCACCACCATGTTTGCTTATAAAGAGATGATCGAGTCTCTAGGTTTTCCATTGCTATCCGAATCATAAATCGCAAAACTGTATTTCTATTTCATCTCGTAGCTAATAATAGTGTGTCAAAAACTTATGCATCTATTGTGACACTCTGTATTCTTAAGAAATTAAGTTTAAAAAACAGAACAATCTAGCAAACAACAACAGAACCAGAGCATTTGTACTAATTTCATCATACACAAGAAGCGTTACATCTGCCAAGTTAGAGATCAAATGTCCACTCCAGAGATAAAAGATGCCACCAGGGTAAGAAAAAATGCTAAAATTATAGACCATACAAACCAATAACCTGGATAATAACCCCTATACTATCTGTAGTTACAGCGACTTTTAAATAAGAACAATTCATAAAAGTCTTGTACGAATTTTAAAAAAATCAATGCGAATTGAAGTAGTTTCAGTTATTGCCTTGAAGAGATAATACAGGTAATCACATAGTTCGTGTGACAAAATACCTCAATCTTAGTTTCAGTTTTCTTAACCGGATTTCACTATTTCTCAATTCAAGTATCTACCAGTTAACATCACGATATTGAGTTAACTTCGTTCTAGGTCTTATAGTTAAAGAAAAAAATGTATGGAATACCGGAAATCGAACTCTTACTCACCTGGAATGGTAGTCAGACAAGCTAATAATTACAGCACAGAGGGGGTCGACTGTAAATAACATGACATAAAAATAGCATCGACAAACACAACAGAAATGTATAATATACTGGATACAACAAAATATTATGGACGTGAAATGATCTTAGATCTTAAAGAGTCTGATATTAGAATGAAGATAATTATGTAGAAAAGTATAGCTTTTAGTGAACGATTTCCTAAGAATTTTAGTTTCGCCTACTAATTATACATAATGAGCCTGCATTAAGTTTTGCTTTACATAGGCCTATACACAAATCGGTATTTAATTTGATAACTAAAATTACTCACACTTACCTTACATTTGAGGAGTGAGAACAAAAACGTCACAATCCAAACATTTCTCCAAAATTATTTTTCTACATTATTGACCTCGTCCACCGCTGTGGTCACGGGGTAGCGTGCTGCCTTGTCACGCAGAGGGCCCGGGTTCGATCCCCGGTCGGGACAGTTTTTCTGGGTGAGGTTTTTATCGGGGTTTTTCCTCACCTGTAAGACAAATGTCAGGAAAACTTTAAGGCCCAAACGGTCCCCGAAATCATATGGCCATCGCAATTATCATCATTCATATTCATCTTAGGTTAAGCTTAGGATTAGGGACTCTCCTGGCGCACCATTATCATCATCATTACTCATCATATCATTGGAGCAACGTAACTCCGCCTTCCAGGCGCCCCAACCTCAGAAGTGGGTTACAAGTACGCCATGCCAAGAGAGAAACCAGGAATGTCGAAAGACAAACCTGGGGCATTTGGAAAAAAAACATTATTGACCTCTTCATTAAGTTTTAAACATATTATTTGTGTAATAAAAATAATCAAATTACTTTTAATGTATGTGAATGAGAAAATTAAAAACAGATTTATAACACACTTATAGGGCTTTATCTCAATATAAAAATTTTGTCGTTTGTCAATTTTTCGTTCACATCCCTCATTTGTCTGTTTGTCTAGCTTATATTATTACTTATTAGGTTGAATTCGGTCAGTTAGCTTTTAAGATTTATTGTTCTCGAAAATGACCATTAAAAAATTTAAGATGGTTCGTAACGGTGAGTGACGTCACTAGAATAAATAAATATTTTTAGGCTCACATCGTAATTCACTGAATTGAACTAATTCAAAAGCGGTATCTTTTTATGCAGCTGTCAGATTCATAATGAAATATGAGTGTGACAATTTTAAAGGTATATAATTGTGAAACAAAAACGTGATATGATAGTGAAAGATGTTAGAGTGTATAGATAACCAGATTGCGGAAGTGATCATTATATGCTTTTGGGAAAATTCATATTAACAAATAGGAAAAAACAAAACATTGAAGTAACGGAAGACAGAATAAATACAACCCCTTTCAATGAACAAAGGTATAAAGTAAGTTTACTCTATGATGAGAGTATAAAAACTCGTTTTCAATCAAGATTAAAACAAAAACTTAATTTAAATTAAAATAAATCTGCAGTGGAAATGTATGATCAACTTTAGAAGCACTTGGGACAGAAAATCTGGAACTAAAAAGAAATAATGAATGGTTTATTCACGATATTAAAAAATTAGTAGAAGAAAAAAAAAGAAAGTACGGATGAAATGGTTATCAGATCACTCAACAACATCTCGAAATGAATATATCACTTTAAAACATAAAACAAAGGTGGAAGTGAGAAGAACAACAAATGAGTACTGGGATAATAATATATGCTCGAATATAGATCATTCGATTGGATATGCTAGATCCAAAGAAGCTTGGAAAATATTACAAAATATCAGGAAATCAGAAAGATAGAAGATAAATATTCAGTTGATAAGACCATCGGAATGGATGCAACATTATAAAGGTTTACTTCAAGAAAATAGAAATGAGTTACAACTTCAAGATACGGATGTAGAATATAAATTTGACACTCCAGAGATAACAGAAGATAAAGTAAAAAGAGCTTTGAAAGAGGCAAAAAATGGGAGAGGACCAGGAAATATTCAAACGAAACTCCTAAAGCATGGAGGAGATATTTTAGTAATATTTTAAACAAAACTTTTTAATATAATTGAAATTGGAGACGATATCCCAGAAGACTGGGATTTATCGTACATTACTTCTATTTTTAAAAAAAGTGATAAAAAACTGTGTTCCAATTATAGAGGTATAAGCGTTATAGCTTCAACAGCTAGGATTTTTAGTAAAATTATAAATTTTAAATTTAAGGAGATAAAAGATAACTTAAGAGAAGAACAATGTGGATTCCGGAGTGGAAGATCATGTAATGATAATATCTTCTGTATTAGACAATTACAAGAGAAAATCCTAGCAAAAAATAAAGAACTACATATGACCTTTATTGATTTAGAGATGGCATATGATAGTGTACCTCGACAATTGTTATGGATGGCAATGAGAAATATGAATATCTGTGATAAATGGATTAATATTGTTAGGAGGATCTATAGTAATACAAAAGCTAAAGTAAAAATACAGAATAATTTAACAGAGGAATTCACAGTGAATAAAGGCCTTAAGAAGGGATGCAGTTTGTCACCAATTCTTTTTAACATTTATTAGACCAGGTTCTTAACTTATGGTATAAAAAATGTTCTGAAATGGATATTCCTATGGGAGGAAAAGTACTGCATTCATTGTTGTTTGCAGATGATCAAATAATTTTTGCAGGGGATGAAGATATGAAATATATGATAAATAAACTAATGGGAGAATATAAAAATTGGGGATTGAATATAAATTTACAGAAACCAGAATATATGTGTTTGGGAAAGGATGTGGATGACCTCATACTTGAAACAGGGCAATTAAAAAATGTGAATTTTTTAAATATCTTGGGTCAATAATTACAAGTTTAGGTACCTGTGAGAGAGATGTACAGACTAAAATTGCAATGGCAAAAAATGCAACTAAGGCATTACATGGAGTAATTTGGAATAAAAATATTACAAAGGAAACTAAAATGAAAATTTATAAGAACATAATACAGAATGTTTTGTCATATGGAAGCGAAACTTGGCCTTTGACGGAATTACAAAAGAATAAAATTAGAACAGTTGAATTTGATTATTTTAGAAGTAGCCTCCAAAAAACATGACAGGATAAAATAAGAAATGAATTCCTTTGGAGAGAAATGAATGTCACCACATCTGTTGTTAAGAGGATTGAAAATCAAACGCTTAAATGGTATGGCCATGTACAAAGAATGGAAAATGAAAGATGACCAATAGTCACCCCCTGGAAGAAATAAACGTGGCAGACCTAGGTGGAAATGGAAAACCTACGTCAGAACTATAATGGATGATAGGAATTTGGAAGAGGGAGATTGGAATGATAGAGATAAATGGAAACTGAAGACGGCAAACCTATAACTGGGGGAAAGCCGAAGAAGAGGAAGAAAACCAAATGTATTACACAGAAATCTGGAAATAATAATTTTTAATAATATACCTGGAGTTTCTGAACAGATCTAAATTTGAATAGCTCCGATTTAATGTCTCTGGGTGTATAAAGACATTGCGGAATATATGATCCGTTTTTGTGTCAGTGCCAGTAGAGCACCGGTATGACCTTCTAGACATTCAATATTAAACAGAAAACGTCAATAATACTCTGGGGACAATATCTCACACATTCACTTTCATCTCAATACTAGCTAATACCCGGCATGCGCTACTACACCTAAATAAATTAAATATTATGTATAAATTTTCATAAAAATCGATTGCGCGAATTAAATAAATTAAAGTAATGTATCTTGTATGATACATTCCAAATTTAAGAGTTAATTAAATAACCAACTTTTATAAGATTCATTCCGTTGAGGTATTATTCAAAATTAAAGTATAAAATTATAGAATACTTACCTAAAAGCTCCGTCTCCTCAACTTTATTAGTTATTTAACTGTAGCGCATATTGGACCAGTTTTGAATCCTGCTGATGATGGGACTAGTCCCGAAATCGCTACAGTCAAATAACTAATATAGTTGAGGAGACGGACCTTTTAGGTAAATATTCTATGATTTTATACTTTAATTTTTAATTAAATAACGACGAGCCAGTTTGCCAGAGTCAATTTTTAATTTCGGACTTCAGGTAAACTTCCACTTCTAATGGTCAGATATTGATGAGTTTTGGATAATATCTGCCATGGTTTATTTTAATATCCATCCATCCATAGTAATTCTGCCCGAGGGCAGGTCTTTCACTGCAATCATAGCATTTTCATGATAAGGATGATGATGATGATGGTCGGATGATTTTCGGGAACCGTTGGACACTAAGCTTCCTGACATTTGTCTTACAGGTGAGGAAAAACCCCGAAAAACCCCTCACCTAGGAGCCTGTCCCGACCGGGAATCGAACCCGAGTCCGCTGCGTGACAAAGCAGCGCGCTACCTCGAGACCACAGCGGTGGACTATTTTAATATGATATACTGAATTTCAATGTGAAATGTCGAAAATTGCGACCGCTAGAGCGATTTTAAAATGTTCGTTTCAGGTGAACTCTATACTGTACCTACATAATAGTTTTAGAACATAATAGATAGCGGCTAAACACTCGCCACACTAGAAAGTCTGTAATTGTGTACAACATTTCATGAAGATCGGTTGAGTTGGTCCACCGCTGTGGTCTCGAGGTAGCGTGCTGCCTTGTCACGCAGCGGGCTCGGGTTCGATCCCCGGTCGGGGCAGTTTTCTGAGCAGGTTTTACTCGGGGTTTTTTCCTCACCTGTAAGAGAAATGCCAGGAAAACTTTAAAGCCCAAACGGTCCCCGAAATCATATGGCCATCATCATCATCCTTATCATTATCAATCATCCTTGACCGGTGTGGAAAGCAACGGGAAGCTACCACACCTACAATTCCCTAGTAAAGCTGCAAGCATAGCATGAAAATTCTATGATTGCAGTGAAGGACCTGCCTTTGGGCAGAAATACTATGGATGGATGGTTGAGCTGTTTAAAAGTCACGAACACATTCGCTTTTATATAACAACAAATGCCTTTTTTTCTCTTTATCAATTTTTACGTCATTAGGACTTACAACTTTTCTAGGCCACATATTTTTAAATAAGGTCACGAAGGGAATCCTATGTTGTATGGAAGTGCTGAGTAAATGCAATCTCTTAATCATCAAAAACATTGGACATAAAGTATGCGAACATTCGGAGAGGTTGGAAGATGGAAAGTAAATTTCAAACGTCACTAGCTTTCACATTTATAACAAGGAGATATTTCATTGATTAATAATTTCATCAAATTAAAAATTAACTTCGTTTACTCAAATTTCAGTGTTGAACTTTCGATTTCAAATTCAAATCAATAGTAATAATTTTATTCATTCATCCGAAAATTTTATAAAATATAAATGTATCAAAATAATCTCATATCCAAGAATATATATATATATATATATATATAAAATATACAATATATCGTCACAGTTTCTGCCTTTTTTAAAATATTTATATTTTACAATACAATGAAATAAATGTTTATCATTATTTGAACATATATTTGTCTACCTTAAGACAATTATATTAATGAAGATGCAGTGCTGCTACTTCCATTTCGCAAGAAGAAAATATATTTAAGAAAAACGAGTATTATAAATTATGACTGGATATATGTAGTATAGTTAGTTCTTTATATATTTCGGGAATTAGCTTTAGTTTGATATGGTAGTAATAATTGAGTATAGGAGATGGAAATGAATAAACCGTAAAGCTCGAATTGGTAAGAAAAGTGGTTTCAAAAAATTTATCGGGAGATTCTTCAGAAAATACCATTAGGAAGGTCTAGAAAGTATGTGGGAGGATAATATTAGGATGGATCTTAGGATATTGAATTTCGAGATATGAACTGGATTCAGTTGGCTATCAAGAGGATAAGGACCAATGAAGTTTCTTGGATCTGTGAGTTATATAAACCGTATAGATAGTTAATTATCTAAAATTGACTTTTAGGTAGCTTAATTCGAGTGATTACGTGTTTAATAAAATTGTCTTTCTATTTCTTACTTTATACATGTCATATGCCACCCGGAGTTTTAAGGACTACAGGTACACGAACTGTAGGGAGAGTATTTTAAGTCTGGATTATATCCTATTTACTTTTTAGACCACGCAAAGACATGGGGAGCCTCTGGAGATGAGTAAACATCGCAATGTCATGACCAACTCCAAAACAACACGAACATTTGAGACAAGATACACAATTAATTCATCCATTCATACTAAACAAGGCGAATATATGGATGATTGTGATGATCAGATGGCGTACAAGGAATATTTGGGCCTTAAAATTTTCTGACATTTGTCTTGCAGGCGAGGAAAAACCCGAAGAAATCTCATCCAGAAACTTTACCCAATCGGTGATCAAACGTGGTCCGAGGTAACGACATTATCACAAGACTACATCAGTGGACAATCCTAGTAAAATAAATAAGTAAATACTAAAAGAACTTTGGCCTACTAGCCTGCTGCTGGGCTCAGGTCCACATGTGTTAATCACAGAAGTGGAGATCATATAGCCAGTATAGGGTGACGTGGTAAGCATGTCGAATCCCCCAGTCGTTATAGCTGGTTTTTCAACCTGCAGCTGCAACTTATTTTAGCTACACAAATCCCTCGTGATGCTGGGTGGCACTGGTCCCATACTCCCCGAAATTCCATGAGAACATTTTTTCTCTACTGAGATTCGAACCAGTGAAAGTCCCGCTCTCTACACTAAGGCACAATGTTTTCAATCGCTCGGTAACGCATGGGACAGATAAATAATTACTGAAATATTATAGGCCTAATTGTATTATCTTCTTGTATCTTGTAAGCCCATGTTTCCCTTAACAGAGATTTAGGCGCTCTCCCCCTACAGGGAAGAATTTAAACCATACTAATTTAGTTACACTGTTTTCGTATAGATGTCATTTGAGTAGTCCGTGGCCAGCGTTCCGCCTCATACTGACATCTAGGTAACCAAAGTAGTACTAGGATGGGAAAATTCGGTAAATTTTGCTTAGAGGCCTTTCCATTCAGGCTTAAGGATCTTTTACGAGCCTGAAAATCTTCAGACTCGGGACCCATGGCTTAAAGTCCCTCCCGAAGGACTTGCTCCTTGGACTTTTCCATCCTAAAAAAATCCATCGACCCCGGCCGGGTTTGAACCCGCGACCCTCGGGACCAGAGGCAAGGAGCATAACCACTAGTCCACCGCTTATATTAATGAGGATTTTAATTGGCTTCTGCTGTATGAAAATATTAAAGCTGCGTTATTTATAAGTAAGCCTATTCAATTATTAATTGTATTCAAGTTATTATATAATCTATCAGTTAATTAAATTTTGCCTACTTATTTATGTCCGATTCCTACATACATTACATAAATATGTTTGTATCATTGTTAATGGACCTAATTATATTTTTAAGCTAAAAATTTAGCCACGCAATACTGCAAGTCGGCAAATACCTGTATTTTAAGACAATGTTGCTTACGTAACGTATTCAGCAAGCCATGCAAATTTCACACACATTATTTTTCATGCTACGCAATGTAGTCCCCTAAATTTAGTTTAGAATTTAAATATAGAAGCAAATATGCATTACCAACTGCATTTTTCAATATTCGCATATATAAAATATAACCCGTTACATGAAGGGATATGAAAGGATAAATTGTTTATATAAACATTTATCATCATCTTCATCCGGTGTCATGGCAGCTGCCGCCGTCTTCCGGAAACCAAACGCCATTCTTCTCTGTCCATCCATTGATTTCCTCCAATCCTCTGATATTCATAGCTGTTTGTACCCCTTCTATCCAAGTTTTCTTCGGTCTTCCTCTCTTCCTCCTTTATATTGAGATCCCAAATCATAAAAAACCCAATTTTAGGCAATCTTTCGCTTTATGGAATTCTTTTGACGTGGCCCATTTAACCACTGGTTAAATTTTCTTTTCTATTAAATATATTAATTAAAATGATGTATATATGTTTCAATGATTGCTAATTGGACGATGCTATGCATCAACCGACTAAGCGACATTTAAAAACGGTTGCACTGGCTCATAAAGTAAGTGTACGCACACTTTTAGCGCCAAATCTTTAAATGTAGCATCATTATTTAAATAAATGTAAACGTCATCAGTCCTATAAGAGATTCTATGTTTTACAACAAACGACTATGAAGCCAGATCTTGATACATGTTAATTTAAATTTACATCATACAGCTAAGCGCCAAATATTCCCGCTCTTAGATGGTTGACGCATAACTGTCAAACAAGGAAAATAACTTGCAATATTCAGTAGCCTACGGAATGGTTAGTTTGGCGCTACAATAAAGAGTGAAGATTGACTTATATCCTACTGTCCACCGCTGTGGTCTCGAGGTAGAGAGGTGCTGCATTGTCACGCAGGGGGGCCGGGTACGATTCCCGGTCGGGACAGGCTCCTGGTGAGGTTTTTTCGGGATTTTTCCTCACCTGTAAGAAAACTGTCAGGAAGTTTAGGGCCCAACGGTCCCCGGATAATAATAATGATAATAATAATAATTATTATTATTATTTTAGTAGCTAAATTAACATACTTTATGTTATACTATAGGGGCACTAATGCATTGTTAATATATATAATTTAGATCAATTCCTATTGTTAGTTTCCGAGAAAATAGCGTTTTTATGATTTACCTTCAGTTATAATAATAATAATAATAATAATAATAATAATAATAATAATAATAATAAATTAGTATTATTATTATTATAATCCATCCATCCATAGTAGTGCTGTCCGAGGGCAGGTATTTTCACTGCAATCATAGCATTTTCATGCTATGATTTGTAGCTTTACTAGGGAATTGTAGGTGTGGTAGCTTCCTCCATACCGGTGAAGGATGATGACGATGAGATGATGATGATGATGATGACCATATGATTTCGGGGTTCGTTTGGGCCTTAAAGTTTTCCCGAGAAAAACCTCACCCAGAAAAATTGCCCCAACCGGGGATCGAACCCGGGCCCGCTGCGCTACCTCGAGACCACAGCGGTGGAAAAAATAATAATAATATAGTAGTAGTAGTAGTAGTAGTAGTAGTAGTAGTAGTAGTAGTATAATAATAATAATAATAATAATAATAATAATAATAATAATAATAATAATAATCTATTTTGGTTGGCAGAGTTAAGGCCATAAGGCCTTTTCTTCCACTCAATCAGCGAATAGTAGAATTATACAAAAATTACATACCTATTGCAATTTTAAGATATTATTAAAATACAGACTAAACAAAATACAATGATGATGCGACGTAATACTAGCTAATACTAACAAAAAAAATGGAATATAATAAAATTAAAATAATATAAAATAAAGTAAGTAGATTCCTAGATGATTATTTATAGAATGCTGTTGTTACGCAGTTAATGTTTTCATTGTGTCGAACTTAAGATATTAGTTAATTTGTATTCAAATAATGATAGTGACTGACAGTCCCTTACATGACTGGGAAGGGTCATTCCATCCCAAGTGGTCTAGTGTCCCACGCTCAACATGTTCAATTTCGCTGAAACTTGATGTAGATATGGAACCTCTGCAAAATTTCAAATCATAATATCAAGCGTTTGGGAAATTATGACCTTTTTTATGGAGGCCTGTTGGATGAATCCATCAAGAAACCAAACAATATTCAAGTTTTAACTATTTGTTACTACAAGGCAAATTAAAGTAGGGACCTCTTATTTATATGTCTTGCACAACTTTTTATCCTAAATCCAAAAAACGTAGTCCGACGAAAGGAAGTCCACTTTAGGAGTTACCAGAGTGGATCAAAGTGCCTAACAAAATCTGTCATATCAAATTTTAGTCCTTCTTTAGGGCAAAATATCACAAGAACAAAAAACAAACGGAGACTAATATTTGATAAATTTGTTAATGGTGGTTGAGACAGTGCACTGCCCAAATATCTTTATTCATAGTCATTTATCTAGGATTATACTAGATCATAAACATATGCAGTTGTTAAAAGTGAGCTATGTTCAAGCTCAAATAACGTGAATTACGTCATCTCAAATGTTTTCTTTAGTACCATTAGAAAGGGCATATCTTCATCTACTAGAATTAACTTATTTCACTAAAGATAACAACATTTGAGATGACGTAATTCACGTTATTTGAGCTTGAACATACCTCATTTTTAACAACTGCATATGTTTATGATCTAGTATAATCCTAGATAAGTGGCTATGAATAAAGATATTTGGGCAGTGCACTGTCTCAACCACCATTAAGAAATTTATCAAATATTAGTCTCCGTTTGTTTTTTGTTCTTGAGATATTTGACCCTAAAAAATGACTAAAATTTGATATGAAAAATTTTGTTGGGCACTTTGATCCACGCTGGTGATTCCTAAAGAGGAACTCCTTTCATTGGACTACGATTTTTGGATTTAGGATAAAAAGTTGTGCAAGACATAGAAATACAAGGTCTCTACTTTAATTTGCCTTGTAGTAACAAAGAGTTAAACATTGAATGTTGCTCGGTTTCTTGATGGATTCATCAAACAGACCTCCATATGAAAGGCCATAGTTTTCCAAACACTTGATATTATGATTTGAAATTTTGCAGAGCTTCATTTTTAGGGTGGACCTGAAGCCACACCAAGTTTCAGGAAAATTGGTGATGATCAGCGTGGATGACATTAAAAATTAGACCACTTGAGATGGTATGACCGGGAAGTGAGTTCCATGCTCTAGTCATATATATTGTGTAAGATTCAGAACATAGACATGTCCTGTGTTGTGGTATCAAATGTAAAGAAGAGTCTTGTGATCTCGTTCCTAAATTGTGATGAGCCGATAAATTTTGAAAACTTGGTAAATATGTGTGCAGAATTATCCGGCCATGATCATCATCCTTATCATTATTATCATCATCATTCTTCACCGGTGCGGAAAGCAATGGGAAGCTACCACGCCTATAATTCCCTAGTAAAAGCTGTAAAGCATAGCATGAAAATGCTATGATTGCAGTAAAAGACCTGCCCTGGGGCAGAATTACTATTGATGTATTTATATTTTAAACGTATTTTTCTCGAAACTTACATAATGACGCACAGCCGGTTGATGCATAACGCTTTCCAATTATTTTAAGACACAGTAATTATTTTATTATACGTCTGTGTTACCAAGTGAAATGGATTGCAACGATACTTGCAGACTATTGTTGGCAACTTTAAACAGAGACTGAAACCGCCTACAACAGAAAATCATATTATAAATGGTTCAGTTAACTTCATGCATATTGAGGCATTTACCAGTGTGAAGAGAATTCTATTAAAACTATATAATTGGATTTTATGCAGTTATATGCTTGAATAGTGAGTAGTGTAACAAAACACACTGCTGGAAAAAATTTAACGCCCTCAAGGAATATGTTCATTGCCACCAGAACATAATATGTGCCTACTGAGGATTTATAGTGTTAGTGATTCATTTGTCACGGTCATCGGCGATCAGATTGCGCTCAGGAGGCCGGTCTTTGTGCCCTCTGTTTTGACTCTGGAGGCAGTAACTATAATGCTCTTAGAGGTGAACAGTTTTTTCAAGATTCACTGTAGGGTACACCATCCCCTCCCGACAAGTACGTACTATTGTTGAACTACAAGCATTTAAACGGGGTCGTACTGAAGGCCTGCGGGAAGCTCGATTGACATATCGATAGATTACTGCACAATTTGGGCACAATATATCGGTGGTGTGTCACTGCTTTCAGCAGTGGTCAGTGGAATATTTCCACTTCTGTAGACCAGGTTCTGGAAGGTCGCATAGTACAGACGCACGTCAAGATAGATTCTTTGTGCGAGCAGTGATGGTCGATCGAACCAGCATCAGAAAAAAAATCCAGGCAGGTGTTGCACCTGCTGTGTCACCAAAAACTTTGAGAATCATCTGCTTGTAGCAATACGTGTGCCTTTAGCCGGCTACCACTTACACTACAACACTGCCAATCACGGCTACTCTGGTTTCCTGAAAGATTCGTTGGGGAGTGGAATTGGCACTCTCTTGTCTTCAATGATGAGTCGTTTTCTGTCTGTAAGAGAGTGATGAAGTACACGTGTACAGTATACACCTGGTGAGTGTCATCTGCCGGAGTGCATTCATTAACGACACCAGGCTATATAGTGTGTTTGGGGGGGCATCGTTATAACTCGCGGTCACATTTGGCGTTTCTACAGTTTAAAGTAAACAGTACTCGATATATTGCATAGGTTGTTAACCCCGTGCTACTGCCATTTTTTAGACAGGAAGGCGATGTGCTTTTTTAAGCAGAACAACGCACGTCGACATATGGCTACTGCAGCGCAACCTGCTCTTCGTGGTGTACAAAAACTGCCCCATTTCTCCAGAGCCTGCAACGGCATTGCCGAATTGCGATAATAGATGGAAGATGCTTGAGATAATCTTATGCAAGATGCTATTCGTCACATTTATGATCATATGCGAGAATACATGCCTGTGTTGCCGTCATAGGTAGTACACTATGTATTGATGCGACTGTTTAGGCATCCCTTACTGTGTCATGTGTGTTTCATTTGGTCTGAATTTATCATATACTCCTACAACGATACTCTACCTGTCACATCACACATCACTTTTCAATAAAATGAACTTGTCCTTGAGGGCTATGAATTTTTTCTGGCAGTGTATTATTGTATTAAATCCAACTTGATCTCTATAAATTTATTATAATATTTATATTATAATTGATCGTTAGAATTTATAAAACATTGAACTTTCTTTCTTTACATTCACTTTTCTATTGCTTTATTAGAAATATCAAACAAATTATGTATGATATAGGAACACTGCAAATTTAAGAGATAATTAAATTGTATGGTATATATTACGAAGAAACAAACATGATAGTTGTTAGAGCAAATTTTAAATGTCAGGTTTCAGGTAAACCCCTATTCACAATGGTCGAATTTCACTGATTTGTGGAGAGTGCCGTCTTCGTTTTAGTTCAATAGTATATACTGAATTTCTTTGCCAAACCTCGAAAATTGTAACCGCTAGAGCAAATTTTAAATTTTCGTTTCAGGTAAACCGACTTGTTACAGAGCGTTGTTAAATACGGTAAGAGTACTGCCCATTATTCAACCAGAAAGAAGCAAGGGAAACAGTATTGCTGGCAATAAAACAATGTCGTGGCCTCGAATGAGCTTAACTGAGTAGCTAATTGAATGTAACGTAATCTGTTAAGAAAACTGAAATTAACACTTAAATTGTCAATGTATCCTAAAATATATGTTGGTTTAATTTATTTAATTTTTTTATAAAATAGAAAAACAATAGAAACAGTAAACACCAAATTTAGTGTAGCCCGATGAGAGAATTGACATACAGCGCCATAATTATTATCGTGATTTGCCTAGAGATCGTACCCTGCACGGCAGAAAGGAATTAAGTTGTTGGCCTAAGCATTATATACATAATATTCAAGCCACGAATTTCTTAACTTCAATTACAGTTAGAATAATCGCCTTCCTTAATCACAGAATGCGTTACAAATTTTGTCTTTGTACCTCCACACATTTCTGAATATTTCAAGAAATAATTTCTATGCAATTTTTATTGTTGTGAAAATGTGAATTCAACTTCCTTAAAAGATGTCATGAATATATGTAATTTTTAAAATGATCTGTGACAAAAGTAGATGATTATTCTAACTGTAATTGAAACTTGAGAAATCCGTGTGCTGGAATTGAGGCGTTACGTACGTACAATTTTACCTGCTGATGTATTGCCTCCCCTCAGCCGCGAAACCTTGACACATCGCAAAAAAATAATGACACTGTATTTGTAACAGTAGATTTTGATGTCGTGGTGGAGTGACTTGCGTGCTTAAATTACCCCCGAGAGCTATGCCGGCGGTAGAATTGCTGCCGATAGGGTTACCCCATGCCCAACTGGTCGAAGATGACAAGCCAGACGAAAAAAGTACCTTGGTCGAAAGAGTGACGATCTTTCACCGTAAAAATACAACCGTCAGGAAATGCGAACTTGAGTTTCACTGGGGTAAAATTTTCGGAGGTCAAATAGTCCCCCATTCGGTTCTCCGGGCGGGGACTACTTCAGGGAACCCATGCCAAAGGCTCACATACAGAGAGCCAGCTATAATAAGAACAGTTAGGTCTCGTAGACTGCAATGGGCAGGATATGTGGCACGAATGGGGAATGAAAGACGTGCACGGAAGCTTCTTGTAGGAAAACGCCCAGATGGTAGACCAAGAATGAGGTGAGAGAATTACATTAATATGATTTGAGGGATGTAGATTATACAAGGAATGATTGGAAAGCATTTAGCTCCCGATAGGGATATATGGAGTAGTTGGAATTATATACTTATATGATAATAATAACTTAACTTTTTTAATGAAATCTATAGATGATTTAACTAAGAGTTTTTTTTTAATTTGGAGAGCTTATGAACTTACGTGTTCGATAGTGTCAATGAGTAAGTAAGATTTTGACGTTACATTGACTATCAACTAATATGGAAGTATATTGTGATTTATATTCTATGGTTTTATAGGTGTCATCCTCAGCAGTATTTTCTATGTGTATACTGCGAATGTCTATGGTGAAGCATGGGACCAACAACAGCACAGGACCGGTCATCGACAGTAAAATTACTGAAAATAAGGGAAAAATCAACAAGGACGAAGATACACTTACAGAATATGCTGCTGCGAGACTTAACACCATGTTTTCCATATACGCAATATTCTTCGCATTCAGCATTCTCATTAACGTCATGTTACTCGTTGGTGCGCATAAGGTAAGTCTCAACTTCTTTTAACAACTCCAATATATCTTACTTAGGAGGGGGAAAATATTACGAGTGTTTGATACTAGAGTTCTTAAAAAAAATTGAACCAAAGAGCGAGGAACGGACAGATAATGAAGAAAACTACATACCAGTGAGCTGTATGATCTTTATGGTAACGAGATATAATAAGAACAGTGTCTCGTATTGGCAGGACATGTGACACGAACGAGTAATATAAGAGAGGCATAGACATTTCTTGTAGGAAAAGCGCCTCGTAGGTAGGTCAAGAATCCTTTTTCATTACGTGTATCCAGCCATAGCTGATGACATGAGTCCATTGCATACTTATGCTGTAAGTTGCAATAGGGCTGCATTTGAATATGCAGCTTATGTGGGCATTCAAGGTGAGTGTCCACGAGGTTAAAAGAAAGAGATATAGGAAATACATAAATGAACCCTTCGGCCTCGAATACTTTAATAGATCAAGAATGAGATGGGAGAATAACATTAACCATGCTTTGAGGTAGGTGAATTATACAGAAATAATTTCAAACATTAACTGAGGGTGGGATATATGAAAAGCTTATGTCCGCGTGGCTATGAACCTCGGAAATTAATAATGCTAGTGAGATTGATAGGACAGGATAGCCAGTTGCTTAGCATGGTTTGGGAAAAAGAAGCTCTTCCAGATGATGGAAATAATCGATTATCGTACTAATTTATAAGAACGGGGATAAAACTGATTGCAACAACTACAGGGGCATCTCTTACTTTCAATTCTGTACAAATTGCTAACAAATATATTAGTAAATAGGCTTACTCCTTACATTGATGACATTCTAGGAGATCATCAACGTGGATTTAGAAGAAACACGACTACAACAGATCAAATTTTTAGTTTAAGACAGATTTTAGAAAATAAATGAGAGTATAATGGTACTGTACATCAACTATACGTAGACTTCAAAAAAGCATACGATTCAATTAAGAGGGAGAAGTTATATAGTATACTACTGGAGTTCGGAATTCCTAAAACGTTAGGCTTATACGAATGTATCCAAATGGCACAAAGGGTAGCGTGCGTTTAGGCAAATAGTTTTCGGATACTTTTGAAATCCACAATGGGTTGAAGCAAGAAGATGCACTATATCCTCTACTATTTAATTTTGTACTAGAGCATGCCATTAAATCTTTAGAGGATGAAGAAGACCTACAACTCAATGGTATTAATAAGCTGTTAGTTTATGCTGATGATGTAGTACTATTGGGCGATAGCGAAGAGATACTAAATGCCAAAACGCACATACTATTGAGTAAAACTAAGAAATTGGGACTGGAAAGTAAATATCAATAAAACTAAATATACATAGAAATACATGAGTATAAGTATAATATAGTATAATATAGTAGAATATAATGTAATAGTAAGATAATATAATATAAGTAATAAGAAAGATCATAATATAATAGAATATAATAAATATAAGATAATATAAGATAATATATAATATAAATATAATATAATATAATATAATATAATATAATATAATATAATATAAATAATATAATATAATATAAGTATAATATAATATAATATATATAATATAATATAATATAATATAATATAATATAATATAATATAATATAATATAATATAATATAATATAATATAATATAATATAATATAATATAATATAAATGGACAGCTAGTGACAAATGAGGGATATTTAGAGGAAGTGGCTGAATTCAAATACCTAGGAACAATAATCACAAGTATGAATGAGATGCACAAATAAATTAAACAGGGTTCAATCCTGAAAATGCGTGCTATTATGCATTACAGAGACTCTTGACGTCCCAACTCTTTTGAAAAAACGTTAAACTGAAAATATATAAAATTAATGTTCTATCAGTTATATTACATGGATGCGAAACATGCACTCTTACTTTAAGGGAGGAAAGGAGATTACGAGCATTTGAGAATAAAGTTCTTAGGAAAATTTTTGGACCGAAGAGAGATGAACAGACAGTTGAATGGGGAAAACTACATAACAGTGAACTAGGCTACATGGTCTTTATAGGAAGCCTGATATAATAACAACAGTTAAGTCTTGTAGATCGGGCAGGACACGTGGCACGGAATGGGAATGAAATACGTGCATGGAAGCTTCTTGTAGGAAAACCAGAGAGAAAACTCCCAGTTGGTAGACCAAGAATGAGGTGGGAGAATAACATTAACTATGATTTGAGGGAAGTAGATTATACAAGGAATGATTGGAAAACATTAGCTCAGGATAGGGATGTATTGAGAGCTTATGTCCGTGCGGCCATGAACCTACGGGTTTGATAGTGCCAGTGAGTTAGTTGGCGAGTTTGTTAGTAGCGGTATACCTATATATTCTCTCTTTACACAATGTTTTGTTTTTAATTCAATGCCACCAGTTTGTCATTTCGACATTTTTGGTATTCTCTCCTGGCATTCGCGTTTTGTAATCCACTTCAGAGATTTGGATGCCTGGAAGGTGGGGTTACGCTGCCCCAATGATATGATGGGTGATGATGAGGTAATAATGCGCCAGGAGAGGCCTTAATCTTAAACATAATCTAATGACGTAAATCTGATATTGATGGTAATGATGGCCATACGATGTTCGGGGACTGTTTGGGCCTTAAAGTATCCTGACATTTGTCTTACAGATGAGGAAAAACACCGAAAAAATCATCACCCAAGAAACTTGTTCCAGCCGAGGATCGAATCCTGGCCCGCTCGTGACTACTTCGAGACTATAGCGGTGGTTCAAGATCTTGGAATTTCATCCCTCCTGCAATTAAAGGCTGTAGACATTAGCGTCATTCAAAACACAAATTAATTTTCTATGTAGGCCTAATGTGAATCTCTAATTTATCCCATTTTCATTGTTTTAATCATCTTCATGTCTTCTTTTTCTCTAAAATAGATGCACATGTTGATTATATTATTACCATTATTGTAAATAATTATTGTCATTATGCATTAATCACAATTTATAAAGAATTGCATATTTTACATAATACTATCAACAAATAGAAGAACACAGGAACAATTGGATAGAGCATCTGCAAAGAATGACAGAGAATAGGATACCAAATATGGCACTGATGTATAATCCTGTAGGACGAAGATCGGTGGGAAGACCAAGAAAGTGCTGTTCCTAACAGATGTGAGATCGTAACAAGCAAGGATCTAATCTGTTTAGGATAATGATGATGATTATTATATCGTCAGGGGTCCCCATCTAGGGGACATGTGGATGACGACCACAAGGTACCCAAGCTGAGCAAAACATTACTTCCACTTACTTGTGTTTGCTCCTTACTTTTATATTTTCTGTATATAGCCTCTCTTGCTAATTCTTGTTTTTTTCGACTCTGATGGTAACTTATTAGAGCATTCGAGGCCTAGGATATATTTTTCCACTACCATTCCTCTCTATTGATCTGTCTAATTCTTACAATCCCGTGGGCACTCACCTTGATGGATGTTATAGACGTATTAGGTAAACAAGGAACTAAAAAGCCCACATAAGCTGCATTTACATCAATGCAGTCCATTACAACTTTTACACACTATGGATTCTTCTAAAGCGAAATAAACATACGTATGCAATGAATTCGAGCCATTAGCTATAGCTGGATACACATTATGAAGAATGAATAATACTAGTATGGATTATGTAGGTCTACTGTTTGTAATCAACCAAATTAATTCTGGGATATTTTATACTCATACGTATGCATTCTGATTGTATTTCAGGAGAACCTACGACTTATCTACATATGGATTGTGGCACAACTTATATATTTGATCATGTCTATGATCGGCCTTATCTCCAACATGTTTTTGTCATTGATGAACTCGAGTGAAAAAGTGGGGTCAATTGGATCTACTCTCCTCAACATAGGTAAGTCTGTATGTTACATTATGTCTAAGCGTTTATGTTAATATCAAAGCATAGGGAGGTGCTGCTGGAACAAACTTGTGTGACCAAATTTAGTAACAGAACTTCCGACAAAATCTGCAGTAGCAACATTCAGAAAAATCACGGTTATCTTTACAAGCATCTGTTTAGAACTGGTGAAGTTGAATCTGCTACTTGTCTTTTTTATAATATTTATAAAGGATAAGGTCGGCCGTGGTGGACTAGTGGTTATGCTCCTTGCCTCTGGTCCCGAGGGTCGCGGGTTCAAACCCGGCCGGTGTCGATGGATTTTTTTAGGACGGAAAAATCCAAGGAGCAAGTCCTCCGGGAGGGACTTTAAGCCGTGGGTCCCGAGTCTGAAGATTTTCAGGCTCGTAAAAAATCCTTAAGACTGAATGAAAAGGCCTCTAAGCAAAATTTACCGAATTTTCCCGTCCTAGTACTACCTTGGTTTCCTAGATGTCAGTATGAGGCGGAACGCTGACCACGTACCACTCAAAATGACATCTATACGAAAACAAGTGTAACTAAATTAGTATGGTTCAAATTCTTTCCTGTAGAGGGAGAGCGCCTAAATCTCTGTAAAGGGCTTACAATACAATACAATAAAGGATAAGTTTATATATCGAGATCATAATTTTTATCCATACATTACCAAATTTTCAAGTATTTCTTGCAAACATTGGAGTTGAAAGTTCAAATAAAAATATCACAAATACTAACCAATCAACATATTAATATAATATATCTACTATTGCTTATTAAATCAATTATACGTTGTTTTCAATTAACGCAATCGAATGTTTCATTCGCATCACAAAAATAGCATTATTATATAATAATATGTATAGCTAAGCATAGCCGTAAAATGGCATCTCCGAAGATCCCAAGATTGACTGAATTGATTGCTGTCACTGCTAGCAGATGACAATATACGAACTAGCATACATTTGTAGTTGGGCAACGCAATTCTTCAATCCTAATCATTAAATTGATGAAACACTAATTTAATTTTCCAATTAAATTATTTATAAGTGCCGGTTCTCAGCGAAGACAAAATTGTATATCTAATTAAGTTACTACTGAATATTGCGTAATTCAACACAAATTCAACTGAATGAAAATTTGCTATATTTATCCGTGAATCGAACCTGGAGTCACTTAAGTACTTGCCAGAAACATTGACCGTTATACCACAGATGAGATTCAGTAATACGCATAATATATTTTATATAGACTCATTGTTATCAGAAGTAATGCCATGAGTGATTTCAAAATCATCGATAAATTCACGAGTCACGAAATGACTCGTGAATTTACCTAGAGGATTTGGAAATCAAGTGTGGCATTTAAGCTGTTTACTCAAAAATCATTATTTAAATATAGTTACCTTACTTACTTACTTACTCACTGGCACTATCGAACCCGTAGGTTCATGGCCGCACGGACATAAGCTCTCCATACATCCCTATCCTGAGCTAATGCTTTCCAATCATTCCCTGTATAATCTACTTCCCTCAAATCATAGTTAATGTTATTCTCCCACCTCATTCTTGGTCTACCAACTGGGCGTTTTCCCTCTGGCTTTCCTACAAGAAGCTTCCATGCAAGTCTTTCATTCCCCATACGTGCAACATGTCCTGCCCATCGCAGTCTACGAGACTTAACTGTTCTTATTATATCTGGCTTCCTATAAAGACCATGTAGTTCATTGTTATGTAGTCTTCTCCATTCACCTGTCTGTTCATCTCTCTTTGGTCCAAAAATTTTCCTAAGTACTTTATTCTCAAATACTTGTAATCTCCTTTCCTCCCTTAAAGTAAGAGTCCATGTTTCGCACCCATATAATATAACTGGTAGAATAATAGTTTTATATATTTTCAGTTTAACGTTTTTTGAAAGGAGTTGGGACATCAAGAGTCTCTGCAATGCATAATAGCATGCATTTCCAGAATTGAGCCTATGTTTAATTTCTTTGTGCATCTCATTCCTATTTGTGATTATTGTTCCTAGGTATTTGAATTCAGCCACTTCCTCAAAATTTCCCTCATTTGTCATTAGCTGTCCATTTCCATTATATAATGTATTTCTACGTGTGACCATATATTTAGTTTTATTGATATTTACTTCCAGTCCTAATTTCTTAGTGTTACTCAATAGTGTGTGCGTGTTGTCCTTTAGTATCTCCTCGCTATCGGCCAGTAATACTACATCATCAGCATAAACTAACAGCTTATTAATACCATTGAGTTGTAAGCCTTCCTCATTCTCTAAAGATTTAATGGCATGCTCTAGTACAAAATTAAATAGTAGAGGAGATAGTGCATCTCCTTGCTTCAACCCATTCTGGATTTCAAAAGTGTCCGAAAACTGTTTGCCTACACGCACCCTACTCTTTGTGCCATTTAGACACATTCGTATAAGTCTAACTAACTTTTTAGGAATTCCGAACTCCAGCAGGATACTATATAACTTCTCCCTCTTAATTGAATCATATGCTTTTTTGAAGTCTACATATAGTTGATGTACAGTACCATTATATTCCCATTTCTTTTCTAAAATCTGTCTTATACTAAAAATCTGATCTGTTGTAGACCTGTTTCTTCTAAATGCACATTGATGATCTCCTAGAATGTCATCAATATAGGGAGTAAGTCTGCTTACTAATATATTTGTTAGAATTTTGTACGAAGTTGAAAGTAATGAGATGCCCCTGTAGTTGTTGCAATCAGTTTTATCTCCTTTCTTATAAATTGGTACGATAATTGATTCCTTCCATTCATCTGGAAGAGCTTCTTTTTCCCAAATCATACTAAGCAACCAGCGTATCTTGTCCATCAATTTTTCTCCCCCTGATTTTATCAGTTCTGCTGGGATCTCATCTGAACCTGATGCTTTATACATCTTCAATTTTTCAATCGCCATTTCAACCTCTAATGCACTTGGCTCTGCGACTAGCATTTCTGCTGTCTGTAAATTATCCTCCTCAATGTCCTGTTCTGTATGTACATTTAATAGCTGATTAAAGTAACTTTTCCATCTATTTAATATACTCCTGGAATCTGCAATCATATCCCCATTTTCATTCCGAATTATGTTTGTTCTAGCCTGAAACCCTTTCTTCTCTATACTAATTCCCTGATATAATTCTCTAATGTTCCTATTTTTTGCATTCATTTCAAGATCATTAATCTTCTCTCTCAAATATTCCCTCTTTTTACTCTTTAGTAACTTGGTGGTTTCCCGTCTAATACTACCCAATTGCTCTAAATTTACCTCATTTGGCTCGTGTAACCATTTCATTTTTGCTAGCTTTCTTTTCTTTACAATGTCGGCACATTCCTCATCAAACCATTTCTTGTTTTGCCTCTTTTTTAAACAACCAATGCTTTCTGATGCTGACAATTTAATAGTATCTCTTATAGCCTCCCATTCTTTATTTATATCAGTTTCTTCTTCGTTTGCCACATTGTCATCTGAAGATTCCAGTACTTCAAATCTATTAGCAATTTTGATTTGGTATTCTTGCCGCATTTCATCATTTTTCAAGTTTTTTAATTCAAATTTTACAGAATCATCTTTAGCGTTTGTTCCTCTCATAAGCGATAGCCGTTGTCTGATTTTCACTCTGACCAGATGATGATCCGAATTGCAGTCTGTCCCTCTAACTGATCTAACATCAATGATGCTACTGTGCCAGCGTTTATCCACTAATACATGATCTATCTGGTTCCGAGTTTCTCCATCTGGGGACGTCCAGGTGTATTTATGAATATCCTTATGCTGAAATGTTGTGCTCTTAACAATGAGATTCTTTGATGTGGCAAATGTGACTAATCTAACCCCGTTGTCGTTACTATCTTCATGAAGACTGAATTTGCCTATTGTTGGTTTGAATATATCTTCCCGCCCCACTTTTGCATTAAAATCTCCTAAGACAATTTTCATATGATATCGTGAAAGGCTATCAAATAAGCATTCTAATTCTTCATAGAACTCATCCTTGATCTTGTCATCTTTATCTTCTGTGGGGGCATGTACATTTACAATTATAAAATCATGTCGTTTACCCTTTAGAATTATGTATGATATCCTATCACTAACAAACTTAATATCTCGGATAGCGGATAGGATCCTCCTTCTGACTAAAAAACCCGTTCCAAATGCAGGTCTTTCTGCACCCCCATAGTATAATGCAAAGCTTCCTGATTCCTGACTACCTTCTCCTGGCCACCTAACTTCCTGTAAAGCGACTATATCCAAGGGCGATTTATCTAATTCCCGCGTTAATATCTCTAGTGCCCCGCTATTGTATAAAGTCCTAACATTCCATGTTCCTAGGAACATGTCCCTGTGTTTGAGCCTTTGGCATGGGTTCCCTGAAGTAGTCCCCGCCCGGAGAACCGAATGGGGGACTATTTGACCTCCGGAAAATTTTACCCCAGTTGAACCCATGTCCGCATTTCTTGACGGTTGTATTTTTACGGTGAAAGATCGTCACTCTTTCGACCAAGGTACTTTTTTCGTCTGGCTTATCACCTTCGACCAGTCCGGCATGGGTAACCCTATCGGCAGCAATGCTACCGCCGGCATAGCTCTCAGGATCATTTAAGCACGCAAGCCACTCCACCACGACAAGGTAAAGATACCATGGAGGGATATCAGAGTATAGATATGTCCTGTGCTGAGGTATCAAAAGTAAAAAAGAGTCTTGTGATCTTGTTTATAAATTGTGATGAGCCGATACATTTTGAAAACGTGTTGTTAAATAACTTGGTAAATATGTGTGCAGAATTTGGAATAGTAAGGTATGTGAACGTAAAGTTCTTCTGTCATTTAGGCGTAGCCATGATAAGGCCTGAAATAAAGATGACACGTGGTAATAACGACGGAGATTGAATATAAATCGAATGCACGCATTATAAACATGCTGTAGTCTGTCAGAGAGATCAGTTTATTTGTTTAGTAAACAACTCAGTAAAATCATTATTTAAAAACATAATTATTGAACAGACAATTATCATATGTATGGTTCGAAGGAATGTATTCATTATTTGCTATATTCAATGTATTTGTTGGAGAGTCAGTCACTGCAAAATAATACTCTGACCTATTTAGAATATTAAAAAGGAGGAGCTTTTTTTATCACAAAAGCAGAAGCTGGTAAAGAGAATTCGATAAAGAGCGAGGTGAAACACGATTGTCATTGGTTGTAAAACAAAATTCATTGACTCCCAATTGGGGCATGAGTTAAAGAGTCACTGTAATATTTTCAGGAAACAGTTGACTGTGTTATCGACAGAAAATAATTGTGTTACCTTAAGTATGTTTAGAGAAAAAGTTCAGTAATGTAAACAGTGTATCATCATTTTCCTTCTTCCATCATCATCAACAACAAGGATTAAGCCCAATGGCCTGTTCCGATCTCATTATAGGTCAAATTGGTCCTTCCATCTCTTGAATGGTCTTCCCAACATTCTTCTCCCTTTCGGTTTATAATTATACATTATTCTTGGTATGCGCTGTTCATTCATTCGTAATACGTGCTGAAGATAAGTATTTTGATAATATTTTATTCTTTTACAGAGATGAAATATATTAAGTTCTGTTCTTATATCTTCGTTTTTCTTTTTATCGGTCCTTTAGTATCCTGCTATTGCTCTCAACATCTTCATTTCAGCAGCCTCTATTTGTTTACTGTCTGCCTTTGTTAATGTCCAGGTTTGACATCCATAAATAAAAGATGGAACTGCCAATACTTCGTAAAACTTCAAAATCGTTTCTTTTCTAGTCTTATTCAATAAAGTGCGTTTAATTGTGCCACATAGACAATTGAATCGTTGTATTTTAGAGTGTTTATCTAAATTTCTGTCATGACATAAATGAAATCCCAAATAATTAAAATTCTGAACTTGGTCTATAATTACATTGTTTATTATTATTTTTGTTCTTATTGCACATTTTCCTTTCAGAGCTAATATGATGTTTTAGATGTAGACATTCTTAAATTGTATTTTAGAGATATATTATTTAAAGTATAAAGGAATTGTTGTAAAGCATTTTCTGATGCTGTCATTATTACTTGATCATCTGCAAAAAGCAGAGTTGTCAATACACTATTTATATTAATTTGTTCTTGCCACTCATTTATGGCATGGTCCAAGTATAAATTAAATAATACTGGTGACAATGGACACCCTTGTCTTACTTCCTGGTTTATTTCTATGTTTTGTTTATTAATTTTATCTCCACAGTCTATTTTAAAATTTGTTTCTTTATATAAACTCTGAATTGCTCTTATAAGGTGTTGAGGACTTCCTTTTATTTCTAGTATGTTCCATAATTTATTTCTACTTACACTATTAAATGCTTTAGTATAATCAACAAAAACTATATACGTGGGTAAATTAAATTCTTTTCTTTTTTCTATCAATTGGGCCATTGTAAAAAAACACAATCTATAGTTGACCTCCCTTTCTAAATCCATTTTGTTCCTCACGTAATATTGTTTCAGCTATTTTATTTATTCTATATGATACAATTTTTGCATATATCTTATAAGCTGAATTTAATAAACTTATTCCTCTACACTTTGTACATTCTCTTCTGTTTCCTTTTTTAAATATCGGAACAGTTATTGCGTCCTTCCATTCATCCGGAACAGAACCCGTTTTCCAGCAAAGGTTTATAAATTCAAGAAATTTAACAATAAATGTAATCGATTTTCTTCCGAAAATTGAAATATATTACGGTTATCCTAGCATCGATCAAGTTCCGAAGAAGACAAAACCAATAGTTTCATCGGTTTACATTATTTTTCCCTTTCTCTAAATTGACTAACTCACTCATTCATTTATTCACTCACTCACTCACTCACTCACTCACTCACTCACTCACTCACTCACTCACTCACTCACTCACTCACTCACTCACTCACTCACTCACTCACTGGTAACCAGTGGTTCATGGGTCTTCATACATCCCTATTCTGATATATTTTCCAACAATTCCCTTATAATTAACTTTCCTCAAATCATGCCTCTTGGTTAATTTATTTTCCTAACTCATTCTTAAACAAGTCAATGGGCGATTTTTACAAGAAGTTTCCGTGCTTCTCGTTCATAACCCAATCTTGTCACATGTCCTACCTATCACAGTCTGCAAGACTTAACTATTCTTATTGCATCTGTTTTCCATAAAGATCATTGTTATCAAGTTTCCTCCGTTATTTATCTCTTAGTCTCTATTCGGTTCAAAAATGATTCTAAGGAATTTATTTTTAAATTCTCGTAATCTTATCTCCTCATTAAGTTGAGAGATCTGAGAGAACGTGTTTTATATACATATAATAAAAATTGGATAATTGCGGTTTTATCATATTTGTTTTAACATTTCTTTAGATATAATTTAGGACGACGAGATTCATTTTAATATATACAGTAGAATGCATTTCTAGACTTGAGAAAATGTTTAATATTTTCTGCACTTCGTTCCTGTTTGATATTATCGTTCCTAGATATTTGAATTCCGCCACTTCAAAATGTTCCTCCTATTTGTTTATTGAGTTCCTATTCCCATTTAATATTGAATCGTATGCTTCTTTTAAGTCTACATATTTTACCGTTGTTTATATATATCCATTCATCCATAGTAATTCTGCCCGAAGGCATGTCCTTCACTGCAATCATAGCATTTTCATACTATGCTTGCAGCTTTACTAGGGAATTGTAGGTGTGGTAGCTTCCCATTGCTTTCCACACCGGTGAAGGATGATGATGAGGATGACGATAATGATAAGGGTGATGATGATGGCCATATGATTTCGGGGACCGTTTGGGCCTTAGAGTTTTTCTGGCACTTGTCTTACAGGTGAGGAAAACCCCCGATAAAAACCTCACCCAGAAAAACTGCTCCAACCGGGGATCGAACCCCGTCCCGCTGCGTGACACGGCAGTACGCTACCTCGAGACCACAGCGGTGGACGTTCATATATATATATATATTATATATATATATTATATATATATATATATATGTGTGTGTGTGTGTGTGTGTGTGTGTGGTATGATAAGGAAAAATAAATGCCTGGACGGGATTCGAACCTTACCTCATGCGTACCGTATGTTAGGCATGCTGCATAACGTTCACGACAAATATCAACAGGAAGTACAAAGCGGTTTAACGTGAAAGCAGTTGTGGACGAAAGCTCCCCGAAGTTTGCCAAACGACACATAGGCTATGGAGTGTTCCTATTTTTTAATGTATACAATGGATTATAAGCATGATTAATGACATTTTGTTTCCTCAAATTTTAAACGGAAGACAATATATAAAATATCGTACAAATTAATTAAAAACAATTTCATTATCTTATGGTCATAAACTACTAGTTCCTATTCTTCTTTGCCTTCTTTCCTCCTGTTTTCTTACTTATTAGTACAGACCTTCTTGCGAAGGATTTAAAAAAATCATGATAATTTCATATTTCTCTCTTTACCTCATTTCATACCTAGATGTAACTTACTGTACAACGAGTCAGCTAGAATACTCTTCCTTCAAAATTCTTCATGCTTTGCTCCATCCACCTTCTTCTTGATATCATTCTATGTCTCTTTCGTAAATATATTTTAAATTATAAAGCATTTCTTGACAATCTGCTATCCAAAGGTTTTACATGATCGATTCATCGTAATCTTTATTCCTCTAAAACTCTTCTTTAAGTTCTTCATATCTACGTCATGCTCTAACATATCCACTTTATATCCGCTTTTGTTAATTATAGTAGGCACAATATTATTTGAGCAGATGTAGAAGTACATGGTTTAATGGTATACAAATATTACTGTTCTACGACAAGGTTGATGATAAAAACTATTAGAGGGAGAGTCTTATAAAATGCTTTTTTTTTTAATTGTTCACGTTTTAATGAAAAGTTTATGTAACTAAAATTTTCATTTTATAATTACTTCACTAGTATTCATTGTTAATTCGTCATTTCAATTTAGATATTATGTGAAATATTCGATAGCCTACATAGTTTTAAGTCACGAATATCAAAACTTGTTCGAACACTTTTTATAATAGGAAGACCCTTGAAGATAACACATTTTTGTGTAATTAGTATTGCAAATGGCACATGTAATAAGTTATTTACCTATCTATAGGTATCAAAACAATTACAAAACAGTGCCATAAAAATACAGTATAGCATGACTTACCAAACTAACGGCAAGCTAATGATGAAGCTTGGATGTGAAGCAAATATTGTGCCGCAGAAGAAACCTTTCGTGTCCTCACTTGTTTTAACACTGGCCTGCAACGATAAAAAATAGCATTATTATCATACACCATTCATGGATATAGGCCAATGTTGACCTGTTTGGGTCTCCACTAGACAAGGTCTAAGAGTCATATTTGTGGACGACGACCTGGAAGTCGTCGTCGATATAGGTATATATGATAATGGAATTGATTGCCTTTTTTTCAGAAGAAAGAAAATACATATGCATTTACATTCCGCATGGGCCTGCTTGGTCGTACGTGCATTATTCTTTCCATGAGAAAAAAAATCATAAACAAATACCTACAAATACACCTGTATCAAAAAGCAATAATAGGCTATGTAAAATCTATGTCTACACTACATCACAATAATACATATCTACACTCATCCATGAAAATACCATGTGTATAAATAAATAAAAAAAAATAAAAAAAGTCCCATTCTGTACATTAATATTAAAAAAAATTGCTAGAAAACAAGTTAGAATAAAAAAACACACACATACACCCACACACACCCCCACACATATATACACACGAGAACGCTCATACCCCCCTCCCCCTGTCCCTGCAGACATCAAATGCACTATCAGACTATTCAACTTATCAGACCTACTTATTATATAATATAATTAAAGATCGAAAACAAAGACCATATTAAGATTCTTCTTATTGATAATACATAGGCCTATATCCTTATTAATCTACAATTTTGCATCATCATCATCATCAACAACAAGGATTAAGCCCAATGGCCTGTTCCGATCTCATTATAGGTCGAATTGGTTCTTCCATCTCTTCAATGGTCTTCCCAACATTCTTCTCCCTTTTGGTTTATAATTATACATTCGTCTTGGTATGCGCTGTTCATTCATTCGTAATACTTGCTGAAGATAAGCATTTTGATAATATATATTTTATTCTTGCACAGAGATTAAATATATTAAATTCTCTTCTTATATCTTCGTTTTTCTTTTTATCGGTCCTTTGGTATCCTGCTATTGATCTCAACATCTTCATTTCAGCTATATCTCAATTTCCTTACTGTACCAAAAAATTTGCATGTTTTTGATTCACTCTTGATCCGTCCTAAAAGATCCTAACACGCCACTCTCCCAATATCCGGCCTGAGAAATCTCTCCAGCAGCAACTGTAATCTAAGTTGTTCTGTCTCTCTACAGAATGCTATAATATCCTGCCAGTTTTCATGGTCATCGCATAGCGGGCATAGTTTGATGCCCTTTTCGCTTGTTAAATTACGGGCCATCCATCCCCCCAAATGAAACCATGAAATAGTACTTCTATCAACCTCATCCAAAGAGTCAATATACTTCTCCCTTCCCCACGAAAGTTTCAGTTCCGACTGCAGGGTGAGTGATATTTTCTGGCTACACTCGGCTTCTATATCCTGCCTGTCTATATCGATTAGTCTCTTCTTAACTCTCCTCCAAACATTTATGTTATTCCCCTACTCTTCTCCCATACCCAATCCATCCCTATTTCGTTCAATCCCCTTTCTACACCGATTATCCAATCTCCCGAAACGCACTGCCTTTTCTGTTCATTGTAACACTCTGCTCTAAGCGAGTCCTGATTCCCGTTTATTATGTCCAACCAATACTTAAATATATATATATATATATATATATATATATATATATATATATATATAGGCTACTGTATATCAAATTATCTAATGATCTTATGAATAAAAGAGTCTCTAGTTATCACAACTTTTCTAAAAATTATTAAATTGTAAATATATGTCTTTAAAACGGCGATTCTTTAGGTTATGTGGATGCGAAACAAGGAATTTTATTTTAAGAGAGGAGACTTTTACAAAAATTTGAGAATGAAGTGCTTAGGATTCTTTTTGACCAAAGAGAGACAAGCAAACGGGGAATGGAGAAAATATTAACAGTAAGCTAAATAATTTTATTGAAAATCGGATATAATAAGAACAGTTATGTCTCTCAGAGTTTGAAGACAGGACATGTGGCGCGAATAGGGAATGAAAGAGAGGCATGAAACTGCTTGTAGGAAAGCCAGATGGAAAGAACTCAGTAGTTATTGCCAGAGTAAGATGAGAGAATAACATTAACCCTGATGAGTATCGTGTATTATACAGTGGGCAATTGGAAAATATTCGTATTAGCTCAAGGAGGGATGTTCGGAGAGCGTATATCCCCACGACAATGAAACTCAAGATTCGACAGTGCAGTGAGTTACATTTAACGAGTTAATAAAATAATGGGGATTTAATAATATGTAATTTGTTATTATAGCTTCCTAACATTTGGTGGCAATATCTCAAAGCGTAATCAAAGGCTGATACTAATTTTGTTTAAAAAAATATCTCTTCTGCATAGTGGGAAATTTGAGGATATAATTATGATACTATTTCTATGAAAATTGTTGTTAAAGGATTAGAAGAAAGGTAACTTCGGTTGCTTTTTGAGGAATTTTAAAATTATATATATATAAATATTACTAATAGGCCTATATAAGATTTCAAAATATTTATCAATTGTAATATTTCTATCTGAAAAATAGCCTAACGATAAACTTAGCACCAATATAATATTTAATGTGTTCGGTTTATGATACTATTTCTATGAAAATTGTTGTTAAAGCATTAGAAGAATGGTATCTTCGGTTAAACGATATACCTGGCACCAATATAATATTTAATAAGTGTTTGGTTCTTTCTTCCTTCTTCCCCCCCCTCCATCCTCCCTCTCTTTCACTCCATTTCTCTGGTCTTTACTTAATCGGGATTGTTCATTTTGTTTCAGTTCTGACGTTCTACTTTCTGGTGGTTGTTTTCAGTTACCACGAACAAATCAAAGACAGACAACAAGGAGTACCTCACAGACAACAAGGAGTACCTCCGTCAGGACCACCAGTCGTTGTATACATTGATCATCAGACGCCTCCACCACCATACGCAGAACTCTACCCTCCCTGGCCACAACAGGGCCAATTTCCCCCAAAATAACGTACTTAAAACATTTGACATTTATTTATACAATTTTAATATTTAAATTTATTTTGATATGATTTTATTTTGTAATTTAATAAGAAATTGGATTATTATATTCTAAGAATATATCACTCGGAATTCGCAAATATAACAAAGATTTTAAAAGTTGTGCAGTTTTGTAGAATATGAATGTTTATTATCAAATATAATTAGCAATACTTCAGTATTTTATGAACTATAACGATACAGCGTGCAATTTGAGGTTAGAGGAGTAAAATTAATAACATATTCCTGAAAAATTATATTTTCGGAAGCAGGAATCAATTATATCACCATTATAACAGATCCTGTCTCCCCAGAATTCCGCCAATAACGCTGCTTTTTAAAACCGAACTAGAGTATAAAAGTAAATCGGAAACCTCAGCTTTATGTTGTTAATGTCTTTCTCCTAAAATATTATAAAATTAAATAAGCTTGTCTTATATATACAAATGAATCTTAACTCTGATAAAGATATCATACATTTATTTGAAAAAAATAATGAAAAGCGTTTATGGAAAATTTCCCTTCTTTTATAACAAAGATGTACTACATTATTCTACTTGTTCTTTATCTCTATATTCAGTAACGAGGATAGGGTATTGCATTGCAAATTATACAAAAAAATATCTTAGCCTATTTAAAATACTTATTTTTCACTTTATGATAGTGAACTTTCTCTAATTAATGCTGTTCATTACATTTTACATTTTTCAGACTTAAATGTTCTGAATATATTTATTCCACAAAGCTGTATTCACCATAACAGACCATTTACCCACCCTATATTATGCGCACAGAACTACCTTTCACTGCAAGTCAATAATAATAATAATAATAATAATAATAATAATAATAATAATAATAATAATAACCTAAAAAGGAATAACCTTGTCTGTGGATGTCTAGTCATTGTGGTATGTCGTGGTTTGTATCTTTGGTGATTTTAGATCTCAAAATATGAAAGGCAAAAGTGTGAATACGCAATAAAGAAACTTTAGAGAGACTACATATGAAGTGAAAATTCATGCATTTGTAAGATTTTAAGGTTTTTAATTAAATTATTTTTTCAGAGTATATAAGGTAGATCACAATTCAGATATACAACTAATTCACTGGCACTATCGAACCCATGCATTTATGGCCGCTCTGACAGTAGCTTTCCATTCATTTCTATCTTGAACTAATGTTTTCCAATCATTCATCGTATAATTTACCTCCCTCAAATCATGATTAATGTTTTCTCCCACCTCATTCTTGGCATATCTACTGGGCACTTTCTCTCTGATTTCCCCTAAGGAGTTTCCATGGCCCTCTTTTATTCCCCATTCGTGCCACATGTCCTGACCATCGCAGTCTATGAGACTTATATTCTTATTATAACAGGATTCCCACAAATATGATGTAGCTCACTGTTATGCAGTCTTCTCAATTCTCTTGTTTGTTCGTCTCTCTTTGATAAAAAAAATCCTGAGAACTTTATTCTCAAATATCAGTAATATTTTCTCCTCTCTTAAAGAATGAGTCCATGTTTCGGATCCATATAATTTAACTAGGAGAAAAACAGTTTAATATATTTTGAGTTTAAATTTTTTTAAATAAAAATTGGGATGACAAGAGGTCCTGTAATGCGTAGAAGCATGCTTTTCTAGAATTGAGCGTATTTAATTTCATTCTGTACCTCAATCCTATTTTTAATTATTTTTGCTATATATTTAAATTCAACTATACTCTAAAAATATCCCTCAATCGTCATTAATACTCTATTTCCATTATGTAATGTATTTGCATGTGTTACCATAGATTTAGTTTTATTGATGTTTACTTCCAGTCCCAATTTCTTGTTGTTATTCAATATTATGTGCATGTTGGACCATGGTATTTCCTTGCTATCTCTTAATAATACTACATAAGCAGCATATAGGCTACTAATAGATTATTATTACCATTGAGTTATACATCTTATTTCTCTAAAAATTGGATGGCATGCGCTAGGACAAAAAAAATGTAAAAAATAGTGCCAAGACATTTTTCGTTGCTGGTTAAAACCATTGTGAGGTTCAAAAGTATCTAAAAACTGTTTTCCTCTCTGCACCCTATTCTTTGTGCCATTTAGACATATTTGAATAATAGTGAGTGGAGAACATATTTTTATCGGCTCACCTCATATATTTTTTTCAATTTCTTTGATACCGACGGTTTCAGACAATATAATGTCCTTCTTCAGTCATGGCTTCACAAATCATTATTGAACTATAGTTATTTTAAAATATTTATATATTTAATGTAAACGGCGATGTTTGAAAACAAATGAGAAACGATTGGTACGCTTCATCTGCTTCTTTTGTTTATCACTGCAACCAGATCATATTATTTATTGCCAAAGGAACGCAATATTGTAAGAATACTCTCTAGTGGAGAAAAAATGAAACATCAAACTGTATATTAATTCATTTCTGATCTCGGGTTCTCTATGTTTCTGATGTCGTATGAGTTAAATATGACAATTATCTTTTTCTGGATTATTACCTGGGAAAAAATACATTTAAGATAGTGCAAACAGTGGTTTCTTTTTTTGGTGGTATAATCAATTGCTACAAATATTTTTATATTAACTCCTGCAAGCGCTATGTGTTGACATCCATACACTATAGATGGTAGCCGTATTTCTTTCCGAGTCAGTCACTGCAAAATAATGGTCAGACCTGTTCAGAATATTAAAAAGGAGGAGCTTTCTTTAATATGGTAAATTTAATACTAATAAATATTTGGTGAAACACGACTGTGATTGGTTGTAAAAAAGAAATCTTTGAAACGTGATTGGTCATTGACTCCTATTTGGGGCATGAGTTAAATAGTCATGACTATTTTTTTTTTCCATTTTAGAGAAAAACAAAGTAGGCTACTCTCCCAGACAAACATTTGTTAGATAATGTTTTGTGTTAATATTATTATTTTATTTATATCTCTGAGATGTTAATTTTTCTTCACACTCTGAAAATTTAGTTTTTGAATATCCTTGAATAAACACTTGTGTACGCACCACATGATTCCTTATATTATCAGGATTACGCATAAAACAGAAATTGTATTAAAAATAGATCGAAATATGAAATAGGAGAGAGGTTTGGAGGGAGTGCATTTTTAGGTCCCTGAAAATCGTGATAATTGAAATTAGGGAAGGGGAATAATAATTTTCTTCTTTTACTTCAACTCAGTGTCAGTTTTAATGTCAAGGTCACTGTCTCAGCTGATATGTTTTCATCATCTCCACACAATGCTGCAGTTTGACAGTGGAGCGCATTCTTCTTTGTTCTGGTCGATTAGGCAGAATGGTATCACTGTAGGATTCATAATCGTTACTACTAATACTAAACATAATCATTACTTTCTTCTAATATATCTAAAATGTCTGCATCTGCAATACTATTAGCATTTTACAGCAGCGTATACACGCAACATATATATATAAGGAATAAAATTGAAGCTCCACACTGATTTGTTTATTATTGCCCTCTGATGAAAATTAAGCATACCAGTAAAAAAATATGTTGCTGGTTTCAGAATGCAATGGTGAGATATTGCTCCGCGGTGCATTAGATTCTTTATGCAAGAAAAAAAAAAAGCAGAAAAATGAAATATAATTCTCTACAATGATGTTTTCTCCAATTCATTCCGAGTTTCGAGACGTCAGATATTTTACTTTGAAATTAGTGGCTATTATAATGGCTCATATAATTTTATGTAATATTAGCGGGGGCAATTGGAATGACCGCTTGACAGTAAACTGATTAAGGAAGTCAAATGACTTTAGAAACCAGAGGAATGTGTATTTTTACGGTGGTACAATGTTACTCTTGTGTTGGGGTAGCTTTGTACCAAACAGTTTTATTCCGGGTATTATTTATATATTTAAAAATATTAATGGAATACAAGTAGTTTCATAGCAATATTAATACGTATAATACAGTCTCATACAACACCATGCAAAACCACAATTTTATGTATACAGAATTCAATAAAACTTGTGGGACACTGACGCGTCACTGGGCATAGGTTTTAAATTATACTTAACTTCTCCCCATTCATCAGGCTCCACATGAATCGTAAAGAATAATGCATTTACATTAATTACAGAAACACTTTAACATAAAACCCTAAAAAAGCATACAAACGATATATCTCGCATATGGGATAATCCATATCAATTCGGACAGCAAAAAATCTTGCAATTCTTTTTTTTAAATGTTACGTATCCCTAAATATAGTGAATACGTTTATAAATGTATTAATATCGAAATTTAATGTTTATCATTTATAGGTTCATAGTTATGACGATCTAAAATTATCGTAAATTTGATAAACTGAAACGTTTACTAACTAATATTTCTGAAACAGTAAACAGCAAAAATGTATTTATATAGGTGATATCATGTAGTTTAAGGATGTTATTTTTATAATTAGGATATTTTTATTTTCGGTGTCAATTTCCTATTTTATGGTGGTTTCCTGCAGTACACATCATAAAATGAAAAATATACAGAATATTATTCACATAATAAGGATTAATTTCCAGCAATTACTTTGGTGGGATGAATAGTTCAGACAATATAAATGCTTTTTATTCTATTTTCGTTAAAACCTGAGGGTTCATTTCACGACCAAGGTCGCGGGCGAAGTTATTGGAACAGATGACCCCGCTTCATCAGTGACTTTTTACTGCCATTAAATCTAATATATTATTATATGTTCTGCTTAATGGAACAGTACTGTTAATTTATAAAAGTGGAGATATTTTAATTCTTGCGCAGTAGATGTTTATTTATGGAATTTAATTGCTGAAGCGAGAAGTAAAGATCTCTGTTACTTATGTTTACTGTGAATTATTAAACAAATTATTTATTTTGTTACAAATTTTTCATTACAATTTAAATGTAATATTATAATAAAAACTATTACATTATAAACTGGTATAGATTTTTATTATGTTATAATTACTAATTTCAATCTTAAAATAACTTTTTATTCAGTGTACTGTATTGTACCCTGAAAACTATGACGAAATAGTGTTGTCATAAGATATTACTTCCAAATAAAACCGAATGTTTTAATACCCGTACCACTTCCTACCAAAGGATAATAATGCATAATCAGTACGTCTTCCTTAAACATCTGCTTCTCCATCAACAATTCTCAAGTTCAGATTACTTACTAGACAGTTGATTTAATCAGTGCGTGTGTTAGTGCAGCTCGTCGTTTGGAGTGTCACAGTCAAATTTAAACTAATTTTTTATTGTTTTTAACTAACAAGTTTGTAGATCTACAAAGACTAAATGGCGAGTTAAAAGTTAAATATAATTTTGATTATGTTTATATTTAGTATATAATTGTTATCAACAATATTATGTGTTAATATATAATTTTACAATTTCTTAAATGTTTCTGGAATTATAGAATAATCGTAGAGAGATAAGTTTTGTACTATAAAAGGAGAATAATGGGAAGTTTAGGCATTAAATTAAACACTATAACAATAGTTTAGCTTATATCGTGTATTTTAATATCTTTGATATGTCATGAATAAGGTATACAAGATCAGTAAGTGATGCCAAGCCAATATATATATTTATACCTCTTAAATATTACTTGTAACAGCATGAAAACTGTTATAAATTATTATCAATAGCTTAACATTCCTCGCAATATTCAACATTAGACATTGGTGTAGTGTACAAGTAGGCCTACAGAATATTGCAACACATTACAAAATTACTCTCTAGAAAATAATTTTTAATAGGCCTACAAGCTTGAATTTGTAGGTGTTTAGTAACTTAAATTAAACTATACATTAGCCAAAATCAGCACAACATTAATCGCCTACTGGATATATCAATAAAGATTGTTACTGTTGTATTCACGTAGACTTTCACGGCCGGAGTTGCTATGATGATCTTGAAGAAGATTTTCGGGCTGTAGGTCGTGGTCGTGAAGTTTGTAGTTCCCCGACGTTTCGCCATCCTTGAGGATGCCAGACGCAGTCTCTGGCGAAACGTCGGGGAACTACAAGCCTCACGACCACGGCCTACAGCCCGAAAATCTTCTTCAAGATCATCAAAGATTGTTACATTTAACGACGCTCACTAACATTTGAGGTCATTATGTAACAATTTATTTCAAGCGCGAGATTCTCCTACGAACCGTAAATCTACGGCACAAGACTCGTGGAGTTTCTTCCCTGTGGAGAAAGCTACATTCAGAATTGTTACGCCTTTAAAATTCTATTGATTCCTATCGAGTTTGAACCCGCGAACCTTGGAATCGGAGGCGTGCAGAGTAACTACTAGTCTTTGATGATGATTATGATGATGTAATAATAGTAATCATGATAATAAAAATAATGTAATGATGATAATAACAATAAAAATATTTGGAAGTGCACAAAGGACAATTACAAAGTAGCTCCGTCATTGTTTGTAACGAGCGAACGATCTTTACTCACGCGAAATGTATTGCGGGAAGAGATTTTAGGGAAAATAATTATTTTTTATAGTTTCCTTTCATCTCACCACTTTAGTACTAATTACAAACAATTAACTGGTCATCAGGTCATAATCTGGTATTTATTGATTCTATAAAATATTTGGTTGGAAAGGTCAATTGCATATTAATTGCCCTTCAGAAAAACGTGAATATTGGCATTTAATTTTCAAACGATACAGCATAAACTCATCTATATTGTAACTATCTTTTCAAGTTGAGTGAGTAGTTATACTTCGAGAAAATTATTTCATAAAATAGACTTTTTAAAACAATACGATAAATTGACAGCTCTATTAATCTTTAATTACACCAAACGGAGGCATAAAATTCGGTTCAGATATTCAGTGTATCGTAAAGTTTCGCTGTAAAAAAATGTAAAATTTAAAAATGTGAGTTCAATTTTCATAATTTTTTTGCCAATTGTGTATGGATTGTCCCATATTCGACATACTCGCATATGCTGGTACTCCGTTCAGCTTTTCTAAGTTGTAATGTCACGGAATGCTCGGGCATCTTCGTTTGCACTCGGCCCATGATCGGTTGTCGCATTTTAAAATTTCAATAATAAAAGAAACTTCGTGAAATTTTCTCCCACCACATTTAATTGTAATAGCGGTTGTACTGATCTATAATTTACCTAAAATTGTGTAATTATACGGAACCTCATTATATAGTGGACGATTAGAATACAGCATATCAAAGATAGATCCACCAAACGTACAAAATGGATCTAACACGAAGTAATAAAAAAGTGACCATCTATTTAGCTCAGACAGTAGCGTTTAACACACGTACTCTGGGGGGTCCTATGTTCAAATCCCGGTGCAGACAAAACTGAGATTTTTCTGGTTTTCTTCAGTCGTCAAGTTAAATCCTAGGTTAAATTTCATTACCCGGACCCATTTCATCTTATGAAATTAAATGATAAAAGTCTATAAATAGGAATTAATTAAAAAAAGACGGTTGAGTCAAATACTGCAAAACCATCCTTATGAAATATATGTATGGATTAGCAAGTTGCATCCATAGTTAAAAAAATACAGAACAAACTGGAGAGATCATATCCAACGAATGCCAGATAGCTGTTTAAAACTATAATCCAAAAGGAAAAATAAATATAGCGAACCACTTTGAGACGAACAACCAGAAGACCTAATCCTTGATGCTGATGATGATGAAGTTCTAAGAATCCGTTAAAAAAAGTTCGTTGAATTCTTTCATGTTGAATAATTCAACATTGACTGAAACATTGATCAAATTCAACATTGACTGAACCATTGATCCAATAATGTATGTACTTTCTTTTTGATTCTCTGTTATAGTTTTAAATTGTTGTAATGAAATCTTATATCCCTATTTTCAGTTGTACATAGAAAATTATGGAGCAGTAATGAATTAATTGTCATATTTAATCTGACGGGATATTTATGGGAAACAAAATGCATACAACCAACAAAGATTCAAATACACAACGAACTGCCCTGCGACTCGAATAACCTGTATTCCAGTGGTGGAACATTGTTTCGGTTCCTCTCTTGAAGAGAGTGGAATCCCGGGTTCCCAAGCTTGAGCCTATTTGACACGGTTGTTAATTTTTGGGTGTTAAATTAATAGCTATTGAACTTAGTCAAATATGACCTTTGTGTATGTGCCTGATGGTGATCATAAAGAAGGTGCAGTTCTCTATCCTTTATTTCTTAAAATATTATATTCAGTGAAAGTTCTATTACAATTAAAAACAATACAATTTTTATCTTATTTCCCAAAGTCGTTTAATTAAAAAGACCTTCTGCAGACTGTGATGGACAGAACATGTGATACGGAAACTTCTTATATAAGAAGAGAGGGTGAGAGTTCAGTAGGAAGGCAAAGAAATATGTGTGAGAATAATATAACCATTTTATAAGGGAGGTAAATTATAAGGGAACAATTCGAAAATGATTTTAGCAGGGATTCTGTTACAATTAGGTGGATATGGATTACTTCGGATATACAATTTATTAATGGGGATTGGTTGTAAAATAAATTTTATTTCAATTTCTGTAAGAGTCTCAGGATAGGAAAATATGGAGAGTTAATATTCATGCGACCATAAACTTCCAGGTTAGATTGTGCCAGTGAGTAGTTAATTTTATGGGAAAAGTTAAAAAATGTATCTTGTTAGGAATGCTGTTTTAACTCTTCATAGTATAACATGGATATTGGAATATAAAATGTTATTTATATAGAAAAATGGCATATTGAAATTAATTGTTTAAATTTGTTTTGTTATGAATATATTTCTGTGTAGGATAAATTTGTTACCGAATAAAAAGCATTCTCATAGATGAAAAGCTAAGTTAAAGAAAAAATAGAGAAATCTCGATATTTCTGTCACTGGGTTACGTGTGTAATTGTACAACAGTAGATTTAAAATGTTCAATTAATATATATTTTATATTTTACAATATATGCAGGTAACAACAATTTATTTTGTAATTATTTTGAGGGCTGGTTTCTGAAAAGTGGAATATATAATTATATAGACTGCAGGTATAAACATATTTTTTTAAATGTAAATACCGGTATCATGGAAGTGTACGAGTATACCAATTTTATGAGACTTGAATCCCATATTAATGTAAATATTGTTGTACGACTTTAATTTAAATATTAACAATGAAATATCGTGCAATAACTTGTTTGTTAACGGATATAGAATTATTTACTGTTTTATAGTAAGTAATTTATTATTAATTTCTTCAACAAAATTGTCAGTAGAAACTGGTGTGAAAGTAATAATTATCATATCACTATGCGGCTTCAATTTATAGAATTATCTTTTGTAACAGCGAAACTCAAATAGTGACTCCATATACTTGAATAATCCCAATCAAATATTTGTGAACTAAATTCGTTTTTACGGGTATAAAAAGAAAATTAAATTGAGCCTAGTTTGAGAGATTTGTCTCAATACCCAATGATTGAGCTAATATGAAAATCTGGATACCTTACTCAACTTCAGAATTAGGTGAATTTTTTCTGAAGATATGTTAATTATAGCCAAGTGACAGTTGGTTTGAAAAATTGTTTATATGCAAAAATGTATCACCACATAATCATAAAAAGTGGCTAAATTAAAATTCTATGAACACAGGTTACAATTGCACATTTTATTAGTTGGCTTTTAATAAACTGCAATAAAAGTAAAATAATGTTTTGGTTTTATATAATTTTATATAATTCAAACAATGTAATTCAACCTAATTGAATAAATTTTATAAAACCTGTAAATATTTTTATTGAGCAAACTTTATATGGCCTATATTATAAAAAGTAAATAATTATAAATTTATTTTTTTATTTTGGATAATCAAAAAGAATGGAATATGTAATTATACAAACATTTACCTATAAGCTTAAAATTGAACAAGAACATTTTTTTTGTAAAATTCCATTAATAATCGTAAGACTGTAATTTATGTTATTTTGCATATAGATGTTTTTGTAAAGTTGGTGTTTTATTTTATTTTTTTTCCTAGGATTGAAAACTACATAATTCAATTTAGTTGTACGCATTACACCTTATATTGTTCTATTCCATTCCAGTGTCCAGTATTTTATTTGAATACTGAAGTTGTCTGGCAAATATTTACACATTCCGATTCACTTCTGATTAGTATAGGCCTACTGTTTTCTATATAAAACGTTTTAGATATAAAAAGGACTATATAACAAATATATCTTAAAACGCTTAATGATACATTTACTGTTAATGTTGTATTGGCTACCACTAATTTAAATTGGATTTCCTACATTTCTCTTCTCATTAATTACTCATTTGTAAGCTGAGATTGAATATATTATTATAAAAACGTATGGAAATTATATGGGGTATGGAAAATTCATCATCATCTTCAAGGTATGGGCCTGTTGGCCCGTTCCGCTCCCCGGTGCACTATATGCTGCAGGTGCAGGTCGTCTTTCCAACGGCATTTTGGTCTTCCTACATTTCTTCGGCCTAGAGGTTTATAATGAAGCAGCTGTTTTGATAAACGATTATTTGGCATTCTTTGTATATGTTCAAACCAACTACATTTATTTCTGTGTATTCTCTCGTTTATATTATATATTTGTAATTCATCTCTGATATCTTGACTTCGTTTTGATCTCATAGAGATATATCTGCAACTGATCTGAGAAATCTCATTTCTATTGTCTCAATTTTATGTTTATCAGAGATCGTTAAAGGCCAAGTCTCAGACCCGTATGTTAACGTTGGAACGGCTATTGTTTTGTAAAATTTTAATTGAGTTTCCCTTGTGGTCTTATTTCTCAAATATCTTCTTATTGAACCACGTATCTGTTGAAATTTCCCTAATTTCTTCTCCATGTCCAAATTTTGCAGGTACGATGTCATGCATCCCAGATAATTGAAACAAGTTACTTGTTCAATTATGTTTGCTCCAATTACAATAAATTCTTGTAGGAAAACCAAAGATAAAGAGTTCAGTAGGTATGTAAATAATGAGATGGGAGAATAATATCAACCATGATATGAGAGAGGTAAATTATACAGGTAAGTAATAGTGAAATACATTAACTGATGATAGGGATGTATGTCCGCGCGCCGATGAACCGGGGTTTATGTAAATTGTTTGCTGAAAGTTACTCCTATCTTTCTATCTCTGTAAAAAGCAAGTTCTTGAAATGCACAGGGATACGAATATATAGCCTAAATAGGCCTAATCAGTTTCATAACAAGAAGAGACGAAATATTTCTATGATCGTGGCTCCCTAAATAAGTTAATTTAGAGATATGAGCAACTGCTTACCTAAAGTATGGAAAAATCCATTACTTTCCCTACTTATCCTTGATTTTCTGTTATGGGAACATTAAAAAGGCATGACTTACGCAACTCTCATAAATGATGAAAATGTTTAAAATCTATGAGGGCGCGTCTTTAATGCCCGTCACTTCATCTTCCAAGAATGTGCCTCATTTATATACTAAGTTATGTGCGACTAGGAGAATTCTGAAGTTTTAATATATTAATTTTAGATTTTATGCATATTTTGTTAAGCATACTGCTTCTTCTCCAATCGGTAGAATATTTTTTTAAAGAACTTGATGGATAAAACTGGTCAACATTACTTTTTGTTCTCACGAGTATCAATATTTATACCTGATGTAGTTTTTTATCGTGTTTTCAAATATGTATTCGGAATTAATCCATTACACACAGTTTTATTTCTATTTTTTAAATAAATGTTTTTCGTCCATTTGTCCATTGTAAAATAAACGCTCCTTAAAATAATCCTAGAGACTCAGTTATAAGGGAGAAAATTAAGATTGAAGACACTATTTTAGATTATATTAAAACTCAGTAATTAAGATGGAACGGACATGTCCAGCGAATGGAAGAGGATCGGCTACCAAAATGTGTTTTTGAATGAAACCTGAGGGAAGACGAGGCAGAGGAACATAAAACCTCCTGTAGTCAGGCAATATATTTATATACATGAAGGAGAAACATCTACAACCGGGAGATTAGATGGACCGACAAAATTGGAATCAGACGATGTCAAAGACATTAATCAACCGATGATCTATCTTACTATTTATTATAGGCCTAATGGAACAAAAACATTTTAAATTGAATAAACGTTATGTATCTGAATATTAAAATTATTATAGTATATTTATATCTTTTTTTTAATGTGACTCAGCTTACCACATTTATTGATCTTTTAGACAAAGGTCACACATTTTAAAGCATTCTGACACGGGTGGGAGCATTCTTAGAAAGCAAGTGTCTATAGCTAGGCATATTTTTGCAGGAAAATCCACGAACAAAGTTTGTTTTTGGACAAATTTTCATTTCAATTGCTTACTACATCTGACGCGGAGAGTTTTTTAAAAGCTTCTTCTTCTTCTTCCTTCCAAGTATTAGGCCAAGGCCTGTTACGATCCTATAGAAAATTTTCCCTCCAGCTTCTTCCGGAAAATTCTCGTATAAGACTTGAAAGCATAATAATAGTCCCTTCGATTGGTTGCTGGCCAAAGGAAGGCAAGACCAGTGATGGGTCTGCCATCTTATAGCCTCTGGTCAGGCTTTTCTGGAGAAGAAAAGAAAATAAAGGAAAGAAGAAATGGAAGAAAGAAAAGACTCCCTAGCCCTCGGATGCCCTAATAGCGTCGGGGTCGAAAAAACAAGAGTTAACCAAGAGAGGTTAGATAGTAAAGTTAAAAGAGTGCAAAACACAAGTAAGTGGAAGAAATGTTTTGCTCGGCTTGGGCACCTTGTGGTCGCCATCCACATATCCCCTAGATGAGGACCAATACTAATATTATACTATGAAGTGCCTTCTAGAAAGTCGCATGTAACTCTCACTTTTAGAAAATAAAAATACACAACATTATAGTTATAATAAGAAGATGTCAAGTAAATCGGAGAGAGTACGTACAACGCATGCCAGAAACATCAATTCCAAAACAATATACAACTACGATCCTCGCAGAAGAAGTATCCCAGAAAGGCCTTCAAATAGATGGTGAGACGATTTTTGATTGAAGCTGAAACGGACCTGATGGTCCATACTGTAACGCAGATGAAGATGATATCAAAAACAGTTTTTTCTCAGCACTCTTCAATTTATTCAGTTCGAACATTATTGGTCTATTATACTTTATGAAAATGGAACAAACCGACAAAATTCCAGAAATAAAAATACAAAATATTTTTCATTATTTTTGTCTCTTGATATCGTATGTTAGCCTCCCATTATTGCTGTCATGAGTTCGAGAGGATCGATACAAACGGAGTCACCTGTGGCGTAAGATTGTATTTTTTTATATACTTCAACACAGATTCTCTTCCATATTGACCTAAATTTTCCTTATATGCTATAACGTAAAAGCGCTGAAATAGTATACATATGGAAATTTCCATGTCTAAATGGACTTTTGGAGGCATCAATATTATAAATAAATGAAGATTACAAAAATAATAATCAGAGATTATTACCGACAAGTCATTTTCCCTCTTCTTTTAAATTGGTGGGGAATTTTTATAATTTTAAAACAATAAACAATTGCCCAAAATTACATTATAATTATTGAAGAGTTTGAAAGAAAAATAAATGTCTACTTTTTGTAAAAAAAAAGAAGGCTGTCATCTAGCGAGAATTTTAAGGCACGATTCAACTATATGACAGGGAAAACACAAGATATACACTGGAACAATTAATTATTTAAAAAAACTCACGTTGGGTAGAAACCACACATAGAAAGTAGAAAACAGGGGATTTACAAGGGAATGTTGGCCAACAAAAACTACTGATTTATATTCTCATAATCTAAAAACAATAATTTTATAATATTTTTAAAGCAAAGTAAAGGTTATTTTGTTTTTGTAAAACTTTAAATTGAGGTTTTATCGAAATGGACTTTCTGATTTTCCCCGACAACTTTCAATAATAATCAGATAAAAACCTTTTTTTTTTGTTGTTATAGCTGTACCCTAATTCAGCTTTTTACTGCACTTCCTTGGAATTTTAGTTATAATCTTCTAATTTTATTTCGGAAAACAAATATTCCGACTATGTGCCATCAAGAGTACCATAACATTCTATCTTCAGCTCGAGAACCTAAGTATCTTCGTTTTTTTTTTTTAACTCCAGGGACTTCACAGTAAGTATGCAACTCATTGCCATGATCCTTCGGTAATTTGCGCAATCTTACCTGGTAATTATTCGTCATAATACCAGGTTATTTACGTAGAATGTAAATAGTAATCTCGGCCAATTTATCTCGACTTGCTGTATTTGAAGACAATCAGTTCTTCTCAAATACTCTTATCTATTTTTCCTTAAGATGGTACAATAAGTTATGTTTGTATTAACTGATGTTTTAATGTTAATAGAGCTATATATATATATATATATATATGGTGTAAACAATTCCGTACACAAACTTTGAGAGTTTGTAGAGGAGGTAAAACAAAACTCTTTTGTGAAAAAAAAAATGCACAGATTCTCCGTTTCTCCGCTAGGGCTTTTAGATTGACGCTGGATGATTTGATTGTATCCAACTTGCCGAGTGATTAATGTTTTAAAGATGTTTCTGAAAATGTCGTCCGTTTACATTAATGCACAGCTGACATCTGTGTGCAAGTGATAGTCTCATACGTTCAAAGCAATCAGGTGTGTCACTAATAATTGCTGCAGCTTCAGCCACACGGACAACCAGCTCTTCTGGAGTGTCGGTCGGTGTCTCATATACCAATTGCTTCATCTTCCCCTACAAAAAGAAATCCATAGGAGTGAGAGCGGGGGAACATGGTGGCCACTGTACTGGCCCATCTCTCCTAATCCACCGATTGGGAAGAACATTGCTTAGGTATTGTCCTACATCAAGTGAAAAGTGTGGTGGGGCCCCGTCATGGTGGAACCATAATCGTCTACCTGCTGGCAGCGGGACATCACCCAACAGTTCCGATAGTACGTCACGAAGAAATATAAGGTAATTTCCTCACCGAGTCGGTAGGCAGAAGATACGGCCCCATCATATGATCGTGAACAATACTCCTGTATTGTGTAATCTGCCATCAAGAACCTGTAGACATCACTAACGTACAGAAACTTTATAATGTAAACACAATACTAAAGTATAACATGTAAACTATAATTACAGGAAGTGTTTATCCAGGGACGAGGACACTACAGGCAGTAATGAAAACTTGCCTTCCAATGTCAACCAATGTCAACGTATTGCATAAGAAGCAGTCAAAACAACACTGAAATGCCATCTTGTTGTATACAAAACATTGAACGGTAGCCTAAGTGAATTCATGCGTAAAACTCTTATTTTTTCTCTTATTTTTAAATAACAATGAGTTTTATTTTACCTTATCTACAAACTCTCCAAGTTTGTATACGGAATTTTTTTCACCATATATATTTTTTTATGGATCTTTTAAACAAATCCCATAAATATTTAGATTCAATCAAATAGAAATAATTATGACACAATTAGATGAGTGGTAATATACAGAGAAGGAAACAATAAAGAATTCCTTTCTAAAGTCTCAGTTTCATGTTTCCTCCTCGATAATGATGATGATAATAATAATAATAATAATAATAATAATAATAATAATAGGTAATGATATTTAATTGTATTATTATTTGTTTCGTCTGATCAGATTAAGACAGACACTCACCAGAAAAAAATTAGGCCTATATAAATATTTAAATAATAGAATAACTGTAAAATCATAACTCTATACGTAGTGAGAGCACACAATAAGATAGTTTATTAAGGCAATAAGCTATAAATCGCAATATCAGGGATTCGATCCCCGTGATAGTATTTTTAAACTGACCTAAAATTTATGGTGGTTCCATGACCACGGAGTTAACTCGGACTCTAATAAAAATTAATATCACGCACATGTTCTGGAGGTAAAGACATCCGTCATGCAGGATGACAATCCTATTGATATCTCGTCCCATTTGTCTGCGAAGGTGGGTGCCTTAACCTCCTAATATCTCCAGGGCCTTCTAAGGTCTAAAGTGGGATCACTTTGCTGTTTACCTTTTACCTTTATACAAAATATAGACTTCGACATTATAAATTAAAACAAAACAGGAGAACAAAACATTAAAAATGATTAAAAACAAGCATACATAGTTCATGATTTTTTAACACCTAAAGCAGACATTCAGCGCCTGATAGTTGCATCTCTATCTCTAAATACTCAATATGGACTCCAACATCAGCATTTGCACTAATTTGATAAAAAAAATCTTAAAATTTATTGAATAAAGAGATCAGTGATATTACTATGATTTAGATCAAAATACATAATAATAATAATAATAATAATAATAATAATAATAATAATAATAATACTAATAATAATACTAATAATAATAATAACCATTTGAACCGTGCAAATCGGCTTAGACGAGAGCGTTTGGGATGTGGGTTGGAGAGGTCCTGGATTAAAGCTCGGATCCTGCTAACCTGATTGCGATATATTCGTAGTTTTGTTTACTTCTCAGGGAAAATTCTAGGATGAAATTATATTACTATTAGTAATTCGCTAATTTTCATTAAATGTCATTACAATGAAGACCAATTTGTACAGAAAACAAAATTTCAAAAACGGTATAATAATATCGCAGTTGTACTACACACATCCTAATAAATAAATAAAAATATTCCGCACGCCATAGGGCCTTAGATGTTAAAGCATGTATAAATAAGAACAAAATAAATTACTATTTGAACCCGGTGACAGCATTTGATACACTATTCGGGGGTTCCGGAATCGGTTCCCAGGGCTGGCCAACCGGAATAAAATTTTAGTAGGCCTAACTTTCTCCAGCCATCAAGTAAATGCAGGATTGGATTTTCATTACCAACATTAATTTCATCATTAATAATAAATAAACAATTAAGTTCAGTTAATATTTAATAATACATGAATACATAAAGCGGCGAACATAAACTGACCTAGATACACTTGTGGGGATGATATGGCCTAAGAAGTTCAAGTATCTAAAAAAAAAAGCAATTATCTATATTAACACCCTGTACAGACATGTAGAACTGAACAAGGCGTTGTCTTGTAAGCATGGATACCAGTTTAGTGTAATAGACATGGTACGCAAGCGCCTGGCCATCGATTTTGAAATAGAGGGCGTATAAGGATTGTTTGTTAGTTGTGTGGCGAAACAGGATGCCCGTGATACCATGGGGAGCCAGGTATGTACACGTGTGTGCCATTATGTCATCATAAGGTACACACGTAATTGTAATGAATGCACAGTACTTTCATTTATACGCACATAGTTTATGCAACTATTGACAATTTTATGTTTCACTATTTATGCTACTGTATTTTAAATAATAATAATAATAATAATAATAATAATAATAATAATAATAATAATAATAATAATAATAATAATAATAATAATAATATTAATAATAATAATAATATTAATAATAATAATATTAATAATAATAACAATAATAATAACAATAATAATAACAACAATAATAACAACAATAGTAATAACAACAATAACAATAATAATAACGACAATAATAATAACAACAATAATAACAGCAATAATAAAAATAGTAGTGGTGTCCAGAGGTAAGTAAAAAATGTAAAGTAATCCCATTACAAAACTTAAGAATCACTTTAGTGGGAAGAGAGTAAAGAAACCTATCTAGAAAATCGGCATGATATATTTGTCGAGTCGTCAGCCTCGCGTGACCCACGGAACATAATCTGGTGCTCATTTATCTTACAAGGGAACTGTCAACCATCATGTCGAAACCTACCTTGAAATTTCGGAAATACTTTAAAACATGTGATAAGATATTTGTTCTAAGTTCTAACTATACTACCTAGGAACAATAATCACAAATAGGAATGAGATGCACAAAGAAATTAAACATAGGCTCAATTCTGGAAATGCATGCTATTATGCATTGCAGAGACTTTTGATGTCCCAACTCCTTTCAAAAAACGTTAAGCTGAAAATATATAACACTATTATTCTACCAGTTATATTATATGGGTGCGAAACATGGACTCTTACTTTAAGGGAGGAAAGGAGATTACGAGTATTTGAGAATAAAGTTCTTAGGAAAATTTTTGGACCAAAGAGAGATGAACAGACAGGTGAATGGAGAAGACTACATAACAATGAACTACACGGTCTTTATAGGAAGCCAGATATAATAAGAACAGTTAAGTCCCGTAGACTGCGATGGGCAGGACATGTTGCGCGTATGGGGAATGAAAGACGTGCATGGAAACTTCTTGTAGGAAAGCCAGAAGGAAAACGCCCAGTTGGTAGACCAAGAATGAGGTGGGAGAACAACATTAACTATGATTTGAGGGAAGTAGATTATACAGGGAATGATTGGAAAGCATTAGCTCAGGATAGGGATATATGGAGAGCTTATGTCCGTGCGGCCATGAACCTACGGGTTCGATAGTGCCAGTGAGTAAGTAAGTAAGTAAGTAAGTTCTAACTATACACCGTATGCGCATACGCCAACAGATGCGAAGCAGTTTACACTATAAAATCACAGGATACAGCCCACATATACTAAATATTTGAACTCGCGTTGCCAACGAACCTAAAAGCTAACCTAACGCAGTTTAAGTATTCCAACCTGAAAAAGACCAACCAAAAAGCCATCCTAATGCAACTTAAGTACTCAAACATATGAAATAATGCACACTGATTTTATTTCGAGTAAGTTAATTAGTACAGACTCTATGTTGGTTGCACTGGAACACAGAATATTCGTTAAAATCCATATGGCTGCCACGTCTTCATGCAGTTTAACATCGTGAAAAAATATATTCAAATAATCGTTAGAAAACATGTAAAATCATTGTCAATGGTGGGAAATAATTTGAAAAATGAAATCCTAAGAATCATAATTGACAGGAGTTTATGAAGTAATTAAAAAAGCCACGTCACATGTTGTAAAGTTTAGCCGAAATTTCTCCGAGAGAAGCGTTGTGATGTACCAAAGACCGTGCACAAAAAATATCTGCCGTTTAAAAGTGCAAGGCACAGAACGAAGCCAGAATCCACCAATGTCAGATGACTATACGGAGCTGATGTTCATCCCTACATGAGTTAAGAACAGAGTGGAGTGAGATGGGACGCGGCGCGGGCGGCAGGTACTGAGGGTTTTCCAACCTGCTAATACAGGAGTTGTATTACTTTCCTATAGTTTAAATGAGAAGTTTGGCGTTAGATTTTAGTGTCTTGCAGTTAAAAATGGCAGATACGTTTTTTGACACGGTCTTTGTGCATCACAACGCTTCTCTGGTAGAAATTTCAAGGTAGGTGTCGGCATGCAATGGTTGACAGTTCCCTTGTCAATCGACTCCAAAGCTATAATGCAACCAGAAGGTTTAGGCCAGCTTGAAAATCCTATCCTCGAATCCGCAATCATCCATCTTATGGTTGGGGATTCAGAGCATATACTGGACCGATTCTCTTCGCCTCATATCATGGAGTATGCAGTTGGTTACAGTATTTGAGGTTCCAACTATAACGGTTGGGGATCGGACATGCTCACAACATGTAACACTACACTGGCTAATGATCTCTGTGACTGACACATGTGGATGTTAAGCCAGCAGCCAGCTAATGGTCCAACGAACTTCTAGGCCTATAGCGTCATGGACTTTTTAATAATTATCCATCTACAATGGCGTAACAACCCAATGTTGGACCTTAGCCTCTCCTTTGTTAGAAGTTACTAGAACAAGTTAATTTAGTTACGCTTATTTCCTCAAAGATGCCAACACACCGACTCAATGAGAGGCATCTAGTAGACAACTAACGCTTTACTTGGATGAAGAAAATCGGTAAATTTTGCTTAGAGGCCTCTTTATTCAGCCTTAAGGTTCTTCTACTAGTTTTGAAATCTTCAGGCTCGAGGCACACGACTTAAAGTCTCTCCTGTAGGACTTACTCCCTGGATTTTTTCATCCTCAAAATCCATCGATTGCCGCCGGTTTTGAACCCATGACCCTTGGGACCAGAGGCAAACTTCTTAATAATAGTCCAGTAATACTAACATAAAATTATTATTATTATTATCATTATTATTATTATTATTATTATTATTATTATTATTATTATTATTATTATTATTATTATTATTATTATTATTATTATTGTAGGTTTACGTGATGAAGCTAAATTATAAAGTGCACTCTTCCTTTTAATCTGAGACGAATTATCTACTTTTTACAAAATTGAACTATAACTAAATTATTAATACCAATTAGTGCACAATTTAAACTTACTAATGAAGATTAAGAATTTATTCTACTCCAACGTAGTTCAAAGAATGAAAGATGATCGGATTCCAAAAATTATACTTAATTACAAACCAAGAGGAGACAGGAATATTGGTAGACTGAAAGAGATGGATTTAACTTTTTGAATGAGAATCTATGAGACCGGAACAAGCCACATGGCTTGATGACGTAGTTTAACCTCTCACCTTATAGGTAACTTTTACATCCCAAGTCACCCGAAACTTAAAGTTGTACGATTTGCTGGGAGAGGTATTTTAAACTTTAGATTACACATACATGTTGGACAACACAAGGATGTTGTGGACCTTCCCGAATTAGAATTAGCTGAATCCAGGATCTCTTCCGAGACAACAAACACATTAAGGCGAAACACACCGTTCATCTTAAACATGGCAAATATGATAACGACGATCAGATGATTTTTGGGATCGTTTGGGCCTTAAATTTTTCCCGACATTTGGCTTATAGGTGAAGAAACTATCACCTAGGAAACATGTCCCTATCGGCTATCGAGTCCGGGGCAGGTGAGTGCGTGACAGCGACGCTACCCCGAGACCACAGCTATGGACAATATGATTTTGGATATTTAAAGTTTGGATTATTCAAGTTTCGATAAAGAAGCAAAGGATGTAAATGCAAAAAATATCTAGATTTTTAAGAATTTAAGGGTTAATAAATTCTATCTTCACGCCACAGTTAGTCCAAAAACATTCAAGACTAAAGGTGTATAAAATTCTGGTTCTTCCAACTCTTTTGTATGGTAGCAAAGTATGGACGTTGAGACAGAAGGATATACAGAAACTTAGATCTGCTGAAATGAGATATCTTAGGAGGACTGCAGGATACACACTACTAGATCACAAAAAATGAAAACATCTTAGAAGAATTACACATGGAACCTTTTGAAAACAAAATTTCTGATTATAAATCAAGATGGATGCAACATGTTAATCGAATGGAAGATCGCAGGATACCCAAACAAATATTCAGATATCAACTTGCAGGAAGAAGAAGACCAGGACGTCCACTCAAAAGACTTCTGGATGGTGCTTCTCTTGACGCCGAAACATGTCAACAAATGACCTAAATTCGTGAATGTACTATGATGATGACGATGAAGTTTCGATAATAATTGACGTTCCACACAAATTTCCTCTCTGGGGACTGGCCACAGCGATCTAGTGACTATTATTCCAGCTTCCTACGACTTTTAACATCTCGACTGCTATACACGGAAAAAATAAGTATGACGTTGCAACTTGTCGAAGAAGTATACCGCATACATACAGAAGTTGCAATGCTATTTACACTTTTCCGATGGTAGCTGAAATACGAGTGAGAATCGAGTTCCCTCAATGTTCCAACTGCTAATCCAAGCGGAGAGCAGTTTGAAGCGGGAACCAAAAATAGACTTTATGGAAATGTCAGAAGTCGCTTCACAATATTAACCTTGGAATTAACGAGTTTAAACCAGACCTAACACTATTATTACTTACTTACTCACTGGCACTATCGAACCCGTAGGTTCATGGCCGCGCGGACATAAGCTCTCCATACATCCCTATCCTGAGCTAATGCTTTCCAATCATTCCCTGTAAAATCTACTTCCCTCAAATCATAGTTAATGTTATTCTCCCACCTCATTATTGATCTTACTAATTGGGCGTTTTCCCTCTGGCCTTCCTACAAGAAGCTTCCATGCAAGTCTTTCATTCCCTATACGCGCAACATGTCCTGCCCATCGCAGTCTACGAGACTTAACTGTTCTTATTATATCTGGCTTCCCATAAAGACCATGTAGTTCGTTGTTATGAAGTCTTCTCCATTCACATGTCTATTCATCTCTCTTTGGTCCAAACATTTTCCTAAGTACTTTATTCTCAAATACTTGTAATCTCCTTTCCTCCCTTAAAGTAAGAGTCCATGTTTCGCACCCATATAATATAACTGGTAGAATAATAGTTTTGTATATTTTCAGTTTAACGTTTTTTGAAAGGAGTTGGGACATCAAGAGTCTCTGCAATGTATAAAGCATGCATTTCTAGAATTGAGCCTATGTTTAATTTCTTTGTGCATCTCATTCCTATTTGTGATTATTGTTCCTAGGTATTTGAATTCAGCCACTTCCTCAAAATTTCCCTCATTTGTCATTAGCTGTCCATTTCCATTATATAATGTATTTCTACGTGTGACCATATATTTAGTTTTATTGATATTTAATTCCAGTCCTAATTTCTTAGTGTTACTCAATAGTTTGTGCGTGTTGTCCTTTAGTATCTCCTCGCTATCGGCCAATAATACTACATCAGCATAAACTAACAGCTTATTAATACCATTGAGTTGTAAGCCTTCCTCATTCTCTAAAGATTTAATGGCATGCTCTAGTACAAAATTAAATAGTAGAGGAGATAGAGCATCTCCTTGCTTCAACCCTTTCTGGATTTTAAAAGTGTCCGAAAACTGTTTGCCTACACGCACCCTACTCTTTGTGCCATTTAGACACATTCGTATAAGTCTAACTAACTTTTTAGGAATTCCAAACTCCAGCAGGATACTATATAACTTCTCCCTCTTAATTGAATCATATTCTTTTCTGAAGTCTACATATAGTTGATGTACAGTACCATTATATTACCATTCTTTTCTAAAATCTGTCTTATACTAAAAATCTGATCTGTTGTAGACCTGTTTCTTCTAAATGCACATTGATGATCTCCTAGAATGTCATCAATATAGGGAGTAAGTTTGCTGACTAATATATTTGTTAGAATTTTGTACGAAGTTGAAAGTAATGAGATCCCCCTGTAGTTGTTGCAATCAATTTTATCTCCTTTCTTATAAATTGGTACGATAATTGATTCCTTCCATTCATCTGGAAGAGCTTTTTTCCCCCAAATCATACTAAGCAACCAGCGTATCTTGTCCACTATTATTATTATTATTTATTATTATTATTATTATTATTATTATTATTATCTCTGAGCAAAATTTATCGTCCGTCTTTGTATAAGATATGGTAAAGAGCATCGTTGTGCAGGGTGGGTCGAATCAACTCTTTAACCCTCAAAGCGTTTAAATATTTGTGATAAATACAAAACTAACTTAAATTTAACAGTTAAATTATATTGAAGGGGCCATCTGATACACATAATATAATTTTTGTGAATTAAATAATTTTCAAAATATGCGAGTCATGTTTTTTTAAATAAGTACTACCACAGTCATATGTTGAAAATGATGAGTTAGCTCTGTATAATAAACACTAATTAGTTTACTGTCTTTTTCAATGCTATCGATAAGAGCAAACAAACAACGTCTGACCAAGAATCTGACAGAGGGAAAAAATCTGGTTTGAGTTTTGCGCCAATTAAATGACACGGTACACAAATACATACATAATACTATTCAACACTGTATATTTTAATATAGAAAATATGTTATAGATAGTGAAATAATGACATGAAAGTAGCGCACAATAAAAAAAATCTCACAAAGAAAGTAAAACAGCATGTCTGACATTCGATCAGATTTCTCACGGCAGAAACTTTACAACTGATATTTAAATAGATTACCATTTTGATGACAACTCTGCGAACGATGCAACATTGATAGGATCACTTCTAACAGTTGTTTCTGGTGTTATTGACGCACATGCAGCGCTAATAAAGTGGTGCATGTTTTTCATTATTATTGGACGTGCTTTATAATGTCGGCACATTCCTCATCAAACCCTTTCTTATGTTGCCTCTTTTTAAAATAGCCTAAGCTTTTTGATACTGACAATTTAATGTATCGTACAGTCTCCCATTCTCTATTTACATCAGTTTCTTTTTCCTGTTGCCACATTTTTATCTGAAAATTCGAGTGTTCCAAACCTATTAACAATTTTGATCTAGTATTCTTGCGCATTTAATAATTTCTCATGATTTTTTTTCAGAATCATCTTAAGCGTTTATTCCTCTCATAGGCGATAACCGTCCTCTGATATTCACATTGACCAGATGATGATCCAAATTGCAGGTTGTCGCTTTGACTGATCTAACATCGCTGATAATGACCAGCGTTTGTCTACTAGATCTAATACATGATCTGTCTGGTTTCACGTTTCATAATCGGGTGAAGTCCAGATGTATTTATGAATATTCTTATGCTGGGATGTTGTGCTCTTAGCAATAGGTTCCTTTGATGTGGCAAAAGAGATCTACTTTACAATGTCAGCACATTCCTCGTCAAACCATTTCTTATAATCCCCTTTTTCTAATCTCATTGTCGTTATCTTCATGAAGACTGGATTTCCGTATTATTGTTGACCTGAATGTATCCCACTTTTCCATTAATATCTTCTAAGACACATTTTAAACGATATCCTAAAAAAAGCTACCAAATACGCATTCCATCTTCAGAGAATTCACTCTTATCTCCTGTAGGACCATGTACATTTATGACAAAATAATGTCGATTACCCTTTATAATGAAGAATGATGTCCTATCACTGGCAAACTTAACATCTCGGATAGTTGAGAGGATCCTCCTTCAGACTAAAATACCCGTTCCGAATTCTGGTCTCGCTACACCATAATATAACGTAAAGATTCCTGATCCCTGATTGCCTTCTCCTGGTTATCTAACTTTCTACATAATGACTTTATCCAATGTTGATTTATCCAATTCCCATGTTAATATTTCTAGTGCCCCATTATTATAATTATAATGTCTAACATCCCATATTCCTAGGAATCCATGAAAATTTTAACCCAGTGGAATCCATGTCCACGTTTCTTAAAAGTTGTATTTTTTTCGATAAAACACCGTCAGTCTTTCGGCCAAGGTACTTTTTTCAACTGGCTCCTTGAATTCGACTTGTTCGGCATGGTAACCCTTTCACCAGCAATACTACTGCCGGTATAGCACTAGGGGAGACTAGCACGACAAGATAAAGATTTCACGGAGAGAATAGTCCTATACTACACTTAAATAAATTCTAGGGTCATATTTTTAAATCACTATAAAAAGGAAACTGTAACATTGATATATAGGTCCGGTTTCCCAAGTGACTCCGTGGTCTACTAACGTGTAGAAGTCGGATTCAGGAGGACTCAAATTCAAATCCTGTTAATGCCCCATCTCATTATGAGTGTTCCATAATATTTGTTAGTATTTTAGGCGAATGCTAAGATAGATATTCCATTGACGACTTATCCTTCTTTCTGTTTTTTCTTGTATGGATTCTGGTCTATTAGACGGAGAGTAAGTACTTAGACTTGCATCATAAAAATACAATGTCAAGAAACAGACTTGGATTCCACTTATATAACATTTTACGAATGGTTTCTAGGAACGTGGAAGGTAGGATACCATATAATAATGGGGCACTAGAAATATAAATCGGGAATTAGATAAATCGTCGTTGACAACTTGTAAAAACAGAAAGCACACATATATTTTTTTTATTTGGTCAACACTCTTACTCATGATGGTATTTCTTCTACGGTCATGCCGTACCTCTGGAGCTTATTTATTTCTGCATTAGTAAGAAGACCACGACACTAAATGCCTTTCCATCTGATAATATATTTCCTTTCATGTATTTACATTTTTTTTCTTAATCAGAAACCCATTCTTCTCTGTATTTAATCTACACATTCCATATTTACATTTTCACAATTATTTTTTTTCTTCTTGGACACCAATAAATCCTTTCGAACCACCATCGCCCAAATAACATACTTCAGAGCACGATCAATCACAGAACGTTTGAATATGCTTAGTGAACCTTCACTTTCCATCTCCCACGGTATTTCTTTTTTTGCGCTTTTGAGCATCAGATTATTTTTTATACTTGCATATTGTACAAAACTTCGTCAAATACTCAAAGTTGAACAAGTTACCATTATCGAAGGACGTAATTGTTACCACTACATTTAGGGAGGAATATCCGCGTTTCTGCCAAGAACCGTCGAATGATGTGATACCAGAATCACTATCATTTAGTGATACAGCTTCATTAGCGGCATTATTAATTGACTCCACTGCTATTTCATTTATTGATGAAAGTAGTGTACCCATGATAGGAATGAATTTGATGGTAGGAGGTGGCAGATTCATTACGGCACAAAGTGTCTGAGCTGCTTTCATTCCATTACCTATACACCCAAGTCCATAAAGAAACCTCAAGTTTACCTAGTAATGATTTTTAAACATTATTATAGGTCATTAACTTTCATTGTTATTGTATTTGCTACATACAATTGTCAATATTTGATGTGATTTTTACACAGTCTAGATCTAGATTATCACTCACTTTTCATTTAGTGAAGTTCCGTATTAAAATAATATTTAAATATATAACTAAACTACAATAATTTACAAAAAAGTATCATCGTTTTGAAAATTGATAGAAAGTTTTTTTTTTCTTTGAAGTACTTAGAAAATTATGATCACATGTTGGAGTATTTTGCGAGAAAAATACTTCCCCCTACCAAACTTCGTATTTGTAGGCACGTTTTTAACACTATAATACTAATATATATACAACTAAATTAAAAAACAATACTTCATAAAACGAACTTTGATAGTGAAATCAAAGAACTTCCAATCAGAAGCAAATAACTTATTTTGTAAATCAGCGATTTTGTTCTGCAGTGATATCGGACGTTAGCACGAGTGCAGATTAACAACTATAAGTTTAACATGGCACGTCAAGCTACAAAATAACTTCCCCAAAAGATACTACTATTATACTGTATGGAAGTTAGGTGAAAGAGGGCGTGGTAGCATAGCTGCTATTTTTAAAATCCTGTTTTGAGGCATTTAAATGTTCGAAATAAAAAAAAATTAGAACTTTATACATTTTTTGAAAGCAAAATAAAAAAATAGATTTTTTTCAACCCTAATAACTTCCGGGAGCCTTTAAATCAAACTGCATTCTAAACTGGCGAGTCCGTGACGTCATTGTTGTACTTGGTGATACAAGAGGTGAATTGGTACCACTAATTGAATTAAACATATCGCCTCATCTGTTTTTACTGAAGAGACATTTCAAATGTAAATTTGTACTTAGAAATGATTCTAAGTTACTCTAACTGACTGCAAAATTATTGTATGTAGCACATAACAGGAGCCAGATATAATAAGTACACTTAAGTCTTCAAGACTGCGATGGGCAGGACACTAGCACGAATGGAGAACGAAAGAGGAACGTTAAAACTCCTTGTAGGTAAACCAGAGAGAAAGCGTCCAGTAGACAGGTCGATGATAATATTAGCCATGGTTTGAAGGAAGTAGATTATACAGGAGATGATCGGAAAACTTAGCTCAAGATACGGATGTATGGAGCTTATGTCCGCGCGGCAATGAGCCTACGTGTTCAATAGTGTCAGTTATTTAGTTAGTTTCAGCACATGACAAAATTATCTCAACACTGATATAAACAAATAAGGGTTTTCTTTCAGGTCTATACTACGAGTTGGAATGTAGAGTGAGAGGTAGTCCTTAGGCTACAAGTAACGGTCCGCAACCGCTAGTTTACAGTGCACGAAGTGTACAATCTTCAATAACACGACTTTTCTAAGTAACTTGCTAGTCAGTGTGTTGAATTAAGTATTTAAATTTCTTAGAAGTACGACACAAACTTTTATAAGTATAATAAATTACTTCCTCAATCCTAAGTCCGTAGACCTTCTCTGCGCGGTACTTAAATATTCGGTCTCCCGATCATGGAGATTGATGACTCCTGGAAAAACTTGATTGTAGAGTTGCGAGTGCGATGAATAAACATTAAGAAGAAGGAACAATAAAGGTTCCGCGATTTTATAATTGCAAACCACGTGATCATTTGGCCCAGACGGTTCCCCGCTTCGTACACAAATATAATAGTTTTCTTATTGGATCAGGGCCTAAGACAGTTATGCACTTTTTACTTCCTTTCAATTTGTGGGAGTGTTTTGAATCGTCTCCAGGGTTGTCATATTTATTTGGCTACACCATAAGTCACATTATAATTTTTTGAATAGCCCGTTATCATACTAAAAATACAGATTTCAATGATTGGCCTCTTTTTTGTGTGGTCAACTACTCTGGAATTGTTTCGTATTCAGCCGCTATGTCACATTATACTGTTGGGTGATCCAGATATTAATCGCTAGAAACGACCACGCGTGACTACGTCATATGTGTTACACCTTCTTCACTTGTCTCTCTATCCACACACATATATATATATACTCAGATGCAAAATGACCTGTCATGTACCTTTTTAAGTTAAACGTTGAAGGTTCTCATTGTGGATTAAAATGTATTACTATTAATTTCCTTAATATCTTATACATTATCTATCTTATTTTATTAACTAACTAACTCACTGGCACTATCGAACCCGTAGGTTCATGGCCGCACGGACATAAGCTCTCCATACATCCCTATCCTGAGCCAATGTTTTCCAATCATCCCTTGTATGATCCAATTCCCTCAAATCATAGTTAATGTTATTCTCCCATCTCATTCTTGATCTACCAACTGGGCGTTTTCCTTCTGGTTTTCCTACAAGAAGTATCTTATTTTATTAGCATATATAAATATTTTACAATGATTACATTATATTCGAAATCCTGATATCCTTACCATTTATTTGAATACAAACACGGTTATGTTTGCGTTAGATCTCGCTAACTTGATGGTTTGATTAATCATTAATAAAGTGTGAACTAGATATTCGCTTCAATATGCGAGTACAAGTTCCGTCATAGCTCCGGGGAAAAGATCAATAGTATACGTGACATTGAGCTCATTAAAGAATGATCTGGATGGGACTGTCCATCTGGTGAAGGACAGAGTCGAATCTATATCTCTCACTTCGTTCAGTATTACAAAATATTTCTTAAGCTTGTCTTTATGACGGCTTTTATCATGCTTTTCATGAAATTAAATACATTTTCCTAAATATTGCATCTTCCTGGAATTCAGCAAGCAACGAAAAATAGATTATTGATTTTCCTGGAATTCAGCAAGTAACATACAATAAGTTATTGATTTTGAAGACACCTACTATGCTCTCTATAGTAACAACTTGTTCTTGTATTGGAAGGTAGTGATAATAAAAGTGATAATATCTTTCAGATAATTTTCCATATTAAAATTATGTTTGTGCTTCATGTCAGTTTCAGAGCTCTCCTGCGGCGCTTCAGTGTGAATGTGCCAATGCTCAGAACATGCTGTGGCTGCTGTTCTATCAAACTGGGTTCAGCCGTGCTAGGAACAGCAGAAACTGTGAGTATAAGGTTTTCTAACCACCTGTTCATTATCCAAGCTAAGAGGCTATCGACTTGGAATTTTTTTGTCATCAAATAATTAAGAGCTAAGGGAATTAAAATAGGCTATACATAATCAATTCTATTATTTAAGTGCTACGTTTGAAAATGTTGTGAAAGCTCGAGTGTATGTAAAGGTCAGATTCTTATCATTGAATATGAAACGCCTGTGGGCTACATGAAAACCAGAGAGAATGCACCCAATAAGTAATAGATAGGCCAAGAATGACAAAAAATATACTTCTTATGCTTTGAGTGTTGAATTAAACTTTATAAATAAATATGAAGTATGATGATTACTTCATGAAAGTAAGACAAGAACCAAGTACATAAGGGGATAATTTCAATCTCTTTGAATGTCGGAAATGATTCTGGTTGGCTATTTCCTGCAATTCTACGAGTAGGAATGAGATTGGAGTTCATACTCGTATTCAGTTTGTTAGACCATTGAGAAGATGGCAAACCATTTTTAATAGAAATTCAAACATTAGATTTTTGCCACTCCAAGTAGTGCAACGCTTCTCGACCATAATGTAAGGATTCTCATATTTAAAATTCCTAATATCGTAGCAGTGGCCGAGTTTCCTAACGCAAGGTACAGAGTGGGTTGATCAAAGGGATCCAACTTGAACTGATATAGCAAATTGAACATTTCTGATAATATGGAGGTGACTTAAATAAAGAGTTTAATTTGTTACATATGCTGTACAAAACTTCCCAGAAAGGTCATATAACGTCTAAAACTTTAAATTATGCTGAATATTAGAATAATATTGTAGAGACAATAAGAAGTACAATGATTTATATAATAGCACTTTTTTTTATTTATTTATCCAGATAGTTATAATATTACCACAGTGTTGACAATGGAGTGCACCGGTACATTACACTTGCCAAAACACATTGATTAAACGATTACTTTTTGACAAGATAACTAGTTTATAAATTAAATTTCTTGATATTGTTTTCTTCGTCTTGAATAGGCCTATATCACATCGACAGTAAGGAAAGTTGTTACTTAAAAGGGAACAAGGGGTGATAAAAGTGAAATTAAAACCATTCAATCTTGACGATTCAAGACCTTAAATATTTTGTTTTCTTTCACGATAAAATAAAAATGGCCATTACCTAATTCATGCACGTTTTTACCGAATCACACTATACATGGTGCTCTAAAATTCCCTTTACAAACTTCTAGGACTTGTGGAGGGGACTGAGTTGATAATATTTAGAATTGGAAACCATGTCCGGAAACTTACCATTTCCGTGCTACAGCCGATTGAAAACAAGCATTGCCCGAACATACGTCATGTGTCTCAAAAAGTAATAGCTTCGCGATTCGTCTAAATCGAACATTTCGTTATCGAGGAATTCCAAGACTTTGGCGCTTTTTCAAAAAATGTCGAAATTTTTCAAAATTTTAAAAACTGCAAAAGTGGATTGTGGTGGGTGTATCCGGAATTATTAATGCAAGTCATGTTTCACTTTCCATTTTGTTTCTTTGGTTATTAATGAGTTGAATTGTAAAACAAGTGTTGTACTGTGTCACGCCTCATAATAAATTACTTGTAAAAGTGGTCGCGTTAAACATGTTTTCAAACGTCTGTAGCACGGAAACGGTAAAGTTTCCGGACATGGTTTCTAATTCTAAATATTATCAACCAGTCCCCTCTACACGTCCTAGAAGTTTGTAAGGGGAATTTTAGAGCACTATGTATAGGCCTACTGATTCGAATAAGTTAAAAATGTCTATAATTTATTCACTCCACATGACTACAGAGATAAATCTTTGTTTTATGCAGGTTGTTTCTGCGATACATCTAATTTTATTGATTATATCAATCTTGTCACCTGAGTGGGAAATCCTCGAAGCAGAACTTTCTGCATACGGTAAGTTAGAACACAGTATTTTATTTATTTTTCGGGGTGAAAAATACTGATAAAATAAACAAGTTCCGTGTTGTGTATTAACGGTCATCTTCAAGCCTGAAAATTAGAGGTATTTTAGCAAATATCATCGGTATTTTAATATCCGAGCAGATATAATAAGAACAGTTAAGTCTCGTAGACTGCGATGGGCAGGACATGTTGCGTGTATGGGGAATGAAAGACTTGCATGGAAGCTTCTTATGGGAAAGCCAGAGGGAATACGCCCAGTTGGTAGACCAAGAATGAGGAGGGGAATAACATTAACTATGATTTGAGGGAAGTAGATTATACAGGAAATGATTGGAAAACATTAGCTCAGGATATGGATGTATGGAGAGCTTATGTCCTTACGGCCATGAACCTACGGGTTCGATAGTGTCAGTGAGTGAGTAAGTAAGTAAGTATTTTACTATCCGAGTTTTTAGTTGCGATACTAATGATCTCAGGATGTTAAAATGGTGTTAAATAGATTTCTACTGTACTATCTGCCTACTATGTATATGAATGTTTCGTTGAAACAGGATTTCTTACACAACATTGAATGTAATAAACTAATAAGTAATTGATTGCAGCTTAAATAACTGGCTATAATACCTAAGTAATTGTAATGACGGACGGTGTTCTTTTACAGAACTATTAACTGATTAACTAACTCACTGGCACTATCGAAGTCGGAGATTCATGAACGCGCGAAAATAAGCTCCCCATGCATAGGTATATATCCTGAGCTTATGTTTTGTATTATCCATTCTACTCAAATATTCTGTCCACTGCAGTCTAGGAGAATTTACTCTTCACATAACACCTGTGTTCCATAAAAATCATAGCTGACTTATGTAGTCTTCTCCATTCACCTTCTGTTCGCCTTTCTTTGGTCCAAACATTTTCCTAAGAACTTTATTCTCAAATACTCATAATATTTTCTTCTCTCTTCAAGTAAGAGTCCATGTTTCGCATATATATATATATATATATATATATATATATATAACTAGAAGAATAACAATATTATATACAGTAGGCCTATTTAGTTTTGTCTGCCGCAGTTGACTAGTGGTTAATTTCCTTACCTCTGGTTCCGAGAATCGCGGGTTCAAACCCGATCGGGGTCGATAAATTTTTTAAGGATGGAAAAATCCAAGAAACAAGTCTTCCGATAGGGACTTTAAGCTGCGGGTTCCGAGTCGAAAGATTTTCAGGCTCGTAAAAATATCTTAAGCTCGAATAAAAAGGCCTCTATGAAAAAATTATTGACCTTCATCATCCTAGTAAAACCTTAGTTGCCTATTAGATGTCTCATTGGGTCTGTATGTTGACCGCATACCATTCATGACATATGTAGGGATATAAGCGTAACTAAATTAACTTGGTTTGGTAACTCATAACAAAGGAGAGACTAAGGTCCAACACTGGACTGTTATACCATTTGTGTATATATTTATATTAACTTTTGGAGAGAAGTTGAGACGACAAGAGTCCTTGTAACGCAAAATAACATTTATTTTCAGAATGAAGCCTATGTTTAATCTCCTCCTGCACTTCATTCTTGTTTTGTAATTATTATTATTATTATTATTATTATTATTATTATTATTATTATTATTATTATTATTATTCCTGTACGCATGAAAGCTGGCAGCTTGTTGCCGTGTTCATTCACTACAGGTCCGGAGTATGGTGACGTCCTTCCATCGTAGTTGTGGTCTTCCTAAAGGCTTTTCTGCTGAGGTGTCCAGTCACGTACTTTCTTCACTAGTCTACTGTTCTCCATTCTATCTCTGTGATCGTTCCAATTTAGTCTTCTATCATTTATCCAAAAGTTTATAGGTTCAATTTCACATTCTTCTCTAATAACAGAGTTGCGAATTTTCTCTCTCATTGATTTTCCTATGATTTTCCTTAAAACTTTAATGTTTGTTGTTTCATTGATTTGTTTTGTTTTTTGAGTTTCTGTTCGGCATTCACGACCATATGTTAGAACTGGTCTTATGACTGATTTGTAAATTCTTACTTTTGTATCCTTAAATTTTTATTTTTCCATTATTATTGTTCCATAAAAATATTAAATCATTTGAATAATTATTGCATTGTAGGGTTCGTCGACAAAGAGCAGTTGAGCGATGAGATTGAATATTTTTAATTTCAAATTATTTTCTTAAATAGACTAGAGATAATTTCCGTATCTTTCGCAGTATAAAATCTGCCTGGCTAAGTTTATCTCTCGCTCTTTGTTTCACCATCCATGAATATTGATGATGATGTGCTTGAAGCATTAACATTCTGTTCAGTGTTTGTTCAATAAGGAAGCCAACAGTCAAAATAATTCTAAAAACTAATTATTTAGTTAGATATATTTTATTTAACGATGCTCTTTGACATCTAAGATTATTTAATGTTTTGAGATATATGATTATCCTACGTCGCAATTCGAAGCCAGGCGTAAAAGAGACGAAGAATTTTGCTCAGAACCCTAGATTTCAGCCTTCAGTTATTTTACGTGCCGTAAATTTACAAAAATGGGACTTCACGGTTTTATACTTTATTTCCGAAGAAGTCATATTCAGGACTTTTACTTCCTAATAAAATCCATCGATCTCAAATAGTAAGTCCACCGGGACAGACATATTCTTTAGAATGACATGTAAAGTAAGAATTACTCTCATGAACATGTACATTACTACGTGCACTTATCTATGCTGTGTTATTAGGTCTAAACCATAAGGAGGTTATATAAGAGTTTGAAATATACATGCACACAATACTGTTATAATAAAAAAAACATAGAAGTAAAAAGTGATATTTGCTAATAAGTAATATGGTTACAAAATAGGATAGAAAAAAAATATGTTAAAGCACATTTTGGCGATCAAATTCGTGATCCATCCATCCATCCATAGTAATTCTGCCCGAGGGCAAGTCTTTCACTGCAATCATAGCATTTTCATGCTACGATTTACAGCTTTTCTAGTGATTTATAGGTGTGGTAGCTTCCCGTTGCTTTCCACACCGGTGAAGAATGATGATAATGATAAGGATGATTGTCGGATGACTTTAGGGGACTGTTGGGCCCTAAGCTTCCTGACATTTGTCATACAGGTGAGGAAAAACCCCGAAAAAAACCTCACCCAGGAGCCTGTCCCAACCGGGAATTGAACCCGGGCCAGCTGCAGATCAGTCATCTGCGAAAAAAAAAACTTAAAAATTATGTAAAATCTTGTGAAATTCGATGCTTAATAATTCTATAAACACTAATAAGGTATGGTAATCCTACTACAGACCTAAGAAGTCCCTTGGGGTAGTAGTATGAGGTTAAGGGACCCACCTTTGTAGACAATCGGCACGGGATGTCGACCGGTTGTCAAGAATACGTGACGGCTGCATTTACTCCCAGAACATAGTCTGTTGGAACCTGAGTACACCTTAGTCTGATGGTGCCAGCTGGAAGTAAAAGTTAGTTTAAATATCCCGAACCCAAAGGGATTAAACCTTCAACTAGGCTACGGTCTACTCTGGTTAAGGGATATCTTCTTGCTATCTTCGAGTGACCACTGGAGTAGTCAAGATATAAGTAACATGTGCAGGCCTAAAATTAATAATTTAACGAAGTGAGTGTAACAATATTTTAAGGAAATGGAAAAGCGACTTTACTTTAACTAAACTATAATGGAATTTATAAATCGGCAGATTTTAATACTAATAACTATAAATAACTAATGAATACCTAATTAAGTAATCAAAATTAATTTATAGAGGAACGTGTAGGTTTTGAGATGTAAGATTATTCTATGAATTGAATATGATTGTAATGATTAGCTACATATTATAGGCATATTTACCTAAGATCTGATTATTAGGTTTCATGAACTCTACATACTTTTAGTTATATAGAATTCTAACCTCATTTTAATATCATTTCAGAAATGGTGTTGGAAGTCACACTATTCTGCGTGGACGTGATAGCGATTGTGGTCAACGTTTTGCTCCTGATTGGTATTGGAAAGGTGACTTATTTACAATTCACAGAACACAAATTACATAACCAATGTGGGACATACAAAAATATAAATTATAGCAAAGAACCGCAATGAAAATTATGAGTTACGATGAACAATGTTTCATAGCTTGAAACTAATTCTTATCAACAAATCAGACATCTGTAGCCTATATTAAGATAATTAGTTACGAAATTTAGCTGTAAAAATCAAATAAAAATAACTTCATTTACAACGAATTTATAATGAAAAATTACATTTTCTTCTCGGCAGATGTCCACCTAATGAGCTGATAATAAACTCATGGCTCCATAAATTTAAGCATTATGAAAAATATAGCACAAAAAGGATATGATTGCAAGATAAATCTTTGCAGTGGATCTCGCAGGTTCAGTGATAGGATTTTTTTTTCGGAAAAAGTGATGCAACATCACTGGCAGTAAATACTACCATTAGCTTTAAAAAAAATTAACTTATTACTTCAAAAAGAAAAATCTACTATCTATGATAAATACGATAAAGAATGGCGTCTCCGTGGCACAAGCCTCTCACCGCTGGAGTCACGAGATCGAGTCTCGGTCACTCCATGTGAGTTTCGTGGTGGACGAAACGGAGCTTGGGTAGGTTTTTCTCGGGGTTTTCCCCTGCCACAATTTCATTCCACTATTTCACCATACCCATCTCATTAATTTCGTTTCATTTTGTTCATTTGTCCCTGTGATGGTGCGTCAGGCGTGACCAGCCGGCACCCTTGTCATTCACAAACCTCTATAATAAGGAGCTTCATCTCCTCATCTCTCGACCCAAGCCTGAGTTGGACACGAGTTGAGGACATTATTATATTACGATAAAAATCTCCTCTGTTCCGAGGCTCTCGGATTCAAATCCGGCTGGAGTCGATAGAAATTTTCCATGGCGTAAAAACCCTGAGCCTGAGAATTCTCGTAAGGTAATTAAAGCTGTGAATCCCCTGTCGTAGATTTACGTCACTTAAAAAGAACTCAAGCCTGAAAAAATATACTTCTGAGCAAAATTTGCCGATCCTTTCACGTCCAGTTATGAATTGCGAAGTTGATAGCCTTAGCTGTTACATATAGATGCTAAATAAAAATCCTAAACAACAATTAATTTTTTTTCAGTGTATGATAATTGTAATTATGCGTTTTTTGGTCTTATTTTTTAAACAGGGATACTGTTTTAACAGAAGGATATACAGAGACTTAGATCTGCTGAAATGAGATATCTTCGGAGGACTGCAGGATACACACTACTAGATCACAAAAAAAATGAAGACATCTTAGAAGAATTACACATGGAATCTTTAGAAAACAAAATTTCTGATTATAAGTCAAGATGGATACAACATGTTCATCGAATGGAAGATCACAGAATACCCAAACTAATGTTAAGATATCAACCTGCAGGAAGAAGAAGACCAGGACGTCCACTCAAAAGACTTCTGGATGGTGTTTCTCTTGAGGCCGAAACAGGTCAACAAATGGCCTAAATTCGTGAATGTACTATGATGATGATGATGATACGGTACTGTTTTAGGTACACGTTTCAAAATTATAAAGTTATTTATAAATTTGATACTGATATCGAGAAACTGATTCATATATGTACCAGCAATCTAATTGACTTCGTTAAGATTTTCCACCGCCACATTTATTGTACACAACATAACTGAAACTACTATGTTACCAATAATTAAAAAAAAAAATCGTTAAATTGTATGTAACTTATGTAATCTCTACATAATATTGTTAATTTCGTCATTGATTAGTAAACTGTGTATTTTTGAGATTCCTAAATGGAACAGCTTACCTTAATTATTAAAGTTGATTATGTTTATAAGAAAGGCGGCTCCGTGGCGCAAGCGGTTGGACGCTCGCCTCTCACCGCTTGAGTCCCGATATCGAGTCCATGTGGGTTTCGTGGTGGGCGAAACGGAGCTTGGGGAGGTTTTTCTCGGGGTTCCTCCCGCTTTCCCCTGCCACAATTTCATTCCACCATTTCTCCATACTCATCTCATCCATTTCGTTTCATTTCATTCATCTGCCCCTGTGATGGTGAGTCAGGCGTGGTCGGCCGGCACCTTTGTCATTCACAGACCTCTATATATAGGGGCTCATCTCATCTCATCCCACGACCCGACCCTGAGTTGGACGCGAGTTGAGGATATTTATGTTTATAAGAATATTCTAAATTTATATTAATGTAAAGGTAAGTAATTTATCGCCAATTTTCTTCAATATTTTGATACAAATAAGTTTAAGAGATTGGACTAGCAAGTGTGGAGGAATGGGATTTCAATCAAGAAACATACCGGTATTTATATCGAGTCCCGCGCCGTTGCCGAACGGTTCAAGGCGTCATGCCTTGATACAGAGCTACGAGGCTTGTGCTGTTTTCGAGCTCCATTGGGGAAGAAATTTTCTCATAAAATTTCGGCCAGTATGGGACCGATGTCCATCGTCAGGAATTTGGGTAACTACATTAAGTAGAGGCTTCAGGTTGAGAAAACCAGCATGCTGGTACAAGTGCCTTTTAGGCCTCTCGCGCCATTCAGTTTTTTTATTTATATCTAATGTAATTTTTGCGGACTACCAAGTGAAAATAGCATAAGATAACAAAGATGTGGAATATATTTGTGCAGGTAACTACAAGAATCATATAGTAAGTGAGGCTTAAAAATGAATTTAAATACAACAGAATACATGACTGAATGTAATTATAAAAATAAAATCGAAGGGCACTCAATTTAAGAAAGTTGAAAACCTCAAATATTTGAGCTGATTAATACATGAAGATCATTATTATCATCATAATCATCATCATAGTACATTCACGGATTTGGGCCATTTGTTGAGCTTTTTCGGCCTCAAGAAAAACGTCATCCAAAAGTCTTGAGTGGACGTCCTGGTTTTATTCTTCCTGCAGGTTGATAGCTTAACATTTGTTTGGGTATCCTGTGATCTTCCATTAGATGAACATGTTGCATTCTCCTTTACTTATAATTAGAAATTTTGTTTTCTAAAGGTTCCATGTGTAATTCTTCTAAGATGTGTAATCAAAATTGTAAATAGAAAGATATGTCAAAGAAGGCAAGCCATTGGAATGCTAAATTCATTACTTCGAATTAGTAATATTTTGGATAAAACAAATAAAATAATGTATAAATGTATAAAAAATAGTGGAGAATGTGATGGTTTGTTGGGTGGAAACTTGAATAATGAATGGACTACAGAAAGAAAAATTGAGAATCGTTAAATTAGACTTCTTTAGAAGATCGGCTAGAAAATCAAGGGGATAAAAAATAAAGAATGTAGAAATAACACGTTTACTGAACATAGAAATATATGTAATAGAAGTAATGCACGAAAAAAAATTACAATTGTATGTGCATGTAATTAGAATGGAAGACGGATGACGCGAAAGGAAATTATGCTATGTAACCAGATGGAAGGATTAAAAATGAAGACTACATTGAAACTGGATATATGGAGCAAAATTATATATGGGACTGAAAGTACTACAAGACATAGATGAGTTGGATAGGGAACAATGGACAAAGAAAATAAAATAATGGATATTTGATGTATTTTTTTAAGTTTGGTTGAGGAAAACTAGTATTGTAGAAAGTCGTAAATAAATAAAAAGTGAAAAATATAAGTATTAATATTACCGATAAGTATTTTATAGCTAGGATTTAGGTTGTGATATTAAGTTTCTTGTAGGCCTATATAATTTTCATTATATAGAACTGATACATGATGTTAGAAAAAAAATATTTTTATAAAAAAATAATATATCACATAATTCAAATCATTTTCTTACAGGGAAATTCGAAATTCCTATTGCCTGCAGTGGTCCACTATTTCATAGTCGTCGGACTGTATTGCATCATTCTGATCGCAATTTTTATCGCATATGTGAGCATAAGAAGAGCAAGTGTTACCGGAGTGGAGATCATCATATTTTCCCTTCTTCTCTTTTTTCCTACAAGTAAGTCTATCGTAATGACTTTAATTTGATTTCTTAAAGATGTTTTCTTCACCTCATTGGACAGAATTAATCAGTAGTTACTTATGCAATCGGCTATGAAAATTTAATTATTCTGAAGATAATAACAACCGTGACTTTAAATTAATGTTGACTATTTAACTCATGACCCAAATGGGAGTCAATGACCAATCACATTTCAATGAATTTTGATTCACAACCAATCAAAGTCGTTTTTCACCTATATTTTACCAATTGAATTTTATCACTTTAAAATCAAGCTCCTCGTTTTTAACATTCTGAATAGGTCAGAGCATTAGTTTGCAGTGACTGACTCTCTAAGAAATACGTTGAATATAACAATTTATATATTAAGATGTAAGAATTCTAGAATGCATGTGGCTACCAGATTGTACATATAGTGTATGAATGTAAACATATAGTGCTTGCGGGATATAATATAAAAACATTTGTAGCAATTGATTATACCACAAAAAAACACTGTTTGCACTTTCTTAGACGTATTATTTCCCAGGAATTTACGTTCCAGAAAAATATAATTGACATGTTTACATCATAGGACATCAGAAATTAATTAATAACCTATAATGTAGGTTATTAACAGTTTGATGTGTTTAATTTTTTCTCCACTAGGGTGGATTCTTACAATATTGAGATCCTTTGGAAATAAATAATATGATCTGGTTACAATGATGAACAAATGAAGCTTAACAAACTTTCTTATTTGTTTTCAAACATCGCCGTTTACATTAAAAATATATAAATATTTTAAAATAACTATATTTAAATAATGATTTGTGAGTAAACAGCTTAATTTTATTCGTTAAATAGTCCTAACAAATGCCACTCTTGATTTCCAAATTCCCTAGATAAATTCACTCGTCACTTCGTCAGTCGTGAATTTATCGATAGTTTGAAATCACCCGTGGCATTACGTATGACAATTTTCTTGGCTAAATCTGTTTTATAAACTACGATTTTTAATACTCAATTTTTAACTTTATTTTAACCAACATAACGTTAATAACTTGCTAACAATCTATTATTTCTTCAGTAAATTATAATCATCGTATTTATGATCAAATGAATTAGCTTAAATCTTATTAAAATCTAAATCTCAATAAAATAATTGCTTATAAAAGTAATATCGCAAGACATAATAAATAGAAACGAAAATAGACATACACAGTCTATTTTATATTCACCCAAATATTCTAGATATAATGCAACCAGAGGTGTTCAAGCCTCTCAAAAAAATTATATATATATATATATATATATATATATATATATATATATATATTGATTGAATAAGAAAATAGTGTCCATCATTTGTTTCATGAAAAAAAATAATATATCAGCCTTCTTTGTAAATAATTACACATTTTATAATTACCTGTTTTGGTGTTTACTTGATGAAAATCCATTGTGAATTTAATAAATAAAAGTATCATAGTTTTTGTATGATTTTCATAAATACTTATTATATTAAAAATTCGTAACAGCTCTTTCAATACACTGTATCTTCGTCAGACGATTATCATAAATACAAATACATAGAACATTTATTAAGATTAAGTTAAAATGCTTCATATCTCACCTCATATTCAGTCTTGAGGTATGAAGCATTTTAATTTAATCTTAAATTAAACCTCATAGTGATTTTTTCCTATAAAAGTTCAATATAAGAACATTTTTATCATAAATACAATATTATATTTATTTGTATTTATGATATTCGTGTCCACAGCTGTGGTCTCGAAGTAGCATGCTGCCTTTTCACGCAGCGGGCCCGGGTTCGATCCCCAGTCGGGGCAGTTTTTCTGGGTGAGGTTTTTATCGGAGTTTTTCCTCACCTGTAAGACAAATGTCAGGAAAACTTTAAGGCCCAAACGGTCCCCGAAATCATATGGCCATCATCATCATCCTTATCATTCATCATCATCATCATCATCCTTCACCGGTGTGGAAAGCAACGGGAAGCTACCACACCTACAATTCCTTAATAAAGCTGCAAGCATAGCATAAAAATGCTATGAATACAGTGAAGGACCTGCCTTCGGGCAGAATTACTATGGATGGATGATATTCGTCTGATGAAGATACAGTGTATCGAAACAGTTGTTACCAATGTTTAATAAAATAAATATTCATGAAAATGATATAAAACTGTGATAGGTTTTATTCATTAGATATTTTATGTTCAAGTAAATTATTTAATTACATTCACTGAATCTCCTTTATAAATTAAATCAATATGAAACGACAATAACAAACGTAGGCCTACAATAACCAGGTTTTAAAAATTAAATAAGCTGTATAGTAAATAATTGAATAACCGTTCACAGAACGGTTTATACCTCTTCCCCTCCCCAAGTTGATTTTTACATGGAAAAAGGTCCCACGTGTCATTAACTTTTTTAGGTAAAACTTGGGGGGGGGGGGAAACTCAGGATTACAACCTTATTTTGAGCGGCCATTCAATTTAAAAGCGAAAGTTAAAATTGACAAGATTTATAATACTGAATAAAAATTGATACGTCATCAGGCTTTATTTTGAATAAAATAACAAAGTCACTCTTATGTGAACAATGTTCTTATATTTAATGCTTTAAGACTTACAAGGCTACTATAATATGACTTCAGTTATTATATTGCACCGTGTAGTAGCGTTGAAACGTGGTGACGATTCTCAGCTCTTGCTGCCTCCTTCTTCTGGGCTGAAGTTGTCTACTTTCCTCGATTTTTTATCGTTTCGGAAATATTTTAATTTCACATAGTTCCTTCGGTCTCATTTCGCAACTATTTTAACCTCATAATATTACCAATTTAAAATGCGGATTAATAATGATAATATTTATATATTCTAAAAAAAGCTATTATTACAAATTGACTGGAGTTTTTTTATTGGTTTTCTTCACATGCCAGGGAAATTCTGGGTTGGAATTTCATTACTAGGGTCCATTCATCATAATAACATATAATAATTTAATAAATACGTCACGCTGAACTGCATAAACTAGGCAAATTCCCCAGCAAGTCTAATTAATGGTCCAATTTTGATGGTTTATGGAATGTGTATTTCTTTTATTAAATCAATAAAATTGAGTGGCGTAAATGAGATACAAGCGACCCTGCTTTTCCCGCTTTAGGGTCTTAGTTTATGGCCTCCTTAGGTTGTTTACAGATATGTTTCTTGTGAAGTTTTTTTTGTGATATAAAAGTTTGTGTTGTGTAATGTCAGGGGATAGAGAAGAGAAGTTGTTTTGAAAATAACATGGTTTGAGGAAGGTGAAACGATTTTTCAGGATTTATTTGTGATTTCTAAATACATTTTACGCACAGGGAGGGATAAAAACCGAGAATAAGGCTGTTAGATATTTATGTATGTATGTATGTAGTGGGTGGAATGTGTTTATAGTTTATATATTGTAGCGTTGCTCGAGTGTTTTTTTTTTAATTTTCTGTGAACTTAATTTTTGATACAAACTTTTTATTAAAATATCGGACCGCAGTGAAAACAATGAGCAATTTGTAATTTTGATTTAAGGTAAACTTCCATTTCTAATGGTATGATTTCGATGTTTTTTTTTTAAATACCTTCCTCGTTTTATTTTAATAGCAAAGCATAGCATGAAAATGCTATGATTGCAGTGAAAGACCTGCCCTCGGGCAGAATCACTATGAATGGATACTGAATTTCGTTGCGAATAAAACGAAAATTTCTTCGTTTCAAGTGAACTCCTACAACTGAAGGTCAGATTTTGCTAATTAATAAACTCGGCCTTATTTTTTTTAATTGATGGCTATATGCCAAGTTTGGTTCTAATAAACAAAAATTGCGGCGGCTAGAGCGTTAACGAAAATAAAATATATTCTCAACTGCTTCACTCCTTCGGAATTCGCTATTTAAGTTAGGAAACTTTTACAGCAATGACATGACTACATACAAAAATATAATTACACAACCTATTGAATAAAATTAAACGTTCTAAATGTGATATGACCTTAGATGTTAAAGAATCTATATATAATAATAAATGAAAAAGAAGTAAAACAATTTTGTGTATTTATTCTTGTTATAGAGATGCTGTCTTACTTCTGGTTGGTTGTGTTCAGCTGCTACAGACAAATGAAGAGCACGTTGCCATGACAATTACTCTATGAAGTCACATGTCATACTTAGTCCTAATAGATGGCTCAATTATTAGGTGTAATGGTCTTAATAGCAACATAATATTCGTCCAAGACAATATTATAATGCAGATAATGTTTCTTAAAAATTAATATTGGTACCAGTTTTAAAAAATGGACTATGGGTGACCCAAATAAAACACACACACAAGAAAGAAAGTGACTTGATTTTAAACTAACCCAGCATAATGAATTATCTAGATATGTATTTGAAAATATACAGAATTCATCAACGACTGAATTATTTGACAGTAAAATACTAATATATTTTTCGCAATATCAAATTATTTATAAGCTTTCATAATAATAGTTTTAAATCAGAGATGACAATTATATATTTTAGATAGAATAAAACAGCATGACTACATGCCAGGAAATACTTAAGAGAAAAGGGTTTGAAAACTCATATATCTCTAAGCATATTAAAATAATTTTTATATCCCAAGAGCTTAACCAAGGCAAAATACCTCATCATGCAAATATCACCATTAAAAATAGAATCTTTCATTTTTAATATAACATTGTTCACCTATTTAAGTAATATTAAAAGGAAAAAAAAATATCAATCTTGCAGTAACCTTAGTACTTACAATTAAAATTCTTTTTTTTTTATCTGAAAACAATTCATAGAAAGATATTATCTTTCAGATTTAGTGTTCAAATATAACACATTTAAGTTCTATTGAATCACATTTTAATTGGAACTGTATTGGAGATTTGAAATTATGCATATAAGGTAATTAATAGTACATAATTGACTATGAATGACAATTTTAATATGTACTAAGAACATTAAAAATGAAACTAATTATGACTTATACGTTGCAAATAAACAATATACTGTATCTAATATCTATAATTATGATTTTTGTACTAGTAGAGGCAAAAATAAACCAAACTTAAAAACAATCGTTTTAAAGAAATTGATGAAAATGTATGTATTTTTAATTTTTCAACTACTTTACTATGCTATATAGGAGCAAATGTTTTTGCTCAGGTACAGTACAGCTATTAATGTGGGATTCAGATCAATCAAGATTATTTTTAACTCTAGTAGTATTTTAAAATATGTCTGTAATATAGTTATAAAATGTTCTAACTTGCTACTAAGCAACACATCTAATGATGCATCAAGAGGTTTGAAAGTAGAGTGCATTTTTACATCTACATGATTACCAATATTTACTACCATTCTATTATATTTTTCTTAAATGCTATGTGGTATAAGACTTAGGATGGGAAAACTTGACATATTTACTACTTCATAAAATTCTCTCACTAGGCCAAGTTTTCAATCACCAAGTACAGGTTTTCAGGACTCTCGTTAGACTAAGAAACCTCCGTGCAACAAATAAAAACCTGTACCACATTCAAAATTTGAAATATGGACAAGTTTTCAGTTGTAATCAGTACAAAACAAAGATAAAATATCCATCATAATTGGCACATAATGTATTAAAACTGTACACCTTTATCTTGAAGATATATTACATACTAACTCAAATATCATGAAATTGACCGTTTCTTAAAATACATGAAATCTCAAATAAAGATGTCTCTAATAAATTTTAGCCAAGAGACAATTTAATTTTAATTTTTATGGAAATTACACAGTGCATCAGTACAATTTTTCACCAATTACTACTATTCAATAAAACTCTAAAGCAATAGTTCCCATACTGTGCTCTGTGGATCCCCAGGGATCCATCAACAGTTATCAGGATATCTGCAGGTGTCGTGTATTTTTAAATAAAAAATGTATTTACTGTTTTTTCGACATAATATCTGATTTTGTTTTCATAAGCATTACTTCATAAGAAAATATTAAATATTACTTGCGCCGAAAATTGAGATTGCTGCATAATAATTTTCATATCAATATTTATAGAACTGACGGAGAAAACTCGCAACATTTTCTTTATTAAGTATTTAACAACAACAAAGAAAAACAAGTTAATTGTGAAAAAAATTATGAAAATATTAATGAACAGGTCTGTAAACAGAAATTTTTAGCTGCATCTGACTATTTTTGTACGAAAATTTGAAATTGGTTTCAATTTTTAAACATAGGATAAATTCAAAAGACAAACAGGACTTATAAACCCATTACATATAAATACTTAAAATACATTACATATAAAAAAAGTGTTTTAATGATCTAAGAAATAGAGGAGACAGACCTTTAAGATACATAATTCTATAATTTTAATATTGTGACCACACCTGAAAAGAGTTGTATTATGTAATTTATTAATGTTGAAAATACTTGCTCAAATTGATCATAAGAATAAAAAAGCCAGAATACTTAGGTTCAGAAAACACATGATGAAAAATAACTGTGTCTTCCATATGCATATCTAAATTTTGACACAAATAGACAAGAAATAAAAGCAATAAGTGTGAAATACTGAAAATGCATGTCATATTTTTCAGGAAGATTGTACAAGAGTTTGTATTTAAGTAAGACCCATTTTATCAAGATTCAAAACTGGAAACAATTCAGCATATGGGTCTAGTGAGAGAGGGAGCTAAGTCACTTTGAGAAGAAATGAAAATAAATTGGGTTTTATAAAGCATTATATTACAACATTATTTGTACAATAAAGGGGCAACTTCTTTCTTCTTAATTTACTGCTATGTAAACTATGCAAAGGAAAAATATAAATTTAATTATAGATAGCACTGATTATTTCCATTTCTTCTCATTTCTTCTCTGGCATAGCTCCCTATCTCACTAGACCCCTCAATTATACAAATTATTTTAATATAGATAGTTACAGAAATTTTAAAGTAGTCATATACTGGTATATGAATTAATTAAACTTTTTTTTAGAAGAGTTGTAGACAAGCAATTTGAGATAGGAAACACATGATCTTAGATGAAAAATACCTGAGTTATCATAGTATTTGATACTCATAAATCAGTATTAAAGTGAAATAGGAGAACAGGTTACAAGTTTCAAATATTTAGGATACTAGGTAACATATAGGCCCTATTTATACTAGTGAACGTGAACGTAAAAATAAACTCACTATTTTCCAATAGATATGCAGTATAATAAATAGAATGTTAAAAGGAAAAACGAGAAAGGAAATTCAAATAAAGTTCTATACGGTGACAGCAATACCAGTTCTACTATATGAATCAGAAACTTGGATCATGACACGATACGACATTAACAAATTGCAGGCTACAGAAATGAGGTTTTTGAGATCAGTGAAGGGTTGTACTAGGTTGGATAAATTTAAAAAAAGAGGATATAAGAAAATAATTAATTGTAATATTATTAGAGGAAAGGATTCATCATTATAGAGATTAATGGATTGAAATAGAATGCTCTACAGTCATATTCCTAGAAGAATTCTTAATTATGAACATGATGGAAGGAGAGATTTGGGAAGACCACGAAATTGTTGGTTGGAGAATATGTGAAGCCAGAATAGACTTAAGAGCTTAATCCCTAATTGAAAAAGAAGGAGCAAGGAATGTTATTGAATTAATTTGGACCTTAATTACAGATTTGAAGAAACCAAACTAATAAGGTTCTAAGCAGTCCTATCTTCAAAATTTAGCTTTCATAGAATCTTTAAAATTGATCATTGCTTGCCGATATTTTTTACAGATTTTTATGAGCTAAATTCAGAAAAATGTTTGATTAATTTTTCAGAGTTATACTTCATTCAAATACCAGTGAAGATCTGAAACAATCCTATACCGGTACTATTATTTCGTACCCCCATTTTGTTTTTATATTGGTAGCCAAGTATGTCTCATATTGGTGGGTGGCCTTAATTCTCCCAGTTTAAATAAAAGTTATATTATTGTGCATAACAATGCATACAATTTTAACAATTGATAACTCAAGTATTTTTCAAATGAGACTCTGGGTTTCCTATCTCTAGTTGCTTCTCTGCAATTTTTCTAGAAGTAGATACATTTTTTTCGGTTTAATTACATACTGTATATGTAGGCCATGAATTTTCTAGACCTGTGGAGCATGGATTCCTTTTTTATTTATTTATTTGTTTATTTATTTATTTTATTTTTAGTTTCACAGAATAACGTTAGTGAAATTTGTTTAAGATTTTAAGAGACAGTTTCAGACAACAAAATGATCTTGATTATTTGGTTAGTTACTTAATCTCGTAGTTTTGTCATAAAATTAAAAATACACATCTAAAAATGTTTATGTTTAAGCTATTTGGAATCACTCAGGAATCATATTTCCTCAGAAGAACAGATATTATTATATTTGTTCAAAGTACATGGTTACATCTTGTTTGTGAGCAACAACGAGAAATGTTAACAACAACAAAATAAAAACAAAAATTAACAAAAATTAACAAAAAAGAACAAAACACTTTAAATATGATTTCACTCTTGACTATGAAGTGTATTATGTTATGTAACCATTTACAAAAAAAAAAGAACCATAAAATTCTAGGGCACTTCATAGCAGATAATTCAGTTATAGCAGATCATAGGTGTTGATAATTGTAGAGATATAACCAAAAGAAAAACCTAAGCCCACTAAATCAATAAAATAAGAATCCTGAACAAAACTATACTATAAAATTATCGATAGACTAATAGAAGTTCTTATTTTTCTCAAAAAAAATTTGAATTGCCAAATATACACAAAAATTAATATAAAAATTATGGAATATTCACCAAGTCCCGAAAGCGCTACAGTTAAATAATTAATTAAGTTGAGGAGACGGACCTTTCAGGTGAATATTCCATAATTTTTATATTAATTTTGAATAATACCCCAACAGAACACATCATGAATCTTATAAAAGTTAAATATACACAACAATAACTCTGAAAATTCTATAATACAGAGCTACAGTCTAAATACCTTTAAATACTAAAACACGAGTAGATTATTTGTTTTTCAGGAGGCAATGAATTTAGTTCTAAACTGAAAATTTACCTCAGTTTCTAAAATTGTATCAATATTTTTACAGATCCCAAAATTCTAGGAATGACTTTCACATGTTTAATGCATTCTTACATCTCATTATTGTAAACTTGCATTTCTGCATCGAGGAATAATAATGATTATGATGATAATAATTATGAGAAAGGAGAAGAAAGGAGATAATGTTAAATCATATTATATGCTAAAACAATAGTTACATATAATGGTATAGAAACAGGTAGTGTTGCTTGTAGGTTTGAATATACAAGTGAGCCTGTATTGTTAAATTAGGTTGGCTTTAAATGTCAGATTGGTTTGAAGAGAAAAATGGAATTGTAAAGAAATGACATTATAAAAATATAATGACAATAATATGTGTATAAGTGTCTTCAGTGTTTCATAATCAACTTATTGTCAATGAAATGTTCTTGTTGACATTGGTGAGAATCTCTATACATAATAAGTACATTTTTGTAAGACATTCCAGTAAGTGTACACATTCAGCATAGCCGAGTCTTAACTTAATTTATAACATGATTTTTTTATCATTTTGGCATACTTTTAATTCTTTATACTAGATTATGAACATACTAATTGAAATAATTAATGTATCAAATATAATCTTAAAATTGCTTATAACTCTTATCTTTTAAAAAAGCAATGCCTTTCCAGTGAAACCATTCTTATCTTATTAAAAAAATTCATCAATGAAATTCAAGGAAAAGTTGCAATAAAGCTAGTCTTCCTCTTAAAAACATGGACATGCATTCACTTTTTTTTTAATTTGTAAGGACAGAAAAATAAGTATTTTAAATCTATTTGTTATATGGATATGTTGGTCTGAATTTATTACAAGTATCAGTCTATAAATTAAATTAAATTTACAGGTTCTAAGTAATAATATTTGGATTGTATTGTTTGAACTCTGTCATAGAATTTCATATATATATATATATATATATATATACACACACACACATATATATATATATATATGATATGATAAGAAAAATTAATTAATTAAATAAAAATAAAACTACGTTTTATTTTTATTTAATTAATAAATATGGATTTTCATCGAGTAAACACCAACTCAATTGATTAGAAAAATAAATGCCTGGACGGGATTTCAAACCAGACCTCAGAATTGTAACTTCAGCATGTTATCCATTACACCACTGGGCAAATCTAATACAAACATTTATTTCTCTTAAATATATATTCTCCATTATTATGAGATGTAGTGAGAACTTGGTCTTCACTGCCACCTGGTAAGCAAATTGAAGAGAATATTTTTACTTTATAGCAGTGATGCTTCATCAATGTTATAATTAAATTTTTGACATTGAGCAATGCCAGCTTAATATGACATAAGAAAAGTAAATGCCTGGATGGGATTTGAAGCCGGACCTCTGATCTGTTACTTCAGCGTGCTATCCATTACACCACCATGCAAATCTTATACAAACATTTATTTCTCTTAAATATATATTCTCCATTATATATATATATAAATTTGGACAAAATGAAGTATATGGTAATACAAGATAAATCGAAAGATCTGATTTTAAAAGACAGACATGGAAAAATAAGAGCACATGATGAGTATATATATTTGAAGACAAAAATTGGTGCACATGGAAGTCATGATGCTGAAATTAAAGAGCAAATGAGAAGATAAATAAGGGCAAATCTGCAATAACGAAAGTAAATGCTATTTTATGGGATCAGGTTATAAGTTCTAAAACAAAAATATTTTTAATGTAATAATAATAATAAGGAATACAAGGAAGTGAGTGCGAAAATATGGGAATTAAAATCTGTAACAATAAGTAAATTAAATTCTGGAGAAATGGATTTTTGGAGGTGTTCAGTTGGAAATTCTAGAGGAGATAAAATAAGAAACAGTGTAATTAAAAAAAAGATGGGTGTTCAAACTTCAATTGTGGATTTCATTAAAAAACAAACAATATTATATGGTCATGTAAAAAGAATGACAAAAGACAGATTCCCAAGAAGAATACTAGAATGTGTGCCACTTGATAGAAGAAGAAGGTGGCCAAAAATAATGTGGATTGATGGTGTTTTGAGCAGCATGAGGGGAAAAAAAGATTGGACGATGGACATTCAAATAACAGAGAGTTATTGAGGAGAATGACAGTATTGGGCACAGGTAGGCATGAAACCTGCTAAATAAATTTATTACATATATATATATATATATATATATATATATATATATATTATTTAGCATGTTTCACAATTTTTCACAACTTGCTGTGCCTAATTAATCTACTGTCTACTCAAAATAAATTATATATATTAAATATTATTTTACAGATTTCACAATATTTCACATCATCTTCCTTGCCTAATTATAATTATATTGAAGCAACAGGGTTTAACCATGTTGCACATCAACAGGCAGTTTTTAATAGCTTAACACATATACTGGTAAGAATTCTCCTTGAGTAGAGAAAATTTTAAAATAGAGAAAAAATACTTAATAAAGGAAACAATGGTTTTGAAGAAAAATCATTCACAAGAAAATAAACAGATTTAAAAAAATTAATCACTGAAAGTACTCTTCAGGCCAGAAAAAGAAATTCATAAGAAATAAAGTATTACATATCATCTTTTGGTATAAAATAAATTTTTAAAAATCAATAAATTCAACATCAAATTCGCACCAAAAAATGATCCAGACTCAAACTATTTAAATTAACAAAAATTATAATATTAACAAATGAAAAAAATCTGGAATTTACCAGATAAAACATGAAGATTGTGAATAAAAAGAAACTTGAACTTTAGAATGAAGGAATGACATAAAAATGTAAAAAATGAAGAAGAAAATAAATCTGCAGTAAATGCTCATGCCTGGTCAGAAAACATAGAATTGAATGCAAAATTATTGAAACAGTTAGAAAAATCCAAAGAACTTACAGTTTGGGAGAAAATGTACATCCAGACGTATAAGAAAAAAAATAATGAATTTTGAAATTCCCGGGGAAAAGGATTTGATTTAGAAGTTCATTGGTAAACCTAATGAGGAAAGAGGTAGCAACTTTCAGGATTTCCAACCACCAATTCAACAGTCAGAATGAGCTCATGATAAAATCAAGAATTCTGAAACATTTTCTCAAGAATTCCAATACTTTTGGGGTGAGATATCTATATCTGATTCTTAATATTATTAACCCTAAGTTTATTCATTGAAATTTATTTCAACACCTTAGAATTATGAAAGTTTCAAAATTACAAAAAAAACTTAAAATCTTCTGAATATACCACCTATTCAAAATTCTTGAATACCATTTTTTTTAATTCTCCCATAGTAGAAAAAATAATGAGAACCTTAAGTTTATTTCAATGTGGATAATAGTAACACTTTAAAAAAAGTTTTCAAATTACAGAGTCCTTTTTTTTCCATCTTCTCAAAATTCTTGAAAATCATAGATTTTTAAATAAAAATAACCCTAAGCCCATTCTTTATGTCATACAGCTTACTGTCTCATATATTTTCTACTCATCATAGTCTGATTATAGAATGTTATCATCATTGTATTCATCATCTTCCTCTTCTCTTTCATTTTTGTTGTATTCCTTTAGGGTGTCTTCTTTATCTTCTGTCTTCTTCATGGGGCAATGATTACAGATATTATGATTAATCGGAGGTATGAATGGGAACAATTCCATTAGATTCATGAATTTTGATAGTTTAATTTTTAGTGGAGTTGCATGAAGTGAAGTTAATTTAATTCTGGGTGGTCTGTCATGACCTTTCTTCAAATCAATTCATTCTGTACATTCTGTCTCTTTGTAAAAGAAAGAGAATGGTTATGGATTTCTGAAAATGAAACCTTTTTTTGATTACTTATTTTGTTATTTTTCATGTGGATTTTTATAGTCTTAATTGATCAAAAGTCAGTGAGTGCCATCTTTGCACTTTGATTTTTCTACTGGCTTTGGACACTACTGTACATCAGTCATCAGGAAAGAACAAACACATTAGTGCATTTTTTCTTTGCCTTCTCAATAACAGCAAAATCTTGATAACAGTTCATAAAGGAAAGTCCAGACACCAAGAATCTGTGATCTACTGATGTTACAGCAGTATTACTCATAACTAGAGTCCGGTTGTTAGGCACTTAAAAAGTTCAAAATAGGCAGGCAAAAGGGCACTAAAAATCATTAATATAGGCTCTTACAAAAATGGACTACAACATAAAATTTTACAGCCTTGCGTAAAGATTATAAACATATGCTATTAATAGCATACGAAGATACCAGAGATGATTTTGGAACTTGTTTTGCCTTTTTACAAAGAGCATACTTGTGTTTTGCAGTTGCAGTGTCTACGTGCTGCGTAACATGGCACTTCTTCACGCAATTCACTGAAATTTTACACACTTTGCAAAACAATGTCACTTGAGACTATTTCTGCACCAAATTCTTTCACGAAATTGGTCAGTTTGTCTTTTACTGTTTTACTGTTGTCCGTTCTTTAGGCATCATGAAATAACTGTTCTAAAGATAAAAAAAAGGCACATACACTTGTCACACAACTTTGTTTTGAAGCACCTGTCTGTGAATGATGACTACAGACTGAATTCAGTGTTATAAACATAAAAAAATAATAGATATGCGTCATGAAGTTTGTCAATTTCAATTAATTTCAATGAAATACTAAGTTAATTTCGAGAAAAAATGGCAATAGGCATTTATATGCATTGTAAGCTGAAATAGGCATTTATAGGCAAAATTAACTTCATGGAAAACAATGTTTTAAACTCTTTGTGAAGAGTACTTAAGATTGAGTTTCATAGAATAAAATTTTGGGAAGGAATAAGTCAAAATGTTGAAACAACTCTATGGTTGTCGGTATGAACTTATATGAAGTCACTTTTACAATTTCTATAATTTTTTCCCTAACACCTGGTCTCTACTCATAACATAAGACCAAAATAATTCGACAATGCTTTTATTCATATTTTGCCCCTTGAATTGTCACTAAATGCTTCTATATGGGTAAGTGTAGGTGAAAGGCCTGTAATATACCTCAGAAGGCAGGACATTATCTCTTGAGCCCTCAGTTTCTGACTACACAAACATTTTGACTGTTCCAGTTACAAGATCATGAATGGCAAAGTTATACACCCAAATCTGATGCAAATAATACATTTTACTGCATGTTAACAGAGCTGTGGGCAATGTTTTCGGTAATTCAAATGATATTGCAACATTATTTGGTGACTTGCATGGTAATTTCTAGCATTTTTCTTAGCTGCTCTTGCTGAATCTACTTTACATAAGTGAAGTCCTTTCTTTTTTAGCCTGTTCACCAGCGCCATGTATTATGTTGTTATAATTATCACATGTAGTGCATGTATCACTTTAAGGTTTGTGGAAACTTAGATTAAAAACCATTAAAAATCTTCCTATAAATTTGAAGTTTCTCCTTCAGCTTCACACTTCTCTAAATACTCGTATAACTCATGCATTTTATTAACGTTAAGTGAAGGATACAAATACTGTCTATCAGGTTTTTTTTTTGGTAATTATAAAACTGAAATTTAGGAAATTACATATGACTTCTGACAAAATCAATTTCTGATGGTGGCAGTTTATTTGTTGGTGAATGATGACCTATTTTATCAGTCTGTAATATCATCATTAATCTTTTTTTATTAGAACATTTGTAAATATTTTGTTATTTACGTCCAGTGTTCTTAAAAAAAATGATTTCCATTCACATTTACCTTTAAAAGTTCTGCAACTGTTCAATAATTTTTATGTTGAGCACCTGTATTATGTGTTTATGGAGTAATTTATCAATGCAGGAATTTGTAAGTGTTGTCTGCAGATGTCATGATCCAAGCTATTAGTATTATAATAATTTAAAATAAAAATGCCTGAACTATTTTTAAAAAATTGCAGCTTCACGTAACGTAAATTATTAATTTTAGATCATGTAAGCTTTTTCTGTAAGATATTCAGTCATATTAATGCTGCTTGTTATTAATGTAAGTACTGGTATCTAACAATTATTTGCTACTTGTGAAATACATAACAAGATGATTTATTGTCCTCTAGAAATATGTTAAATGCAAATTACTTCCTTATTTCATTCCTTCAAAGGGAATGCTCCAGTTAAGATAGACATTTCTATTTCTCTAAACAACTAGGTTTAACCTAAAAGAAAAATATTTCATTATCATGATTATTTTAGATATATATATATATATATATATATATATATATCACATTAAGATTAATATTCTCATTTTAATATTATCACAGTTCATTTTAATATTTATGTTTAAGAAATAAATACATTGTCTTATAACTTAAATATTAAAAAAATGCATATTAAAAAGTCGCATGTTCATCACTCGAGGACATTTACTTTTGAAAAATGTTATATCTAGAGATTTTCACCAATATCTAAAAAGGTAAATGTTTTTTTATAACAGTTTTGTTTGTAATAAATTAATATTTTTTATAGCACATTTTATATATAATTATTTTACAGATACCTGTGTGTATAGAAAACTGTAGGTAGGATGAGTGCAAGATTTTATCATTTCTTTTGTGTTAAAGTAAATGAGAAGGTAGCACAACCAAATGATAATAGCACATTATGAAACTAGATTTAAAAGTTATATGTTATTGCATTAGTAAATATTTAAAACATGAGCAAAGTCAGTGTTGACAATTTTAATTAATGTAAACATAGAATGACACTGATTTGTTTTATACATTGATCTGTTTTATACACAATTTGTTTGAACACCAGACTTTATAAATTATGTTTTAATTTGCATTATATTTGTCTAAAATAAAAGCCTTATGATCACCTAAATTTTTATCAGATTTACATACTAATTTTATATATGAGAATTTTATAACAAAATAGTTTATTAAGATGTAAATTTAGTTACAAAAATTGTACTCTAAGCATGCTTAAACTGATTTTTTATGGATAATTTCTGATATCAAAAGAGTTTGATTATCCTGAGATTGTATGTCCATTTAAGAGAAAGTTCAATGAATGTTTTAATAAATTGTGATCATTGTGTTAATAACTATAAGGTTAAGTTATGTGATATTACATATTGGGTCTTCATGCAGATATCTTGTATTTAAACTGTACTGTAGAAATAATCCAAATGTTCTTCAGAAGGTACGTCAATAACTCTAAATCACTGGTTCCCAATTGTGCTCCATGAAGAGATTGGAAGATCGAGACTGAATTCTAAACAGTAGTTTTATATCCTGAAATAATATGGCCATATACGTACTAGATGAAAATTACTGCTTGATGATTAACTTTTCTACTTGAAAGTGCTCCATGCCCTACAAATTTTGGGAACCGCTGCTTTAAATATTGTGTTTCATAACATAAACTTCAACTTGTTCCCAACCAGGTCGAGAGATGAGATAAAGCTCCTATTCCATATTGCCTTGTGATTTTTAAAGGATACCAGTTAAATAAATCTATCACAAGGTGTCAGAAGAAGATTAAACTAAATTAATGAAATAAGTATGGAAAAATAGTAAAATTAAAATTTTGGCAGTGAAACACGGGAGGAAACTGAATAAAATCAATTCGTCCAGCACAAACACCAGATGCAGTATCCAAGACAGAAATCGGAACATAGAGAAGCCATATATTAAAAATTCATCGAAATAATCATTATAGTTATGTTTGGTAATTTTTTACACCATTTATTCCTAAAAATATGTTTGATAAATTCAATTATTATGCCCTGATAAAATATGCAGCACTTGTTTCTGGAAAAATAATTATAATCATAGAACCACTGATTTTTTAAAAATAAAATATATATCATGAAATAACTATTATAAAGAAATTGCTAAACTTGACACTAACTGGAATTGTGTGCTTACTTACAAGGGAACAGTACTATAGTTGTTGCTGAATTCAAAACCAACATAATGTTGCTTGGATAGAGGATCAGGATATGTAGCAAAATTTGAGTTGCTATGGACAACAAACTTTGCCATCAGAGATCTTTTCATGAGCATTATGTTATATAATATATGCACATTATGAGAATTATACTACAATTTCTTACAATTAGTTTGTATTCTATTGACTGGCAAATAAATGTTTCATTGTCAAGTGCACTGATATCTGTGTGAACCATGTGTCCAGCTATGATAGTTGTTGGCTGATTTCTTCAGTTTATCATCAGGAACTTTGATAGTGACTGTTATAGACAATATTAATTCAAGAAGTTTAAATTTCATAACACCTAATATTTTGCCATACATTACTCCTTCCAGATTTGATGAATGCATTGTGCACTAGCGACAAAGATGCATGCCATTCCCTTGTTAGGAGGTTATAACATCTCGTCGTAAGTTTGATGTTCAAACAGAGATATATTAACAAAGAGCATTATGGTATGTTAATCTGTTTTGTAATTTTTTGTTACTATAATATTGTTGATATTGTTGTTACTGTTGTTTATAATAAATGTGTTAATAATACATATAATCATGTTAATGCATTTTCCAAACATAATTATCATTATTGGTCACACATAATATTATTGCAAATCCTAATGCTGATTCTAACATGTGTCTTTTCAAAATTACAAACAAATACAAATTATAATCTCTATACAAATAATGACATAAAAAATCGAAATATACAATTAATTAAGTTCATTACGATATCTGTACATACTTTCAGGATTTATTTAAAAAAATTTAAGAAAAAATCCTATAATTTCATAATAAATTTTGCAAAAATACAATAACTACCGAGCAAATGGCTGATTTGGTAGCATTTATGACTCATATTTGTCCAGCTTCAAACCCCATGCTGACCAACTTGAGGCTTTTTCCTGGTTTTCTTCAGTCATCAGGGTAAATGCTGGGTTGGAATTACAATACCAGAACACACATTTCATCATATTTGCCATTTCAAACAATCATTGAAAATAAAATGAATATATGTGATGAGATTTTGTGATCATTTTTTTATTAAGATCATGTAAATGGCTGCCTCTACTTCAATTAAAAAAACTATGATAAAAGCTGTCAGAATGACATTATAAATTTGATCTTCTCCAATAAACTTTATTTCCACCATCGTTAATATAAAGCCCGTAAGAATAAAATCAAAATGAATTCAATATTTCATCATTCTGGTTCTCATACTTTTTATTTTTAATCTTCCTGGGGAATACCTTAGATCTTAAAGCGTCAATACATACGAATAAATATTAAATCCTTTGAACAAAAAACAAATGGAATATCCTATCAATTCACAACAGGTTATGAAACATATTTTAATTACTGGGCGAGTTGTTTTATGTTGTAACGTTTAAGTATTGTGTTCAGGAGGTCGCAGGAACCAATCAACCTGGCTGAGGATTATTTCTTTTAGTTCTCCTCAGTTGTCTAGTCAAATAACTGGTTGAAATTTCATTAGCAGGATTCATTTCATCATAATCATCATTTCATGTATCACTCAAATAAATATCAGTTGCTCGTAATTTCTTCTGAAAAATGCATAAGAAACACACAGCAGAAACTTACTTGTACATGTGAAGATCATAGTGCAATATGACCTTAGATGCTGAACGTCCATAAATTAACTATAAATAATAACACTGGAATAAATATTGTCATGTTATCAAGCTTTTAACTTTTAAACCTCAGATATCAGATTCGATAGCATTTATTTTCCTTTTCATGTTATAATTGGCCTTCATTGCTAAATGTCAAAAATATAGTTATAACTTCTAAATACACAAGCGTTACTGCTATAAAGTAAAAATTCTCTTTAAAAAAATGCTTATTTGTTATAGTAGCCATCAGATGGCAGATATCTCGCTGTCTCTCATGTAAATTGAGAATAATATATATATATATAAAAGAAAAAAATAAATGTTTATGTTAGGATTCCTGAGAATATCAGTTTGTTAGAGTGCTAACGTATAAAGTTAGAGACCTCAGGTTCAAATCCTGACTGGGATATCTATTTTTCTTTTCATGTCATATATATATTATATATATATATATATACATATTGTTTTTTTTAATATTCCTTATGACGGTAATGATGTCAATTATTTGAAATCATATTAAGGCCTATAGTCATCATCATCATCTTCAAGGTATGGGCCTGTTGGCCCGTTCTGCTCACCGGTGCACTATATGTTGCAGGTGCAAGTCGTCTTTCCAACGACGTTTTGGTCTTCCTACATTTCTTCGGCCTAGAGGCCTATAATTAAGCAGCTGTCGTCTTTCCAATGTTTTGGTCTTCCTACATTTCTTCGGCCTAGAGGCCTATAATGAAGCAGCTGTTTTGATAAACAATTATTTGGTATTCTTTGTACATGTTCAAACCAATTACGTTTATTTCTGTATTAAGGCCTGTAGTGAAAATGATATTGCTACTTAACTTTCGTGTGGATTTATCAGTCTCACACATTACTTACTTATAACTCGACAATTTTTATTATTGTCCACTGATTCCCTACATCCTCCTGCTTTTAAGTAGTTCATTTTGAGTATTGTAATAAACTTTCACAATATATACATACATTAAAATATCACGATAATTGTTAATTGTAACTGCATTAAAAAATAACTCAACAGAGTAGTTATAATTTATTAAATTCCTATATATATATATATATATATATATATATATATATATGTGTGTGTGTGTGTGTAAAAATATTCTCTTTAATTTGCTTACTTGTTATAGTCAGCCACTAGGTGGCAGTGAAGACCGAGTTTTCGCGACATATAGTAATAATGGAGAATATTATATATATATATGGTAGGATAAGAAAAATAAATGCCTGGACGGGATTCGAACCCGGATCTCTGAGTCTGTACCTCAGCGTGATATCCATTACAGTACCAGGCGAATCCAATTCAAACACTTATTTTTTTTCTTATATATGTATTATATTCTCCATTATTACTAGATGTCGCGAGAACTCGGTCTTCACTGCCATCTAGGAGCTGACTATAACAAGTAAGCAAATTAAAGAGAACATTTTTACTTTATAGCAGTGACGCTTTATAGATGTTATAATTAAATCTTTAACATTGAGCAATGCAAGCTTAATATGGTATGATAAGAAAAATAAATGCCTGGACGGGATTCGAACCCGGATCTCTGAGTCTGTACCTCAGCGTGATATCCATTTTATATATATATATATATATATATATATATATATAAGAAAAATAAGTGTTTCAATTGGACTGGTGGTGTAATGGATAACACGCTGGGGTAACAACCCAGAGTTCCGGGTTCAAATCCCGTTCAGGCATTTATTTTTCATATCATGTCATATATATATATATACAGGGTGTAAATGAATTATACCGGACAAATTTAACTGCTTACAGAGAGATATTATACAAGTAATTTGAAATAGGGAACCAATGATCTAGGAGGGAAAATGGGCTAGTTATAGGGAATCAAAGTTATTGACAATTACTACAGATAAATCAATAGGAGAGAAAAGTAGGAGAGAAATGTAGGAGAAAAAAAATTATACTAGAATAACTTCAGATCTTGATAATAATTCCGAGATCCTGATTGCTAACAATTCATCAACAACGTTTATGAAATATTGGATTATCAAATTCCTTAATAATTCGAACTTAGTAGATGATTACACGCCACTGCACTGGTTAAAGCAACTTCGATACAATGAGAGCCTTAGCTCAGAGTGAAACAACGCAGAATCTATGTAGTTAACGTGTGGCTTAATGGTTAGAGTCATGGATTTGAGTTCGAACAAGGAGAGTTCAAATCACGGCAGGCGCCTTTGTTTCCTTTATTTTTTTTCTTTCCCTGCGTGTGTATTGTGATATATTGATAATGAAATTTGTTCAGTATAGGCATGCGCAAAATACCTATTCCCGTACTGGTTATTACATTAACATCTGATTAGAAGTTACTTAAGTATCAGTCGCATTACATGAAAGCATCATGGAACACCTTCACAGTTATGCTGAATTTTAAATACTTTTCAAATTCATATTAAAGCACCGTTGAGGTTAAGTAATAAGATATTGAATATAAAATTGGTACATTGTAGGTCAGTCGTCCTCAACCAGTTAAAATGCAGAAGATGAAACATAGTTTTTGAATTACCTCCATATTGAAACCACTTATAGAAGTTTAATAATTTAGTTGAGGACGACTGACCTACCAGGTACCAATTAAATATCTTATGCTGAACTTGCCGAAATTCATCTGATTTATGAAGCAGCACAAAGTAATGGACAATAGCTGTTGCCATGTATGCGGAGCGGTATTCAAATAGACGTCATCCTCACTGAACAACCTTAGTGTCTGTTAATTAGCGTTTGCGGGAGCATTGGACGTTGAAGGTAAACAGAATAGACGCCGCGCCGGTGAAAGACGTATGCTCCGCACTGCAGAGTTCGAAGAAAATGTTCTTCATAGGGTGGGAGATTATCCTTCTAATAGTACTCGTGCTGTTCCATGTTGTATAATGGGCACGAACCATCAAAGTGTATGGGAAGTCCTGCATGAACACCAGGTTTATCCCTTTCATCTGCAAAAAGTACAAGCCTTACAGCCAATGGACTTCGCTCACCGGGTACAATTTTGTAATTGGGCTTTGTTACAGCCACCGCGCTTTTTTCCTCGGTGTTATTCATTGACAAGGCAATATTTAATACATATCGGCTGGTTCTGAACTGAAAGAACAGTCATATGTGGGATTATGAAAATCCTCATGTCATCTTCGGGAGGGGTCATCAGAAGAGATTTTTGACAAACGTATGGGTAGGCGCAATTTCTGACAATGTCATTGGCCCCAACTTCTTTCACCAGAGATTAAATGGCGTCATTTAAAAGACATTTTTAGAGCACGTCCTACCTAGATTGCTAGAAGAAGTCCCTCTTCACATCAGGTTCCTTCCCCATTTCTGCCGGAATGTGCGAAATTATTTGGATGAAGTGTATCCTGGCCGTTGGATATAGGAAGAGGTAGTTCAGTGGCCACCTCGCTCTCCAGATCTCTGTCCACTTGATTATTTTTGTAGGGACACCTGAAAACATTGGTGTATGCGACCCCTGTTGATACAGATGAACTGTTAGTTGCACACATAATCGCAGCATTTGATGGGATCCTCGAGACACCTAGAATCTTGAACGGGGTATGAGAATCCTTTAGACGCCGATGAATGAAGTTGGAAAATTTGAACACTCTCTCAAATGAGTCTGCAGGTGCTTTATTTTTTTCTGGTATACTCAAATGTATTGTTTTTTATTTCCCAATAACGTTATGTATACCATGTGTACATACACTGTACCTCTTCATGTTGTTACTCTTGTTATCACTGCACTATCATTACCTAAGTACATAAGTACTGTACAGTACAATTTCACATTTTATTTGCGAAACCTATTGTACTCTACAGTATGAGTATTATTTTTACGACCTTTCAAACAATTGTCTGTACAATACGTACGTACGTATATAGTTTTGTAACTCTGTACATTACAATACCGTATTCTGTGACATAATGAATAAACAATTAAACCAGAGGTAAATCTACGTTCGTAACTAATTTACAGTAAGTACATAATAAAGGAAGAAAGGGGAAACAAGTGTACACATTCTGTATGTAGTTTCGATCGTATTTCATCAATCTTACATTTGCGTCGATAGTAAGACTGCTATAAGCACTGACGTGAGCTAAAGGCGCATACTTGTTGCAAGTTACAGTCTCTGTATCATATTATTTCCATTTTAATTTTAAATAATCAGTGGCGTGCCAACCATTTTACAAGTTGAATCATAACTTAGACATTTTTATTCGTAGGTCATTAGTTCATTATCTCAAAATGCTTATATAATACCCTCTATACGTAGTTAAATTTGTGCGGTAAAATTAATTTACATCCTGTATTAACATTTAGGGGATCCATTGTCAAATCTATCATCTAACTAACACTGACACTATGGAACCCTAAGGTTCATGGTCTCCCGGACATAAGCTGTCTTCAAAGTTTCTTAAAAACTTTATTCTCAAATACGCGTAACCTTCTCCCTTCGCTTAACGTAGGGGAGAGAGACCATGTTACGCATCCATATAATACGACTGGAAGAATAACTTATTTACACATTTTTAGTTTAATATTTTTGAGAGAAGTTGGAATAACAAGAGCTCCTGTAATACATAACATCTGCCAAGTGATAATATTAAAACAAATATAATATTATACAATTATTACTGTTAGATTTAGTCGTACTCTATTTGGTTATTTATTTATATATGTTTTTAATCCAGTAGGACTTACGGAACCGGTTCCAAATTTTGCTAATGGGATCGTCTCCGAAATTCTACAGAATTTTAGAAAGTTTCAACTAAGTTGAGGACGACAGGTATCAATTTTATAATTGTACATTAAAATATCCGCTCGTGGTTCCTCAGATGGTAGCATGCCTGCTTCCTGATTAGCGGGCCCAGGTTAGATATCCGGTGGAGCTGAAAATTTTATTGTAAAATTAATCAAATTAAATTAATTGTAAAAATGTCAATCTCGGTGCCAAGTAGGGTGGTGGTATACAATTCATAATCGCTAGTTTGTGCACCAGATTTCTGGATTAAATTGTAAATCTTTCTGCAGTATATAAGTTGAGAAGCCATGTGTTACCCTTGATAGCAATTCGTTCATCGGATATGGAAATTAACCCTGTCGGTTCCCTTGGTGCTTTTTGATAGGACTCTGTACAAGTTATGTGTCGACACCGATTTTCACCTTCTCCCTTCTCTTCTTCATTATTTCTCATACAGCACACTTTATAGTACACGAACACATGCTCCTCCCGTACACAATACAAGAATATATCATCTACGTAAAGCGGTCTATCGAAGTTGTATGTAAATTAAAAATAGATCACATTCATCCCATCTATCCACCCAGCGTGAAGCCCGAAGGACGGAAGGTGCAGTGGGAGACATTAGAACAATACACATAAGCTATTAAAATGCCATATTGTGACTAATACCTTAACGGAATTTTATCATGTATTTTATTAGTATTGAATAGCATGCAATAATAATAATAATAATAATAATAATAATAATAATAATAATATAATACTTACTCACTGGCACTATCGAACCCATAGGTTCATGGCCGCACGAACATAAGCTCTCCATACATCCCTATCCTGAGCTAATGCTTTCCAATCATTCCCTGTATAATATACTTCCCTCAAATCATAGTTAATGTTATTCTCCCACCTCATTCTTGGTCTACCAACTGGGCGTTTTCCCTCTGGCTTTCCTACAAGAAGCTTCCATGCAAGTCTTTCATTCCCCATACGTGCAACATGTCCTGCCCATCGCAGTCTACGAGACTTAACTGTTCTTATTATATCTGGCTTCCTATAAAGACCATGTAGTTCATTGTTATGTAGTCTTCTCCATTCACCTGTCTGTTCATCTCTCTTTGGTCCAAAAATTTTCCTAAGTACTTTATTCTCAAATACTCGTAATCTCCTTTCCTCCCTTAAAGTAAGAGTCCATGTTTCGCACCCATATAATATAACTGGTAGAATAATAGTTTTATATATTTTCAGTTTAACGTTTTTTGAAAGGAGTTGGGACATCAAAAGTCTCTGCAATGCATAATAGCACGCATTTCCAGAATTGAGCCTATGTTTAATTTCTTTGTGCATCTCATTCCTATTTGTGATTATTGTTCCTAGGTATTTGAATTCAGCCACTTCCTCAAAATTTCCCTCATTTGTCATTAGCTGTCCATTTCCATTATATAATGTATTTCTACGTGTGACCATATATTTAGTTTTATTGATATTTACTTCCAGTCCTAATTTCTTAGTGTTACTCAATAGTGTGTGCGTGTTGTCCTTTAGTATCTCCTCGCTATCGGCCAATAATACTACATCATCAGCATAAACTAACAGCTTATTAATACCATTCAGTTGTAAGCCTTCCTCATTCTCTAAAGATTTAATGGCATGCTCTAGTACAAAATTAAATAGTAGAGGAGATAGTGCATCTCCTTGCTTCAACCCATTCTGGATTTCAAAAGTGCCCGAAAACTGTTTGCCTACACGCACCCTACTCTTTGTGCCATTTAGACACATTCGTATAAGTCTAACTAACTTTTTAGGAATTCCGAACTCCAGCAGGATACTATATAACTTCTCCCTCTTAATTGAATCATATGCTTTTTTGAAGTCTACATATAGTTGATGTACAGTACCATTATATTCCCATTTCTTTTCTAAAATCTGTCTTATACTAAAAATCTGATCTGTTGTAGACCTATTTCTTCTAAATGCACATTGATGATCTCCTAGAATGTCATCAATATAGGGAGTAAGTCTGCTTACTAATATATTTGTTAGAATTTTGTACGAAGTTGAAAGTAATGAGATGCCCCTGTAGTTGTTGCAATCAGTTTTATCTCCTTTCTTATAAATTGGTACGATAATTGATTCCTTCCATTCATCTGGAAGAGCTTCTTTTTCCCAAATCATACTAAGCAACCAGCGTATCTTGTCCATCAATTTTTCTCCCCCTGATTTTATCAGTTCTGCTGGGATCTCATCTGAACCTGATGCTTTATACATCTTCAATTTTTCAATCGCCATTTCAACCTCTAATGCACTTGGCTCTGCGACTAGCATTTCTGCTGTCTGTAAATTATCCTCCTCAATGTCCTGTTCTGTATGTACATTTAATAGCTGATTAAAGTAACTTTTCCATCTATTTAATATACTCCTGGAATCTGCAATCATATCCCCATTTTCATTCCGAATTATGTTTGTTCTAGCCTGAAACCCTTTCTTCTCTATACTAATTCCCTGATATAATTCTCTAATGTTCCTATTTTTTGCATTCATTTCAAGATCATTAATCTTCTCTCTCAAATATTCCCTCTTTTTACTCTTTAGTAACTTGGTGGTTTCCCGTCTAACACTACCCAATTGCTCTAAATTTACCTCATTTGGCTCGTGTAACCATTTCATTTTTGCTAGCTTTCTTTTCTTTACAATGTCGGCACATTCCTCATCAAACCATTTCTTGTTTTGCCTCTTTTTTAAACAACCAATGCTTTCTGATGCTGACAATTTAATAGTATCTCTTATAGCCTCCCATTCTTTATTTATATCAGTTTCTTCTTCGTTTGCCACATTGTCATCTGAAGATTCCAGTACTTCAAATCTATTAGCAATTTTGATTTGGTATTCTTGCCGCATTTCATCATTTTTCAAGTTTTTTAATTCATATTTTACAGAATCATCTTTAGCGTTTGTTCCTCTCATAAGCGATAGCCGTTGTCTGATTTTCACTCTGACCAGATGATGATCCGAATTGCAGTCTGTCCCTCTAACTGATCTAACATCAATGATGCTACTGTGCCAGCGTTTATCCACTAATACATGATCTATCTGGTTCCGAGTTTCTCCATCTGGGGACGTCCAGGTGTATTTATGAATATCCTTATGCTGAAATGTTGTGCTCTTAACAATGAGATTCTTTGATGTGGCAAATGTGACTAATCTAACCCCGTTGTCGTTACTATCTTCATGAAGACTGAATTTGCCTATTGTTGGTTTGAATATATCTTCCCGCCCCACTTTTGCATTAAAATCTCCTAAGATAATTTTCATGTGATATCGTGAAAGGCTATCAAATAAGCATTCTAATTCTTCATAGAACTCATCCTTGATCTTGTCATCTTTATCTTCTGTGGGGGCATGTACATTTACAATTATAAAATCATGTCGTTTACCCTTTAGAATTATGTATGATATCCTATCACTAACAAACTTAATATCTCGGATAGCGGATAGGATCCTCCTTCTGACTAAAAAACCCGTTCCAAATGCAGGTCTTTCTGCACCCCCGTAGTATAATGCAAAGCTTCCTGATTCCTGACTACCTTCTCCTGGCCACCTAACTTCCTGTAAAGCGACTATATCCAAGGGCGATTTATCTAATTCCCGCGTTAATATCTCTAGTGCCCCGCTATTGTATAAAGTCCTAACATTCCATGTTCCTAGGAACATGTCCCTGTGTTTGAGCCTTTGGCATGGGTTCCCTGAAGTAGTCCCCGCCCGGAGAACCGAATGGGGGACTATTTGACCTCCGGAAAATTTTACCCCAGTTGAACCCATGTCCGCATTTCTTGACGGTTGTATTTTTACGGTGAAAGATCGTCACTCTTTCGACCAAGGTACTTTTTTCGTCTGGCTTATCACCTTCGACCAGTCCGGCATGTGTAACCCTATCGGCAGCAATGCTACCGCCGGCATAGCTCTCAGGATCATTTAAGCACGCAAGCCACTCCACCACGACAAGGTAAAGATACCATGGAGGGAATAATAATAATAATAATAATAATAATGATAATAATAATAATAATAATAATAATAATAATAATAATAATAATAATAATAATAATAATAATAATAAAACAATCAGCTGAATGATCCGGAAAATTACTTGTGGTCACAGGGTCCCCTGGATGCGAGTTAGTCATTACTGACAGAGACAATAAAATACATTTTGTTGAAATTAGTGAATTGCTGAGTTCTCAGAATCGTTGTTACAAGGCATCGCGCCAAATTTATTAGTTTATATTCTGGCACGAGGAAAAGTTCCATACATGTGGGTTTACATCCAAGGTTGTCGTTAAAACGGAAATTATTCCACACAAATTTAGTCAGATCCAACACTTCATATGTCTTGGTAGCAAATGGTCATCTAATTCCACATGCATGTAGCGATACACAATATTGACATATAAGGTAAGTCTACATTGCATTGAGAGAATATTAACTATTAAAATCAATATTTCAGAGCACCCAGAGGGTAAGAATCTTTTTTAACTAAATATTGCGTTAACGTTATATAAACTAAAATTTTTAATTTAAAAAAAAGTATCTCCTTGCCACAAGTGTAAAATGTTTGGTCCATGATTTATCTGCTAATTTGAATTCAATTAACACTTCATTTTTTATTGAAGTACATTCCTACAATACAGCAGTTTTCAAACTAAGGTAATTTTATCTCTCCACAAATTTATATTTTGAGCATCTCTAATAATTGTAAATGTTTAGGAAATTATTTGTTAAACAACAATAATAAGTAAATCATACTGTATTTTAGAGATAATATTGTTGTTTTAGAGATAATATACCATTTTCCAATCAAGCTGAACTTACAGAATGAGTTTTTTTTTCTGGGAATTCCGCAATTTCATGGCAAATTAGGACCACAGTATCATGATGGAGGTTGCCAGCTTCACAGCATCATCGATATGAAATTCTCAAAGACAGCAAAGCTATTGATTTCTAAAAACTAATTATTGTAGCTATAAAAAACCAGGAGTTGGCGTCTGTCAACTTTCCGTCAGGTGCAGTGATATATTTGGTGGAGCATGAGCAGAGTGCATATATCACTTAAGTGTCTGTTGATCACACCAGCACCATATTCCGTTCAATACACCAGGTGTGTATATAAAGGTACGTACACACCTGCGCGCCGCAAACACGAACGGCGCGCGCGCCGCACCATGTTCGTCAGATTTGGACGGGGTTTTAAGGTGCGCGCGAACGGCGCGCGCCGCGCGCGCGTCTCTCACCACGATCCACTCATTGTCGGTTTTTTCCACAAACACTTTGATGGTTCGCTGTTTATATTTGGACGGGTACCTGAGATGTTCGTTGTTTTCGGTGCGCACCTATTATTTGAGTATGGAGTGGTAAGAGGAAAACATGTTAAAACTTATTGATATTTATAGAAGCAAGCAATTATTGTGGGATCCTCAACATAAGGATCATTTTTAAAAATCATTGAAAGGAGATGCCTGTTTTTTTTCAATGTTATGTGTTGTTTTTTTTCGTGTGTGCTGTAATTGTATGAATAAATTAAAATTATTTAGAAAACATTATTTATTTAAGACGTTCATTTCATAATATTATGTATGAAGTATCACAAAACAATACAATATATAAACACATTTATTACTAATTATTTATTTATTTCTTCAAAGACTCCAAAGAGCAAGATTGCTCATGTTAAGGGGCAATATACAAAAAATAATGGCCATAAAACAATTAACAATAAAAAACAAGAAAACAAATTCAGGCATAAGTTTAAGTAATACAAACTACTATAGATGCACAATATATACACATATCAATACAATATTTAAACAGGATAATATTAATAATAATAAAATTAACAAAATTAACTAAGAAAGCAATGAGAAATTTTTTTTAATACAATTATAAAAATGTTTAACATTCGTGAAATGTTGATATTCAATAGGTAAGTTATTGTAATGGTTGATTAATGCATAACGAATCCCTTTATGCCTTTTTTTTTTGAGAAACTAGTATCTTTGTGCAATAAAGTACCTCTAGTATAATAATCATGTACATCTTTATTAAAAATTAAGGCCATTTTATGATGAGATAGATTCTTAATAATTTAAAACATATATATACAAATCATATATTTTAAATTCCTTTAATGCTATAATATTTGAACAAGTATAAATAAAGTTATAAGATGTAATAAGTAATAAGCGTGACCAGACGTCCCGATTTTGGCGGGACAGTCCCGATTTTTAACAATTTGTCCCGCGTCCCGCGGCATTTTAAAAAAAAATCCCTATTTTTTGGGAAAGAATGCAAGACAGCGGGAGAACGGAAAGGGAATATACGGTTTTCGCCGCCCATGTAGCTATTTCACCAGGATATGAGTTTTATATTATTTTTGTTAATTTTGTAATGTTAAACTTTAATAATAACAATCATTGTTGAGAACTGATTATCAAAGTTAACATTGTTGATTCGACCACCATTGTTTGGTAAATAAAGTGCGGACAAAAAAAATCGCAATTGAGTGTTGAGACTTCGAAAGTTATTTTATGTGAAGTATAATTTAACAAATTCTTGTGAAAAAATTCATGACCTTTTAAACAACGACAGCAATCTACTTAAAAAAATCACTCAAATGAGAAATATGCCAAAGAATAAAATAATACTGGTACTATACATAATTTTGTAATGTATTACATTTGTAAATTATACTTATGTTGATATTATTTTTGCGTTCTATAAAATTTTTGTTGCTCCATAGAGTATCTTTACATTTTATAATCAAATAAGACCAACATATTTTTTCATATTTCATAATATTTTGGCGAAATGTTCATATTTTAGTAAACATTTAATATTCCTTCATATTCTTCAATATTTTAAAATAAAATTTCAATAACTGATTAAAAACATGTTTGAAGTGATTGTAGAGACATGGTTGGTTACACCTGCTCTGCAAAATGTCTACTGAAGGTTTGTGGGTTTCCTATGGATCGCAGGAGGTTCGTTGAAATTAATCATTTCGACGAACATAACACGCGCCGTGTGCGCGCCGTTCGTGTTCGCGGCGCGCATATGTGTACGTACCTTAAGGCGAGAGAGAACGCCGAACTTAACAGACTATACATAACAGTATTGTATATGTGAGAGCTCGTCGGACGTGAAAGGAATGTGGAAAAATTGTGGGTTGGCGGTTGTTGAGCGACACTGTTGAAAGAGATGAAATTAAGAATTATAGTGTACCATGCGTTACAAAAACATTGACTCACCCATATCACACCACTTTACAGTAATCTTTACAATGGAGTAGCTAATTCAGAATCGCCGAGAGAAATGCTTTTCGAACGACAATAGGAGTTGGGGGAATTTTTTTTTTTTTTTTTTAATTTGTCTGAACACGAGGCCCAACATGATATACATAAATATATATCTTATATATAAACATTGATGTTTGTTTGTTTTTATGTATGTTTGTTTGTTTGTTCGTATTTTATGCGCGGCCATACCGTTGATACGATTGTGTTGGGTTTTTTGCAAAATGTTCAGGAGATTCCTGGGATGAACATAGGCTATAAGAGAGTTGTGATACTCAACTCCTACACCCTTAAAAATCGCCCTTTGCAGTGGAAAACGTGAAAAAAGTAGCTCTTTGGACGCTTAAATGGCTTACGCTGCCTAAACCAAAACAAATACTTCTTCTTCTTCTTCCTTTCCAGGATTAGGTCAATGTGACGTGTTCCAGTCTCAAGTCCATCGTTTCCTTGGCCGTCCCAAAGATCTTTTCCCATGTGGTTTGTAGGTGTTGATATTTTTGGATAATCTTGTATTGTCCATTCTGTCTAAATGTTCTTTCCATTGGTATTTGTGCTCTTCTAGTTTATCAACTATTGAAAATATCTCCAGTTCATTTCTTATTGATTCATTGTGTAATCTATCCATGCGTGTACATCCTTTTACAGATCCAAAACAAATAGCTACACAAAATTAATGTACACAGAATTGAATAACTCAAAATGCTGTACAAAAAAGTCCGTCCCAGCATATGTTTATTTCTTACGGATAACCACAATAACCATTTTTGTCTTTCATTGATACAAAGAGTCCCGCACCGTAGCCGAGTGGTTAAGGCAAGAAGTCTTGGCGCAGAACTACGGGACTTACGCTGGTTCGAGTATCCATGGGGGAAACATTTTTTCTCATGGAATTTCGGCCAGTATGGAACCGGTGCGGTGCCCACCCAGCATCGCGAGGCATTTGGCTAGCTACAATAAGTAGCGAGTCCAGGTTGAGAATACCAGCTATAACGGCTGGAGGATCCGTCATGCTGACCACATGTCACCCTACACTGGCTAGATGATCGTCTTCCTCTGTGATTAACACATGTGGATGTGAGGACAACAGCCGGCTGGTCAGCCAAAAACCTTCTAGGCCTGTCGCGCTTTGAGTTCTTTTTGATACCAAGAAGATCGGGATAAGTAGATTCCCGGGCAAGCGTGCTCTGCCATACCGTTCATCCGATTGAGATGGGGCTTTTTGAAAAATGTTCAGGAGATTCCGGGAATGAACATATGCTATAAGAGAGTTGTAATACTCAACCATTTCACCCCTAAAAATCGCCCTTTGTAGTGATAAACGTGAAATAAAATCCCTATTTTGACGCTTAAATGGTTTATGCTGTCTAAACCATAACAAATTGACTTACACAAAAACTCTACAAAAAAGTAGAGTATAACAGCGCACGGCTGGTGGTAAAAACACATTAACATTTATTTAGGAGTAGCAGCGCACGCCGGGTATTAGCTAGTATATATATTGCAGGCCAGAAAATGATGGATTTTATTGTTTTATTTGTCCTTCTTCATTTTTTTTTTTTTTGCTTATTGGTCCTTTAGCCTTATTAGGTCGGTTTTTTTTTGCAGCTTTACTCTATTTTAACTACATTAATACCATTTGTATAATTATTATATAAATAAAGAAATAAGGGAAATTATGGGTGTACAAGAGGAGCCGCACATCAGAGACATTATAAAAAAGAAAAGACTGCAGTGGTATGGTCATGTCAAAAGAATGTCAGAGCAAAGATTGCCAAAAATTGTTATGGGATGGATCCCAATGGAAAGGAGAAAGATAAGAAGACCGAAGAAAACTTGGATAGAAGGAGTACAAGCAGCTATGAATATCAGAGGAATGGAGGAAGATCAATGGATGGACAGAGAAGAATGGCGTTTGGTTTCCGGAAGACGGCGGCAACTGCCATTATACCGAATGATGATGATGATTATTCAAGAATCCGCAGAGTCGAGTCTCAATTCCAACTTATTTTAAAAACACTATCTCGTTTTAATTTTTAAAGACTTTTCACATTCAAAACAATTTTGTTCCACGAGAAACTATTGAACCCGCACAAAATATCCCGTTTAACCAATAGCCTACTGACCGCCTGAACTATTGTATTTTGACTTCACATTTTCTAAGAAGTTGCCACTTTGTGAAAATTACCTTGAGCTGAAGGTGAAGGCAGTGAGGTTGTCTTTATTCATTCATCAGCAACTAGAGCACTTTTCCTGTCCTTTTCCCAGTTTTTAGGTATTTTAAAGGGTATCTTTAGGCCTTTTTAACGGTCTTTTATAGGCATTTTAAAGGTCCTCAACTGCCGAGCCCTTGTTATGAAGAACACAGTCCATTAACCCTGAAAGTGGAACACTCACCCCCACTGAAAAACCACCCCTCCATTTCTACAAGCTTCGCGTCCGAAGAACTCTGTCACATGCAATAACCATGAGGCAATTTAAAGAAAAAATCTTGAAATAACTACATAGTCAAAACGACTATAAACTACAAAATAAAATATATAATAATCATAAATTCATATATCTTACACACTAAAGTTAGGTTAGTTTTAAAATTTACTCGACATCTGTAAATTTAAGAAAACGAATGATGTATTCACCCAAAAATTTCACATAATGGAATTAAAGGATTATCTTTCCCAACCCAAAAGAAGGAGATACGTAGACTATATTATAATAATTATTATATTGTAGTCTATCTTCGTCAAATATCAGACACAAAATATATTTAATATTACTGCTGTAATTGAAGACAAACTGGACTATAACAAATGAGTTGGTCAGTGGAATAAGGGCCCATCCCAACTGCACTAAGTTTGGAGAAAAATTGCATTTTATTAAATTCTACATTGAGTAGTAGTAGTATGACTTTATTAGACAAAAAGTAAGATATTTACAATATTATTTACAAATATGGGTCGCACGGGCAGTAAGCCGTACGTGCTGTTGACAGTATAATAATTGCTACTAGTGTGAAGAAAAATAAACAAAAAAACAATAACATTACAATTACATAAAGAAAACGCAATAATATTACAATTAAATAATAACACAATAGCATTATACACTAAAAAAAGCAATAACATTACAATTACATAAAGAAAACACAGTAATATTACAATTAAATAATAGCACAATAGCATTATACACTAAAAAAAAACATAACATTACAATTACATAAGAAAACATAGTAATATTACATTAAATAATAACACAATAGCATTATACATTAATTAATTTATATAATTATTAAGAATTAATGTTATTGCATTTTGATAACATATTTATTCATGAATGAGTGTTGTTCTTATTTTCCGCGTTTTGTCCAGAAATTTACCCAAGTTTATCCAATTTTCTGGATTTACCAATAACTCTTAGCATGCATTGAGTAAAATATATAGGGCACACATTGATAATATTTGGTACATGTCTTGTACATAAAATAAGCTTTCTGCCTGTAAATGTGCAGATCACTAAACTGTTTCATATGTCTAATCAAGGAAAAAGAAAATTCAGAATATAAAAGAATACACATAAATAAACAAATTAAATAACACTTTTTAACTTGGATATTGCATTAATCTACGTATTCTACGTTTGCAGCATTTGTATCGTCATTATCATCATCTGATTTAAGGCTACTGTTAAAATGTTTGGTGTACAGGTGGTACAAATGTCATGAGAGTCATGATGTCTTCTTTATCATCCTACCGTTAGGAGATTTTGTTGTCAATATTACATCTCGTAATACAGGACACTTTCCTTTCCCTTTTTTTTAAAGCTTATTACTTCCTCTAAGTCGGCCGCGGTGGACTAGTGTTTATGCTCCTTGCCTCTGGTCCCGAGGGTCGCGGGTTCAAACCCGGCCGGGGTCGATGGATTTTTTAGGAAGGAAAAATCCAAGAAGCAAGTCCTCCGGGAGGGACTTTAAGCCGTGGGTCCCGAGTCTGAAGATTTTCAGGCTCGTAAAAAATTCTTAAGCCTGAATGAAAAGGGCTCTAAGTAAAATTTACCGAATTTTCCCGTCCTAGTACTATCTTGGTTTCCTAGATGTCAGTATGAGGCGGAACGCTGACCACGGACCACTCAAAATGACATCTATACGAAAACAAGTGTAACTAAATTAATATGGTTTAAATTATTCCCAGTAGGGGGAGAGCGCCTAAATCTCTGTAAAGGGAAAACATAGGCTTACAATATAAAAATACTTCCTCTAAAGCCAAATCACCGAAACTGGATTTTACGTACATTACATGTCTGTTTTCCACAAAAGGAAACTGAGATGCTTTTCTGATGTCTACCTTATGCTTGTCCAGCGTCACATTTCTCTTTGTGAACATTTTATTTAAGTTATCCAAATCTTTAAACTCTTCTGCATTTATCTCAATTACTGTAAATGGTTTCTTTGTTCAACTCTTTCTTTCTTTCTTATAAACCATTTGTATTTTTCTTTTAACTTTTTCAATCACACCTGAGTCAGCATCACGGGGGAAGAAAGTGTGACCTGGTACAAGAAATTTATGTTCAATTTCTTCAAACCAACCACAATCAATCACGTACAGCCAAAGTCCCATTATTGTATAATTCTTGTTTTGAACAACACATGAATCACAATATACACTATAAGTTTCTTTTTAGCACATTTTTCAATCAGTGGCACAGCTTTTAATAAACAACTATCAATTTCGTCCGCACCTCTTGAAGCAACTGATTCAGGCCGATATATATTCCACTGTTGCGTAAAATGTTCTGCTTCGTTTTATTCCACCCTTGCACATTTATTTTTCTTTTCTTATATTTTATTACACTATTTCCATTTGCACGAGAACCTGCCGCATCAGCCATTCTGCATTTGCTGATATTTGCCGGCAATGCTAGTCAGTATTGCAGCGGACTACAGAGTAGCGGACAATATACGGTTACGTGTCAGCAGTTGGGATGGGCCTTATTTCCCGCGCGCGTGAATAAGTTAGAAATTTTTCTTAGACATAAAGTCTCATTTAGCCTCTTTTGAGCAAAGTTAGAATTATGAGCTTCTAAAGATTAATAGAAGATGGCCATAGGATGCATAATCTGTAAATAACTAAAAATCAACCATCGGTTGGGATGGGCCCTTATCCCACTGATCCCCTCAAATGTTCATCGAGTAAATAGATCGACAATTGATAATATGTTGGTATAGATTTCATTTTTTGACGTATTTCATGCGATATCTTTTGACCTTCATAATAACAATAATAATGCAGTGATATATCTATAATGGCGTAACTCAATATTGAGCAATAGCCTCTCCCTTGTTAGGAACTTATAGACAAGATAATTCTTCTTCTTCTTCTTCTTCTTCTTAATCATAATTTGTAGGATTTTCATCCTGTTTATTTACAAAATCATTCCTCGGAGGAAAACATAATGGATGTGCATTTGCTTTCTATCCATATCTTGGCTGGTCTTCCTCTTGTTCTTCTCCCGTTCTATCTTCTTTAGCTCTTTTTGCAAGTCGGTTGTCTTTCATTCTTTCTATATGACCCTGCCAATGTTTTCGTCTATCTACAATAAATTTGGTTACGTCTTGAATATGACATTACAAAGTTAATTGAATTGCCTTATTTGCGCATGGGTTGCATGGGGCCAACACACCGATTCAATAAGACTTGAGACATCTAGCAGGCAACTAAGATATTACTAGGATGTTTGAGATCGGTAAATTTTGCTTAGAGGCTTAAGGATATTTAACGAGCCTGAAAATCTTCCGACTCGGGACCTACGGTTTAAAATCCCTCCCGGAGGACTTGCTCCTTGGATTTTTCCATCCTAAAAAAAATCATCGACCGCGGTCGGTTTTGAACCCGCAATCCTTGGGACCAGAGGCAAGGAGCATAACCACTAGTCGACCGCGGCCGACACTCTGTTATATGCTATTAAACAATATTTTATAAATGTCATCGGTATAAATTTGACCTATGGTATAACATCTTTATGACTTCCCGATTCGATTGAGGGTCTTTCCACTTTTCAGCGGTTGCCCTTTTACCAGCCGGCTGCTGGCCCTTCACATCCACATGTGTCAATCACAGAGGTAGATGATCAACAGCCAGTGTAGGGGTGACATGTGGTTAGCATGTCGAGTCCCCCAGCCGTTATAGCTGGTTCCTCAACCTGGAGCCGCTACTTATTGTAGCTACCCAATTGCCTCACGATGCTGGGTGGGCATCGGTCCCATACTGGCCGAAATACCATGAGAAAATGTCTTCCCCCATGGAGACTCGAACCAGCGCAAGTCCCGTAGTTATGCGCCAAGGCTTCCTACCTTAACCGCTCGGCTACGGCGCGGGACCTTTATGACTTCAGTAATTAATTTGATTTTGTATGTAGAAGCAAACAATCAAGTTTATAAAATAAAAGTACCCAAAAAATCAACTCGGTTAATAGTCAAATTTATAAACATAACAGTAAAAATTGAAGTTAATAATAACATTAAGAAAAATGTTTAATATATAAAATATCTTATCAAACAAATAATCCATTGTAGTATGCCGCCAGTTATTATTTTATCTTGAAAAAGGCAGGTCTATGGGGAATATATATTTTTTAAATTTAAAAATATCCAGAGCTAATTTATTTTATAAACATAGCATTATAATCAAAATGTCACGCGATTGAGCGTGCGCACGCGCACACACGCACACACACACACACTCACTCACATGGCAGGTCTTTCACTGCAATCACAGCATTTTCATGCAATGCTTTGCAGCTTTACTAGGGAATTATAGGTGTGATAGCTTCTCGTTGCTTTCCACACTGGTGAAGGATGATGATAATGATAAGGATGATGATGATGACCGGATGATTTTCGGGGAGCGTTGGGCCCTAAGCTTCCTGATATATGTCTTACAGGTGAGGAAAAACCCCGAAAAAAAATCATCCAGGAGCCTGTCCCAACCGGGCCCGGGTTCGATTCCTTGAGACTACAGCGGTGGAATATATATATCCATCCATCGTAATTCTGCCCGAAGGCAGGTCATTCACTGCAATCATAGCATTTTCATGCTATGCTTGCAGCTTTACTAGGGAATTATAGGTGTGGTAGCTTCCCGTTGCTTTCCACACCGGCGAAGGATGATGATGATGATGATGATAATGAGAAGGATGATGATGATGGCCATATGATTTCGGGGACCGTTTGGACCTTAAAGTTTTCCTGACATTTGTCTTACAGGTGAGGAAAAACCCCGATAAAAACCTCACCCAGAAAAACTGCCCCACCGGGGATCGAACCCGGGCCCGCTGCGTGACAAGATATATATTTCACCGCTGTAGTCTCGAGGTAGCGTTCTGCCTTGTCACGCAGCGGGCCCGGGTTCGATTCCCGATTGGGACAGGCTCCTGGATGAGGTTCCTTCGGGGTTTTTCCTCACCTGTAAGACAAATGTCAGGAAGCTTAGAGCCCAACGCTCGCTGAAAATCATCCGGCCATCATCATCATCCTTATCGTATCATCATCATCATCATCCTTCAACGGTGTGGAAAGCAACGAGAAGCTACCACACCTATAATTCCCTAGTAAAGCTGCAAAGCGTAGCATGAAAATGCTATGATTGCAGTGAAAGACCTGCCCTCGGGCAGAATTAGTATATATATATATATATATATATATGCCTATATATCAGATGTCTTATAATATATATTTACATTATTTTAATTGAGTTCTGTAAAAGGAATATAGTCTGCAATAAATAAATAAATAAATAAATAAATACATAGGGACTATAATATGTTGTAAGAGAAGTGGAAAACGAGATTACAGACCTCAACAAAGTGGTTCTCGTTTGTAACAGCACAAATACATGTTGGAATGAATTTTCGGGAAACTTATAAAGAGTAAAATTGCATGAAGTATTATCAAAACAGTTAAAGTAACAGTGATAGATTATTAAAAGACCGTGACGCAGGAACTGCGTAAATTAAGAAAATTCCTGATCAAGTCGGATTTTTAGTCCAATTTTCCTGGTTTACGGAATGTATATTTATTTTGTTAAATTGGAGAAATTCAATATCTGATTCCAGTTTATTTATAGATGTAGGACCGCAGTTAAAACAAAGATAAATTTTTAATCTCGGGTTTCAGGTAAATCTCACCTGTAATGATCGGATTTCGCTGTCGTTTTGGAGAATACCATCATCGTTTTATTTTAATAACATATACTGAGTTTCGTTGCGAATAATCAACAATTGCGATCGCTGCGCTGGAGTGATTTTTTTAAATTTTCGTTTCAGATGATCCGATTTTATTGGTTAATGAAATCGTTCTTACTTTTTTAAATGATTGCTACATAATTAATAGAGTCAGGCGTTCAAATCCAATTAAAACCACATACCAGTAAAAGTTATAAAAAGGCAATAAACATAATTTTCGGATCAAATTAATCCGAAATTAACACGTTTCTTGTGTTTTTTATCACTTTTACTGGTATCTGTTGTTTTGATTAGACAAATTTGAATCCCAGATCGATTGCTGATCTTTTAGCGGAATTAATACTAAGGAAAATTGTTTTATTTTACACATGATTGCTATCTACCAAGTTTGGTTCTGATAAAACAAAAATTACGCCGCTAGAACATTAACGGACACACACACACATTATATATATATATTGTTTTTCATCATCATCAGCAGCAGCATCAAGGATTAAATCGATCTCTTGTTAGAATTGGTCTATCCATCTTTTACTGGGTCCTCCAACATTTCTTCGTCCTATGGTTTGTAATAAAGAATCTGTTTCGGAGTCCTATTGTTATCCATTCTATTGATGTGGTCCATCCATTCATCTCTGTCTTGTGTAATTCTATCTAATAGTTTGAATTATTCAGTTCTCTTCGTATATCCTCACTTCGCCTTTGATCCATTATTGTATAGCCAGCCACACTCCTCAGAAACCTCATTCTTCGTTCCTGGTTTTTTATTAAGACCCAGTGTTCCGATCCATACAGTAGTATATATATTTTTTTTTTGGTCATTGTAATTTTAGATGTCTACTAGATATGATCGGTGAAGATCTGTAAACATTTCTTAGAAACTTTTTTATAAGAATAACCTCATTTCCTTCCGAATTCGCTAAAAATAAGGGTTGGTTTTTAAAACGCCTTAACCTTGGTTAATAACTAAAATGAGACCCAACTATTAACCTAGTTTCATTTTTTGAGATCGTACAATATTACTTTTATCAGTTGTCATCTGTAAATTGGGAATTGTATGGTTTGTGTATGAGACCAAAAATGACAAAAGGAATGGCCCATTCTAAGAAACCACAAAAAAAGAAGTTTTAGTTCATTAACAAATATATTGTTTAACATTGAATCCCAAAACTTTGTCACAATGGTCAAACTCAAATGTATTCCCATAATAGAGATGAGTCTCATTAAAGAATGTGATCTGTTACAGACAATTAAATTCAATATTTTGTTAATTTAAAAACCTAATTTGAAGTATCAAGATATTGAAAAGCAAGCTCTTAATAACATTACTATTATCATAATTTCAGGATGGTGTCAACAATCATGCAAGCAGCTGTTACCAGCAATGTGCCCCAATTAATGATTCTGCAGATGCTGCAACTTATATCAGATTGGCAAAATCCAAGCGATCTTACTTGGTACAGAAGTCTAGAAGAAATCACAACACAATGTCCTATCCAAAAAATAGAATTTTTAAAACTAGCCAAAGAATGCGACAAAATTCCAACAGACAAATCAATTTCTGAAGAAATTTCAAAAACTCTTGAGAAAATTCACGTCAAATTCGGTACGTCTTCAGCAATAAATCAAGTGAGAGACGTTTCCAGTAACCAATATATAAATGTCAACTTGGGGGAAGCTCTGGAAGAAAAGACTTATATGATCCAAGAGTTGAGAATGAAAATCAAAGATATTGAAATGAAACAACTAACAGAGATTGAAAGTCGTCTGGAATATGAAACTCAGTTCATTCAACAGATACAGGAACAACAAAATCAATTGGAAAACTTGAGATCTTTGGTGAAAGTTCTACAGAAACTGAAATTGATAAATCAAGTGTTTTATTTAATATTAACAAACAACAGAATAGTATAAATACTCTGAAAACGGACGCAGAATGTGCTCGGCGAACTAGTCTTTTATCTGAGTCTATGATGAATAATTTCATGAGTGTAGGAGATCGTCTTATTGCAATTGAAAAATCGCAGGTTCAACAACAAAGAACGCTTCAGTCTTTCAGATTCAAACAGCAGGATCAAGACAATCTTGTTACTGAAAATGAAAAGCTCAAAGATGAAGTTGAGAGGTTACACGGAGAACTGAAAAATTCTACCGTAGAATCTTCATATTTAAGAGAAGAATTAGAAAATAAAGTAGAAATCATAAACTTTTTGAATACAACATTACAAAACATAAACAAAGGACGTGAAGACGATGAAAACTCTGAAGATTATAAAACCAAAACTCAGGTAATTTATAAAAAAAAATATCGAGTACCAAAATATTGGTATTATTAATAAACATGCATAAGGGGTAAAGGGAGGGAGAGGAAGTTCGAGAGATAGAAAGAGAGAGAGATATATATAGAGAGTTGGAGAAAGAGGGGGGTTTAAGGGAGAGAGGGGAGATAGAGAGGGGGACAGGGGAGGGAGAGAGGGAACAGGGAGAGGGTGAGAGAGAGGGGGGAGAGGGAGAGAGAGGGGGGAGAGAGAGAGGGAGAGAGAGGGGGGAGAGAGAGAGGGAGAGAGAGGGGAGAGAGAGAGAGAGACTTCTGAAGAGATGGTCAGACCAATTTCTCTAAAGAGAACGGATCGAAATGCCCGAATCTTTAAGACTGATGATGATGATTGATAAATCATGGTTATTAGAAAAATAATGGAAGAGATTACCATTATCCTCATCGATCTTATTCAGAGAGAATTGAGAATTTCCTTCAAAAGTAGCATAGTAGGCCTACATGTAAAATGTATTTGCATTATCATCATCAATAGCTAAATGCCATGTACTTAGGACACATGTTACCTTGCTCCGTTCTAAAACTGGAGGTTCACGTCAAATAATCTCATCATGGGACGTCCTTATAGGTTTTTTTAAGAGTATTCGAAAATTCATCTTCTGGCATTCTGTCCATATGCTCTACCGGATTTACAACTTAATAGTTTTTTCAAGACTAGAGTAAATTTCAGTTCTTCTGTTATGCAATTTTTTTTTTAGTCTCATCATTATGTGAAATTTAATTAATTGTTGCAAAAATAATTAAATAAAAATAAATTCTGTATTAGACTATTAAATGTATTGAAAATACTATGCATTATTTTAGTTTAGTTAGAACATTTCAAAATTATTCGCTGTTAAAAGTTCTTCATTTATAGTTCTTTACTTCGGATAGGGTATTTCGTATTTTAACTCCATTTTTTCAGTTTTAAGCTACAGGAAAAACATTATAAAGTTTTGATCCTTTCGGATTTCTCAAAGTTATCAGCATTTTATTACTTTTGGTATCGTACAATTCTTCCAGTTTAATTATATGGATGCAAAACGTTGTCCCTCATTCAAAAGAGGAGAAAATATTACGAGAATTGCTAAGGAAAAGTTTTGGACAGAGAGATGAATAGAATAGTGAAAGGAGGAAACTACGTAAGACGGAACTCCATAATCTTTATAGGAAATCAGATGTAATAAGAATCTTAAATCTTCTGGACTACAGTTCACGGGGCATGTAATACGAAAAGGATTTAAAGAGTGGCGTGCAATATTTTAAGGGTAAAAATACAGAGAAAGCATTCAGTAGGTTAGCCAAGAATGATTGGGAGAATAGCATTTACGGTGGTTTGAGGTAAATTAATTATAGGTCTACAAAGGAAGTTATATTAGCCCGAAAGGGGCATTTATGGAGATCTTATGTCCGCGCGGCCATAAACTTCCGGATTCGATAGTGTCAGTGTGTTAGTTGATAGTAGAATTACATATTACGATTTATTGTTTGGCAATTCAATTTTTAGCTCAAGGGCATATATATATATATATATATATATACACACACAATTGTATTTTCAAATACATAAATGAATTTAGCATACCTTTGAGGTAAAGAATTAATTTCCAAAATAAATATTTTGTAAACAATTTTATATAGGCCTACTGTTACTAATTTTTTACGCAAAAGAATTAATCTCGAAGGAAAAATAAACTATTACAAGAACTCAATTTTTGTCAGTTTCAGCTTGATGTATATAGCAAATAAAATTAAATAAACCTAGGCCTAGTTTTAATGGAAAACCATTAGTAGAAAAAAATCTGAGGCAGGCAAACATTAATAAAATTAATTGTAAAACTCCAGGCTCAGTGAAAGCAGACCTACTTTCTGCTGATGATGAGACTAATCTCGAAAGGCCTACAGTTAAATAATAGTTTTGCAAGTCAAGGAGATGGACGAATAAAGTTCATAATTTTATGTTCTAATTTTAATACTATGGCAAGTATTAAAATGGTTTGTAATTTTCACTTTTTTTTCTAAGTTTTAACAATTTAGATACAAATTATTTATTCTTTCTCAATAATTCATTTTTGTCCTTACATGGAACACGAAGTTTTAATTCCGGAAGTAGAATAAAGAATGACTTCAATTTTATAACGTAAGTATACAATACAAATAACAATGTACCGAAATAAGGATAGATAAAATACAAATATTTAATTTATATTTAAATCCTAAATGGTCCTATATATTAGCCCTACTTCAAAGGCTTATACATATTTAACTAAATAAGGTTTCTAAAAATAGGCTATATGGCAAGTTAATAAAACCCTCGAAAACATTTATTTTTGTTTTAAAGAGTCATTATATTTACTTATATGTAATAAGTCCACCGCTGTGGTATCGAGGTAGCGTGCTGCCTTGTCACATAGCGGGCTCGTGTTCGATTCCCGGTCGGGACAGGCTCCTGGATGAGGTTTTTTCCGAGTTTTTCCTCACCTGTAAGACAAAGGTCAGGAAGCTTAGGGCCCAACAGTCCTCGAAAATCATCCGGCCATCATCATCCTCATAATTATCATCATCATCCTTCACCGGTGTGGAAAGCAACGGAAAACTATCACACCTATAATTCCCTAGTAAAGCTGCAAAGCATAGCATGAAAGTGCTATGATTACACCAGAAAATAAATTAAGGTTTTAAATAACATCTGAAGTAGTTCGAATCAATATTCTGTTTTAACTTATTTTTCAATTTTCAGGAAAACATCTTACCGCTTTTGGAAGCGGTGAAATTAGGAGACCTAGAAGCAATGGGCAACATTCTTGATGAAGGAATTGACCCAAATGAGAGGGATAATGATGGATGGACTCCACTCCATCGGGCAGTTGAGAGTGGAAACACGATGATTGTGAAGATGCTGGTTGAGCATGGAGCAGATCTGTTCGCACATATACACAGTCATTCTGGAGATCTTCCTATCCATACAGCTGCAGTAAATAACAAAATACAGATTATTAACTATTTTATCAACAATGGAGTACCTGTTGACGCAAGAAACTATTTAGGTACTACACCTCTGCTTGCTGCTGTATGGGACAATCAAATTGCTACAATTCGCTTCCTCGTTGAATACTGCAAGGCAGAAATCAACGCTCAAGTTTATAATTTAGACAATCGAACAGGGCTTCACCTAACAGCATTATATGGGTACGATGAAATTGCCAAATACTTGCTTGTTAAGAAAGCTTATATGGAATTACGAACTAGTGGTAACTGCAGCGCTCATGAACATGATCAAGACAGCGACTATAACAATGAGCACTGCGATAATATGTCAGCAACTCCATTACATTGGGCCGCTAGATACGGTCATTGGAATGTCGGAAAAATGTTGGTGGATAATGGTGCAGACATGTACACAAAAGATGGTTTGGGACGTACGCCTCAAGAAGTAGCACAGTTTTATGGACATTTAATGTTTGTGAAACTGTTGGAAGAGGAAAGTGAACGTTTAGAAGAAGAATACATGATTTAATTAAGAGCAATATAAGACATCTCGTACAATAAATTAAATGGTGATCTTCATTATGTTTTAAATATTCAAAGCTTCTTTGAGGCTGACACAATCTAAAATATTAATGGCAACTCGTGAACTAACTTTTACCGGAATGACATAGTTCGAAAATGAGATATTCTTGGATAATATCAACACTATATGATATATTACATGCTTTAAAATTAAAATGATTATGTTATAAAGAGTCCATTATTCTTTCGGGACATAGGCTAAAGTTAAAAAAATAAATCATAAATAATCCTGAAATACATTAAATATTATCAAATTATAACTACCTGTATTTAAGAACTAAGCTCTCTAGGCCATGCCATCTCCGTCTTCCATAAGCTGAGGATCCCATCTTTCAATTGTTCCCGGATTTCTTCTTCTTCTTCGGTTTTCCCCCACTTATGGGTTTGCCTTTTTCAGTTTCCATTTATTTCTATCATTTCAATCTCCTTCTTCCAAATTCCTATCATCCATTATAGTTCTGACATAAGTTTTCCATTTCCATTTTGGTCTGCCACGTTTATTTCTTTTAAGGGGTGACCATTGGTATATATTTTTTTGGCCATCTTTCATCTTCCATTCTCTGAAAATGGCCGTAACATTTAATAGTTTGATTTTCAATCCTCTTAACAAAAGATGTGGTGACATTCATTTCTCTCCAAAGGAATTCTATTCTTATTTTAACCTGTCTTGTTTTTTGAAGGCTTCTTCTAAGATAATCAAATTCAACTGTACTAATTTTATTCTTTTGTAATTCCATCAAAGATCAAGTTTCACTTCCATATGACAAAATATTCTATATTATGTTCTAATAAATTTTCATTTTAGTTTCCTTTGTAATATTTTTGTTCCAAATTATTCCGTATAATATCTAGGTTGCATTTTTTTGCCATTACGATTTTAGTTTGTACACCTCTTCCACATGTACCTAAACATGTAATTATTGACCCTATATATTTACAACATTCACTTTTTTCCCCCCAGTTTCGAGTGTGAGGCCATCCACATTCTTTCCCAAATACATATATTCTGTTTTCTGTTTTTAATAAATGTTTCTTAGCACATGATGTCGAATAGAGTGAGCTAGTTAAGAGTAGGTTCTGCATTATCAACATAATTAACCAAGGAGAGACGGCTGAGAGCCGCTCTTCGCGGAAAGTTTGGTTCTTGAATATCGGCCTATGTCTTGAAACCCCCAAAGGACAAGACGCCACTCTCAAATATTAAAATTGCAAATGGAAGTTTAATAAAAATTATATAATTCTTATATCTATCAAGACAGAATATGTGAATGGACGAATTTATAAATAAATAAATAAATGTTTTATTAAAAAACAAAGTAATATGATTCGACCATGCAGGCCTATCAATATTTATGAAGTATATGTTTTACTCAGAATCTGTTTGTAGTAGGAAAATGAAAATTTTACTAACCACAACATTGAAAGAGCAATCTAAAAAAATCGGTCTAATAATAAATCAAGAGAAAACAAAATATTTAAAATGTAGTAATCACAACAGAAAATCGGAAAATCTACAAATTGATGACATGCAAATTAACACAGTATAATCATTTAAATACTTAGGTACCAAAGTAATTGGACATAGGCCCTAATGCATTATAAAAAGGAAATTAAAGAAAGATTGGTAAATGGGAATAAAGGTTATTTTGCAAACTAAACCTTTATTTAAAAGCAAATTAATATCAAAAACTGCAAAAATAAGGTTATACAAAACACTCATTAGACCAGTAGTTACATATGCTTGTGAAACTTGGGTCCTAAAAGAAACAATAAAACAGAAATTACTAATTTTGTAAAGAAAAATTTTAAGAAGAATATTTGGACCAAACAGAGGAACTGATAACTGTTGGAGAATCAAAACAAATAACGAACTAAACAAATTAATCAAAAATCAGAATATAGTAAACCATACAAGATCTCTCAGAATTGATTGGCTTGGACATTTGATAAGAATGGATGATCACAGACTGGTCAAAAAACTCTACAAATGGAAACTTATAGGACGCAGAGCTGTTGGAAGACCGAAGATCAGATGGGGGGATGGCACAATGAACGATCTAAGAAAATTAAAGTGACTATTTTGAATATGGCAAGAGACAGATTGGCATGGAGGAGGATTGTTAGAAGGGGCCAAATCATTCACTTTTGAAGTTGTCATGCCTTAAGATGATGATGATAAGAATGGATGATCACAGACTGGTCAAAAAACTCTACAAATGGAAACTTATAGGACGCAGAGCTGTTGGAAGACCGAAGATCAGATGGGGGGATGGCACAATGAACGATCTAAGAAAATTAAAGTGACTATTTTGAATATGGCAAGATACAGATTGGCATGGAGGAGGATTGTTAGAAGGGGCCAAATCATTCACTTTTGAAGTTGTCATGCCTTAAGATGATGATTTATCAAATCAATGAATGCAATTTAAAAAGCAATTTTTTTCCTGGCTTCCTTATGTAAATATTTTTTTCTAACATATATATATATATATATATATATATATATTTGTTAGTTTCTAGTTCAGACCTAAGCTCACTAAATATGTCCTTAGACAATATAGTAGTAGGACTTTATTAGACAAAAAGTAAGATATTTACAATATTATTTACAATATTATTTACAAATATGGGTCGCACGGGCAGTAAGCCGTACGTGCTGTTGACAGTCCGTTACAATAAAGTAATAATTGGTACTAGTGTAAAGAAAAATAAACAACAAAACAGCAATAACATTACAATTACATAAAGAAAACACAATAATAATATTACAATTAAATAATAACATAATAGCATTATACACTAGAAAAACATTAACATTACAATTACATAAAGAAAACACATTAATATTACAATTAAATAATAACATAATAGCATTATACAATAATTAATTTATATATAATTGTTAATAATTAATGGTATTGCATTTTGATAACATATTTATTCATGAATGAGTGTTGTCCTTATTTTTCGCGTTTTGTCCAGAAATTTACCGAGGTTTATCCAATTTTCTGGATTTACCAATAACTCGTAGCATGCCAATCTTTCCCGATTTGAATTTAGAAATCTTTCCGGTAATAACTGACGTCTCCAATATTCTAAATCATTACATTTTCCTAATATATGTATCTCATCTTCAAAGTTCCCGCACATTGGACATATTCGCATATCGTGATCGTCGCTAATTTTTAGAAATTTCCATGCCCCTAGCCTAAACCAAGCAAGCTCTGATCTCTCCTTAAATCCTAGGTTGAGTATATACGATTCTTTTCCCCAGACGTGTTTTAGGTCTCTTTGTAAACACAGTGAGCGTTTTCCTGTATATTCGGCGAAAGTATCTTGTTGGTTTATATCTAAGTACCTCCTCCTTATTTTTCTCCACACGTTCTTGCGATTTTCAGTCCCTTTATATAACCGTGTTTCATATATATATATATATATATATATATATGGGCCTGCTTTCATTATTCTTTAGTATTTTACACTTCCTTTACCAAGCCAATTACTTAAATTATAGATTATACCACTATTATTATTATTATTATTATTATTATTATTATTATTATTATTATTATTATATTATTATTATCATCATCATTGTTTTTTCTTGTCATCTCTATAATGTGTAGCCTATGCCTATCATGTAGCCTATTATTAATCAACATGTAGATAATTCACAATTTATATGCATAATTTAACCTTGGTGAAGTGGAAAAGAAGACCTTACGGTCTTAACTCCGTCAGGTAAAATAAAATAAAATAAAAATAAAATATCCTCAACTCATGTCAAACTCAGGGTCGGGCTGAGGAATGAGATGAGATGAAGCCCCTATATTTACAAAGGTCTGTGAATAACAAGGGTGCCGGTCGACCACTCCTGACGCACCATCACAGGGGCGGATGAATGAAATGAAACGAAATTGATATGATGAGTATGGAGAAATGGTGGAATGAAATTTGTGGCAGGGAAAAACGGGAGAAACCCTGAGAAAACCTGCCCAAGCTCCGTTTCGTCCACCATGAAACAAACATAGAGTGACCGAGACTCGATCTCGGGACCCCAGCGATGAGATGCATAGCGTCTAACCGCTTGCGTCACAGCCGCCTAAAATAAAATTAAATAAATAAATAATTAAATAATTGCATTTGTAAATCCAATAATAATCATTTCTTACAAAAATGCTAAATATGTTATTAAAATCTGAAGATATTACGTAAATCAGAGAAATCATGGATTTTATAAGCTATATTTTAGAATTAAAGTATAGGGTATTCCGGATTCCTTTAAACCAACAATTACAGTGAAAGAGTAGTGGAGGTTTGTGTTAATTTTTCATTAACCTGATTGGAAAAAAAAACACTCAAATTATAAATTAATAAATACTGATAACTGTAAGTTAGTTTATATCTGATGGTTTGAATTATGTACGCATGCTCGGTGTGTGACGGGTTAGTGTGCACCGGGACGCCATTGCAACAAGTCGTCTGCTGTGTTCAGTCTACTGATTAACATCTCCACCTCCTACTGATCCTGATCAAAAAAGTGTATCACTGCAGCTGGAATGTAAGGTCAGTGATCATACTACCTATTAAGGAAACTACAAAGTGTTCATTTTTATTGGCCACATCAATTATTTTCACATTCGCTAGGATTGAATATTACATTACGCTTTTAAAATACATAACATTTTCAGTAATTTATTTTCGTTATAGATAAGTTAATTACACATTCGTATTAAGTAAACCACAACTGTTCCTTACACTACAAAGTAAGAATATCGCATTTTGATTTCCATGATTCAATGTCTAATGTATTATTGTTATTATTATTATTATTATTATTATTATTATTATTATTATTATCTGTTGGTTAAAAATTTATATTTTTGGTTTAGGATACCTTATATAACAGAAACAATTTTAAAATAAAATTATTATTTCAAAAGAATATGAAGCAAGATAATTTCAATAATTTCGAATTACACTGGTCGACAAGGTTTTCTTCACAAGAAATCTGATTAGTGAATCTAGTGCATTTTTCATACTGAATTCAGATATGTAGTCAGAATTTTTCCATCAGGCACAGTTATTTGCGACAGCTACTTTTTTTTAAATTTATTTTAGCATTCTCTTTGACCTGTAATAGGAATATTTACCTTATATGTAGCGATTTTATTCAAGCTGTATTTAAGGGCTGTCTCTGATGAGCACGGTGAGTGTTTTCATCAGCAAATTTCCACAATGGAAAAGACGTACTAAGGCAAGTGGAGTTCTAATATGCTGGCTGACTACTGTTGGACAAAGAAGAGAGATGTTCCAGATGCAAAATATGCCCGAAAATCACTATCTACCACTTTCTAGATGAGTCATAATTAATTTTAGTTAGATGGATTTTATTAAAAATTATAAAAAGTATAAAAATTATAAAATGAATATCACAGAAAACTCTTGCCTGATAAGAAAAAACTGAAATGATATTTAAATTCAGTATGAAAAAAATACTTCTAAAATCTCATATTTTTATTCTTGTGAAAGAAAAAAGTTCATTTTGGGTCGACCAATGTTATCTACCTCAAACTATTTCACCGACTAACACCTGCCAATACATTAATCGTTATATTCGGCTTCTTCTTCTTCTTCCTGCCAAGTAGGAGGCCAAGGCCGGTTACCGATCATATAGAAACATTTTCCCTCCGGGAAATTCTCGTAATAAGACTTTAAAAGCATAATAATATCTCCTTTCGATTGGTTTTTCTGGCCAAGTGAAGGCAAGACGCAGTGATTGGGGCCCCTGCTGCCTACTCTAGCCATCTGCTCAGGTTTTTCTGGAGAAGAAAAGAAAATAAAGGAAAGAAGAAATGGAAGAAAGGAAAGACTCCCTAGCCCTCGCATGCCCTAATAGCGTCGGGGTCGAAAAAAACAAGAGTTAACCAAGAGAGGTTAGATAGTAAAGTTAAAAGAGTGCAAAACACAAGTAAGTGGAAGAAATGTTTTGCTCAGCTTGGGCACCTTGTGGTCGCCATCCACATATCCCCTAGATGAGGACCCCTGAGGGGTACTCGTATATTTATTAGATAATTAGGCTACCTACTGAGAAACTATTATTCGAAAATCCTGAACAATACTTTAAAAAACACTAAACATTTAAAATTATCGAGTATATAATTATTTGAACATTAGTATACATGGAGGCATATTAGAGTTGTAGCTGAAACGGTAAATATTTTAACTTAGACAGAACATATATTAAATGTATTACACAAAGTTATAATCTTAAGTTGACTATTTAACTCATGCCCCAAATGGGAGTCAATGACCAATCACGTTTCAATGAATTTTGTTTTATAACCAATGACAGACTCCTGTTTCACTCTTTCTTTATCGAATTATCTTTTGTGATAAAGAAAGCTTCCCCTTTTTAATATACCGACAGGTCAGAGCATTATTTTGCAGTGACTGACTCTCCAAACAAATACATCGAATATAGCAAATAATAATAATAATAATAATAATAATAATAATAATAATAATAATAATAATAATAATAATAATAATAATAATAATAATAATAGCTTTATTTTACCTGGCAGAGTTAAGGCCTTAAGGCCTTGTCTACCACTCAACCAGGTTTAAAAAAAATACAAACAAAAAATAGTCTTAAATCTAAATTACAATATATATATATATATATATATATATATATATATATATAAACGATTACAAGTTATGAATACAATACAATTAATATTTATAATGTATTTTGATTTACTCTAAATTTAACGAATTAAATATATAATATGTACAATATATATAAAAAAACAGGAAAAGATTAATGACATAGTATAAAATTAAATAAATAGAGAAAAATTAATTATTAGACAACAGGTAACTGTATAAGCGTGACTTAAAGGTACAAGTGTGCGGCAACCCCTGATATCTTGAGGAAGGAGATTCCAGGAGCGGGCAGAGGCTACAAATGAATAGATTGCTTCGAACTACACATTTGATAATTCTGTGTTCAACAATTGTGTTTTTAAATAATGATTTTACCGAGTTATTTAATAAAAAAATTAATTAATAACCTATAATGATGGTTATAATATACAGTTTGATGTGTTTCATTTAACTCCACTAGGGTGCATTCTTACAATATTGTGATCATATTTGACAATAAATAATATGATCGAATTGGAGTGGATAAACAGATTAAACATACCACACACTTTTGTTTATTTTCAAACATCGCCGTTTACATTAAATATAGGCTTATACACATTTCAAAATAACTATTTAAAATGATAATTTTAAATAAACAGCTTATTTTTATTCGTTAAATAGACCTAATAAATTCCACTCTTGATTACCAGAATCACTCGTGACATTAACTTACTTATGATAAATATGATTGCAGTAAATCATACATAAAAACAAAATTATGCAAACGGAATTAGCAGTAAAATAATAGTAATAATAATAATAATAATAATAATAATAACAACAACAATAATGGATGGGCTATATATAATTAATAACATTATTCTTATTTTGAAAAATAAGAGTGACAATAGAAACCAAGATTAAGAAAAAATCTAAATCATAGAGACATCCTTAATAAAATTTAAAAAAAGCATAATATGTAATTGTTACCAACCGATTCGACTCAGGCAGTTCCGGATTCAAATTTCGTGATGTCCAACTCGACTGTACTTCTACCTGACTTTCCTCCGTCATCAAGATAATTAGTAGATTAGAATTTCAATCAGAATTAATTTCATAGTAATCACCGTTTCATAGTATAATTAAATCAGTGAAAATCTTTAGATAACATATGAGAAAAAATATAGACATGTCTACAAAGTGAAGTTAATTATTCTAGGCGAGATAAGACCTTACAAATTAAAACTATAAATTACGATAAAGTAAAAACAAATCATTAGTTGGAGGCTACACAAGATACACCTCATTAGAATCAAGAACTATAATTAGTCAAAGTTAAAATATCTATAACCGATAATAAAAATACATATTCAAGAGGTCCCTAGTTCAAAGATTGGGGCGAATTAGTTTGACTTAAGATTCTTTTCAGCGATTTTCCTCTTTCGTCAATGTGTAGGTCAACTTAAGAGAATTTCCATTAATGTGATCTATTTCGGCATTAGTTATCAATTCATAAATAATTAAAAACCTAAACGAGTGAACTTGTATAAAATGCATACAATAACTATACAACACCCACAGCTCACTCATTCTCTAGCACTATCGAATATGTAGGTTCATGCCCATGCGGACATATGCTCTTCATTCATCCATATCCTTTTCCAATCATTCCCTCTAAAATTACCTTCTTTAAATCATGGTTAATGTTATTCTCCAATCTCATTCTTGGTATATTTACTGGGAGTTTCCCCTCACGTTTCCTAAAAGAAGTTTCCATGCTTTTCTTTCATTCCCTATTCGTGCCAAATGTCCTGCCCTTTGCACTGTGCGACATTTAAAGATGGTTTTATGGTTTCCCATAAATATAATGTAGATCACTGGTATGTAGTTTTCACCTGCCTGCACATCTCTCTTTAGTTTTTTCTTTTTCCTTGGAACTTCATTCTCAAATATCCATATTTGCTCTTCCATTAAAGTAAAATACCATGTTTCGTATACATGGAACTAAAGATTATATTTTTATATATTTTAGTTTAATTTTTTATGACTATTTAACTCATACCCCAAATGGGAGTCAATGACCAATCACGTTTCAATGATTTCTGTTTTACAACCAATCAGAGTCGTGTTTCACGAAATATTTATCAGTGTTAAATTTACCATATTAAAGAAATCTACTCCTTTTTAATATTCTGAACAGATCTGACCATTATTTTGCAGTGACTGGGTCTGCAAGAAATACGGCTACCAGAATGTATATGTAGTGCATAGATGTCAACACATAGCGCTTGCAGGAGTTAATATAAAAACATTTGTAGCAATTGATTATACCACCAAAAAAAGAAACCACTGATTGTACTTTCTTAAATGTATTTTTTCCCAGGTAATAATCTAGAAAAAAAAAATAATTGTCATATTTACATCATACGACATCAGAAATGAATTAATATACAGTTTGATGTGTTTCATTTTTTCTCCACTAGAGAGCATTCTTACAATATTGAGTTCCTTTGGCAATAAATAGTCATGAATCGGGTTGCTAAGAAGTGATAAACAAACACGAAGTCAGATGAGTGAAGCGTACTGAATCGTTTCTCATTTGTGTTTAAACATCGCCGTTTACATTAACTATATAAATATTTTAAAATTAAATAGATTTAAATAATGATTTCTGAGTAAACAGCTTAATTTTTTATTCGTAAAATAGGGTCCAAACAATGACACCACTCTTGATTTCCAAATTCTCTAGATAAATTGGAAATCCAGCTCTTGGCAGCTACTTATGACAATTATCCCAGCAACATATACACCTTACCGATTCAAATCCAAATGCCACTCAAATGTTCTAGAGGTGACATGACCAAAGATGATATAAAGAAGAGAGATATGTAGATAGACAAATACATATATTTAGATCATCTCTAAATACAAGGCTATTTATATCTGTCTGTCCGGAATTTTAAACTTTAATGCAATACCAATGGAAAACACAGTAAAACCACTAATAATACAGAATGTCCCATTCAAACCCCCCACATTTTAATTAATCATAATAAACAAAGTATGCGGAATTATGAAATGAGGCCGGTATTAAATGAAACAGAAACTCAAAGAATTCCCATTGCCATACATTGTCACACACTAAAACACCTCTATATATGCACCGTTAGTAGCACGAACAATATCAAGTCTGTATTCGATTTCGTGCCACGTTCTGTCCAACATGTCCATTGGTACTTTTGCAATTGTGTCAAGAATACGGGTTCGTAAATCATGAAGATCTTGTACTGGAGTCGCAAACACGCGGTCTTTTATATACACCATGCGCATGCGCCAACCAACGCGTACCTGCTTACACTCTGGAATCACGGGATGCAGCCAATATATACACGATATTTAATGAACCTAAAAGCAAACTTAACGCAATTTGTTAACTTTAATCTGTGAAATAATACAGAGCCCAAAAATAAATAGTAAGTTCTGAAATTCTGAAGTATACGTGTTACAGTTAATTAGATTACATACTCCATGTTGGCTGCACTGGAACGTGTCTTTGTTGTTGCATAGAATATTCGTTAAAATCAATATGGCTGCCATATCTTCACGCTACGTATGTAGTTAAATATCATAGAAAAAATATTGAAATAATCGTTAGAAAAATGTAAATGGTGGTGAACAAATTGAAATACGAAACCCTAAGAATAAAATTTGACAGGAGTTTATGAAGGAATTAAAAACGTCGCGTAACTGGTTGTAAAGTTTAGCCAATTTTTGAACAAGTTCTCTAGTAGCACATATGAAAAGAACCAATCACTATGCCTTAACTTAATTTCAGAGCTAGTTGGATCTTTAATAACCGAGACGAAACAGATTATAACACTTTTAAAAAATGAATTAAATTTATTTAGATGAGAATTTAACAACTTTTTTTTCAAAAATGTATAGAGAATTCTTCTCACAAACAAATTCTCTTGATATGCCAACTCGCCAACGCATTGTTTTCGGAATTTATTTTAGTTTCATGATATGTTTTATCTTATTTACAGCCTTTAAGCTATCACATACATCACTTATTCATTACCGTTAGTGTAATGAGTCATTAAATACTAAACGACTATTAAATTTCCACTATGAAATATTATAAATTCCCACACCATCTTCTATACAAGATGCCTTATTATTATTATTATTATTATTATTATTATTATTATTATTATTATTATTATTATTATTATTATTATTATTATTTTAAGTATCCATAGAGAACCCCAACCAAAAAGAAACATGATTCTTTGCCTTATTGAAGATATCTTCACGTCTCCCTGTTTTGTCGATCGAACAAATTTCAAGAAAACAATATGTCTATGTTGCATTAGCGAATCAGAAAATTACAAGAGTGACCTAAAGCAATGGCGTCATATAAATCTGGAATATTCCATAATTAACAATTGAAACACTACAGTTTCATAGAGGAACAAACCATTAATAAAACAATTGTTACCATACTACTCCGCCAGATGACAGAGGAATATAGAAGCAGCTGAAATAATAACCATAACAGTTCACAGATAGAGTGAGTATCCGGCGCTTCCAATCCATAATTTTGGAAGTAGAAAATTTAAAATTATATTCGTGAGACGGACGGGATAGAAGGCTTAATCCTTCATGTCCATGATGATTATTTTAATTTGTATACTGTTATTCATCTTTATTAAAAGAAGAACAGAGTGGATTCAGGATTGTTAGATTGTGTACTGTCAATATATTTGATATGAAGCATTTGATAGAGAAAAGAAGGGAATGTAACCCATATATATATATATATATATATATATATATATATATATATATATGGCATTTATAGATTTGGAGAAGGCCTTCGATAAAATAAACAGGGGGGGATTTTAAATAATAGTAAAACTGTGTGGATACTTAATTCCCCTAATTATACGAGTGGGAAAATAATAGTAATAATCAAGATTAAGGGGTTAGGATTAAGTACTCTCCTGGCGCACCACTATCATTATCACCCATCGTATCATCGAGGCAGCGTAACCCCGCCTTCCAGGCGCTCTAACCTCAGAAGTGGGTTACAATTACGCCAATGTCAGGAGAGAACATCAGAAATGTCGAAATGGCAACCTGGGGCACTGAATAAAAAAATAATATGATGTAATGGGACTAATAAAATTGTTTTTGAAGTTTATCCTCCGAATCCTATATAATTAGGAGTCGTATGCACATGTTAGGATTTTCATATCAATTCCACCAATACGGACAACTGATCGTGCTTTCTCTTTCCATCTATTTAAAATATAGTCTAGATAAATGTTGAAAAAAAGAGTGGGTGATAATACACATCCTTTTCTTACATTTTGATTTACTATTATGTTTCCACCCGTATACTTAGGGGAATTAAGTATCCACAGAGTTTTACTATTTTTCAAATTGTTTTCCTGTTTACTTTATCGAAGGCCTTCTCCAAATCTATAAATGTAGGTAGATTACATTCCCTTCTTTTCCCTATCAAAAGCTTAATAGCAAATATATAGTCAGCACACGATCTAACAATCCTGAATCCTCTCTGTTCTTCTTTTAATAAAGATGAAAAACAGTATAAAAAATAATCATCATCATGGACATGAAGGATTAGGCCTTCTAGCTAAATAAAGCAGTCGTTCACGATATCTCTTCAAAGGCCTACCTCTATTCCTTTTTTTTTTCTTTTTGGATTATAGTGTAGAGCAGTATCCGTTAGCCTGGCATTCGTTGGATGTGAACTATCCAGTTTGTTCTGCATTTTTAACTATAGATGCAATTGATTGTATGTATGTGTGTGTGTATATATATTTTTTTTCTAATATCTATATATAATATCGAACTGATAATGACTAAAAGTCAAAGAGACTATATGGGACCATTTGATAAAGGCTCGAGGAGCTGAATTATTAACCCTCCGAGTTGGAGTTTGTACAGAAAGGAGCTGGGACAGAAACTTAAAGATGGCAGCGCAGTCACTGTCCTTACTTTGCGCGGCGCTTATAAAGCAGACAGGGAATATCAACCTTACTAAAATTCTCAAAGAATCGTGCCCGAATGCTTGAACTATAACGACTCAAGCAATGAATAAAGATTGGAAATGTAAAACATTAGATATCTCAGAAGCATTAAAAATAGTAATCTGGATTGTAAAATGGCTCGCCCAAAAATAAGCTAGTCGAAATAGAAATATAAAAGTTATATTACTGCATTGCAATACCAATAAGTCAGATTAATTTCATCACGCATGAATATGCTGAGTGAAAATATTACTTATATAGGTTACCATATAATGAAATTGACCAATAATTCTGAATTCACCAAATTTATAAACTAGAAAGGTTTAATGTTGTGATTCGGCCTCGAAGAGATTGATAAATTATCATAAGTAATGCCACGAGTGATTTCCAAATTATCGATAAATTCACGACTCACGAAGTGAGGAGTGAATTTATCTAGAGAATTTGGAAATCAAGAGTGGCATTTGTTAGGACTATTTAACGAATAAAATTAAGCTGTTTACTCACAAATCATTATTTAACTATAGTTATTTTAAAATATTTATACATTTAATGTAAACGGCGATGTTTGAAAACAAATGAGAAACGATAGGTACGCTTCTACTGCTTCATTTGTTTATCACTGCAACCAGATCATACTATTTATTGCCAAAGGAACGCAATATTGTAAGGAGGAGCTTTCTTTAATATGGTAATTATAACACTGATAAATATTTGGTGAAACACGACTCTGATTGGTTGTAAAACAGAAATCATTGAAACGTGATTGGTCATTGACTCCCATTTGGGGCATGAGTTAAATAGTCATAAGTAATGCCACGAGTGATTTCCAAATTATCGATAAATTCACGACTCACGAAGTGAGGAGTGAATTTATCTAGAGAATTTGGAAATCAAGAGTGGCATTTGTTAGGACTATTTAACGAATAAAATTAAGCTGTTTACTCACAAATCATTATTTAACTATAGCTATTTTAAAATAATTATATATTTAATGTAAACGGCGATGTTTGAAAACAAATGAGAAGCGATAGGTACGCTTCATCTGCTTCTTTTGTTTATCACTGCAACCAGATCATACTATTTATTGCCAAAGGGACGCAATATTGTAAGAATGCTCTCTAGTGGAGAAAAAATGAAACACATCAAACTGTATATTAATTCATTTCTGATGTCGTATGATGTAAATATGACAATTATATTTTTCTGGATTGTTACCTGGGAAAAAATAAATTTAAGAAAGTGCAAACAGTGGTTTCTTTTTTTTTTTTGGTGGTATAATCAATTGCTACAAATGTTTTTATATTAACTCCCGCATGCGGCATGTGTTGACATTCATGCACTACATATACAATCTGGTAGCCCTATTTCTTGGAGGCTCAATCACTGCAAAATAATGGTCAGACCTGTTCAGAATATTAAAAAGGAGGAGCCTTCTTTAATATGGTAATTATAACACTGATAAATATTTCGTGAAACACGACTCTGATTGGTTGTAAAACAGAAATCATTGAAACGTGATTGGCCATTGAGTCATATTGGGGCATGAGTTAAATAGTCTTCATAATGCCATCTACCAGACTAGAACGTTATCCAAGTCGCAAGATACACTGCATATCTTTCACCTCATTATTTATTTTATTTAGCTAGAATATGTTTCGAGACATAGCCCGATAACCAACTCGGCGTTTTTTTCAAATATATTTTTAAAATATGTGAGGCCTACCTGGAAAATCTCAATCTTAAATCGGCAAACTTAATTTTTCAGTACTACAGTAAAATAAAGCGAACATTCGATACTGACTTTCTGACGCCATCTGTTAGATTAATTCATTAACTACATATAAAGTACAGCTCAAATACTATCAATGATGTGCAAACGTGTTTTATCAGCATCCAAATGAAACACTGCACACAACTACAAACCCTACCTGAGTTCAAATGATGCGACTGAACCGAGGACTAAGATTAAAGACAAATTTTATTATTCAATAATATTTTATTCATATCATGTAACTAAAGGTTATAACGTCATCTTTCTAAGTAGACACACACACACACACACATATATATATATATATATATATATATATATATATATATATATGTTAACTTTTTAATGCAATTTATTCATAATACCTATCTTAAAAGTAAAGTTTTCGAAATTCAATAAAAATATCAATTCTTGTCCTAGAAATATGATTTTTTTGTTCAGCATTTTCTCCTTTCTTCTTCTTCTTCTTCTTCTTCTTCTTCGTCGCGGATTAAGCTTTTGCTAGCCTGTTCAGGCTCCAAATTGTTGCTCTTTCCATCTTTTCTTTAGTCTTCCCAAACTTCTTCTTCCTCTTGGTGAATAGTTGTATGCTGCTTTTAGTATTCTGTTCTCAGTCACCCTTGCTAAGTATTCTTTCCAGTGTGTTCTATATTTCACTATTCTTGTGTTTAATTCCTCAACTTTTAGTTGCTCACTTATTTCTGTGTTCCTTTTTTTCAATATAGTAAATAACTGAAAATTTATATTTGCCTCCTTAAAGTGGTTTTTCACAGACGGTCTCATATATAATTTTACTCTACAGCATTGCTGTTTTCTTCGATGTTTTCATTTATGTAGGCCTAAACTGTATGATTTATTAATTATTATTAGAACTTCATTTAATACTTTATTTCTAATGAGAAGAATATTGTTACGAGTCTCAAGAAAATGCTTCGCATTGTTTTAGGCTTTTTGAATGTTTGCGGGCTGAAACGAGACTTCCGTTGATCTAAATTTCGTCTTATATGGTATAAGAGATTCGTGAATCGTAAGTCATAAGTAATGGTGTACTCGCGGCGAGCCTTCCAGCTGTGTCTATGTATTGTTTTCTAGAAGAATCTACCTTTCGAGGTTACAACTCGGGAAGGATCTATTTCTCAAAGACTCGAGGGTTCCAGCACGGCCGTTTTTTCCAGATGTTTCGATCCTTACATCGAGACGGCCGAGAGTCAGTAGTTGGGTTGGATGTAGATGTGTGAAGTTAGTTGTGTTAGGGAGAACTTAAGTGATTCAGTCAGCGGTAAAAGATACATAAGTTTGACTGTGCACTATCATGGACTTATAGAGAAATAATTATATGCGAATACAGAGAGAAGATACTGTTCAACAATAAAGGAAGATTGAAAAATTATACGAAACCAGTGTTGTTTGTATTGGAAGAAATTCTAGATGGTATAATATCACCTTGCATAGGAAATATATATATATATATATATATATATATATATATATATATGTGTGTGTGTGTGTGTGTGTGTACACTAGCTAATACCCGGGGTGAACTGCTACACCAAAATAAATGAAAATTAATGTGATTTTATGTTTAGTTCAATAAGTAAAAGGAAAAATAATTATAAGTTTATATTTTTAGATAACCCGTGCTGATTACCCGGCGTTGCCCGGGAATCTACTTATCCCGATCTTCTTGACACAAATGAGCTGAAATACGAAAATTAATGTACTTCTTATGTTTAGTTGAAAAGTAGAGTAAACATAATTAGAAATATATCTCGTAGATATTTTTAGATACCACGTGCTGTTTACCCGGTGTTGCCCGGGAATCTACTTATCTGGATCTTCTTGGCATAAATGAGCTAAAAGACTAAATTCGTTATTGTAAGTTATCTGTAAATGATTACCCGCCATGTGCTGCTATGCTTGCACAGGAATGTACATATAATACTTTTCCCGATCTTCTTGGCATCAATAAAAGACAAAAATGGTTATTGTGAGTTATCCGTAAGAGATAAACATATGCTCTCGCGGACTTTTTTTGTAGAGCTTTTTGATATATTCAATTCTGTGTACATTGATTTTGTGTATTTGTTATGGCTTAGGCAGCGCAAGCCATTTAAGCGTCCAAAGAGCTACTTTATTCGCGTTTTCCACTACAAAGGGCGATTTTTAAGGGTGTAAGAGTTGAGTATGAGAACTCTCTTTATAGCCTATGTTCATCCCGGGAATCTCCTGAACATTTTGCAAAAAGCCCCATCACAATCGGAACAACGGTATGGCCGCACATAAAGTACGAACAAACAAACATACAAACAAACATACGAACGAACAAACATACGAACATACGAACAAACAAACATACGAACAAACAAACATACGAACAAACAAACATACGAACAAACAAACATACGAACAATCAAACATACGAACGAACAAACAAACATACGAACAAGCATACATACGAACAAGCATACATACGAACAAACAAACATACGAACAAACAAACATACGAACAAACAAACATTCATTTATTTATTTATATATATATATATATATATTTAGTTACGTTATTTGCTCATATATGCCATGAAAGACATGCTGTCAACACACGGACTCAGTGAGACATCTAACAGGCAGCTAAGATAGTACTAGGACGTTGAAGTCCGTAAATGTTTGCTTACAGGTCCATTTATTAAGAATCTTTTAGGAGCTTGAAAATCTTCAAACTCGGGGCCCACGGAGAACTTGCTCCTTGGGTTCTTCCGTCCTAAAAAAATTAATCGACCCCGGGCGGGTTTGAACCCGCGACTATCGGAACTAGAGGCAAGGAGCATAACCAATAGTCCACCGCGACCGACACCATTTTACGGTAATAAATTAAACAAAGAAAATTAACATATTATCAGTAATATTAATAAAAAGAAAAAATCACAAAGGGATAAATACGACATGATGAACTTATACATTTTTAATATAACACTTGTTTATATGCTATCAAGCCTCTCATATGAGAAATTTAAAAACAAATAATAATTTAACAATGTGGAAATGAAATTATGCACACCTCTACAAACAAAAATCCTTCTGAGTTGAGTACTCAATTTTTATGAAGGATTCCACAGCAATAGAAATTGATTAACTATATAATAAGTAAAAATAAACAAAATATGTTAGTATAAAAAAATCAAATAAATAATAATGTAATATAAATCCTCTGTAACTAACTAGATAAATACATCTAAATCTAAAATCTAAATCTAGATAACATATGCAAACCTGTGACTCTAATGGAACCTTCAAGTTCCGTTTGCACGGTAGCCAGTTTATGCTTGATTGATTTTGTTCCATTCATTGAATATGTCCGTACCAATGAGGCAGCTGTTTTCATATTTCTCAAACTGAATATTTACATTCTTTATTCAACAAAAACATTAATAATAATAATAATAATAATAATAATAATAAATACAGATTTATTATTATTGTTATTATTATTATTAGTATTATTATTAGTATTATTATTGTTATTATTATTGTAAACATTTCAGAAGACACGAAACTTCAATACAGAGATAAAATTTGAATATTTGCAATTGACAAATAAAAATAACTTTTGTCTAGTTCTAGCAAACGAAATGCTCATAGGCAATACAAATATTTCCAAAACGCATATGCAATGTTTTTAACTCGGGTACGGAAGGACTCCTTTTGTGTTGTCACAATCCAAGCACAAGTTATCCCGTAAAGACAACACAAACACTCAACAAAGGGAACAGAAACCAATCGCAGTTGATGGAACGTCAGTTCCAATATCCATGGAAGGAAAAAAAAATCGAAAAACATTAACAGTATACCACTAGAGTCCTTATCTAGATACTGAAATAAAACTAGAAGTTACTAAAATTATTTCATGGTCTGCCATACGTGATTGTTGAACATGTGACGGTTTAGTTGAACAACTTTATCACAACTAATGTCACGAGTGATTTCCAAATCATCGATACATTCACAATGTCATGAATTGACGAATTTATCTAGAGGATTTGGGAATAAAGAGTGGCATTTGTTATGACTATTTAACGAATCAAATTAAGCTGTTTACTCAAAAATTATTATTTAAATATAGTTACCAGTATTTTAAAATACTTATATATTTAATGTAAACGGCGATGTTTGAAAACAAATTAGAATTGTATCGTTGTGTTTTATTTGTTCATCCAGTGCAACTTGATCATATAATATTATTTATTGCCAACTGACGTGGGAAACTTGAAATAGGATCGCAATATTGTAAGAAATCACCCTAGTGGATAAAAAATGAAACACATCAAACTTTATATTACAACCAACATTATAGGTTATTGATTCATTTTTTTAGGAAACAACTCTTTAAAATCGTTATTTAAAAACACAATTATTGAACACACAATTATCAAATGCGTAGTTCGAAGGAATCATGCTCTGACCTGTTCAGAATATTAAAAAGGAGGAGCTTTCTTTATTATGGTAAAGAGGATTCGATAAACAGCGAGGTGAAATACGACTGTCATTGGTCGTAAAACAAAATTCATTGAAACGTGATTGGTCATTGACTCCCATTTGGGGCATGAGTTAAATACGCAGTCTATATAAACTTTTTAAAATTCATGGTATGGAAAAAGAAAATCTCAGATCCTTTGGGACACACCCCTAGTTATTACCGAGGATGTGTACATGCTGGGGCACTGGATAGACAGTATGGGGTAAGTAAACCCTCGACGACTGCGGTCGATACGCACTACGTCTTGGAGCTCTTTATGACTCTTGGAGTTGGTAAGTTACTTCACACGTGTCACTACAAACACGTGTATATAGTTCTGCCATCTATATCATTCTTTTATCACTTAATTTATTGTAAAATCTATCCACTTCTTAACAGTTTCCACTGCAGTTGTTGAATCTGTTGCTAATTTTATTTCAACTCTTTATCTTTGTCACATCAGACTCAAAAGTGAAAGAGTACCTGCTGGATGTATATTAATATTTACTGAATTTACTGGGATACACATCTCTAGTCCTCGTAAATTGATTGATAAAATAAGATCTCAGGTTTTCAAAGCATCGAAAATATCAGGATACATACGATATACTATATGGAAAAACAAATATTTAAACACAGAAAGTAAAGTAGAAGTTTATAAAAGCAGATACTAGCCGAACAAAATAACTCGTGAGAACAGCAGAAATGAATAATTTAAGAGTCATTTTAAACAAAACAAGGAAACAAGACTTGACAGAGTTAGGAACCAGGAGGAATGCAATATCGTAGATGTTGAGACATTTATTACAAGGAAAAGGGAATGGAATGCCCACTTGGACAGAGCTGACAATACGAGGCTTAATAAAGCAGCGAAGAACCTTCGTACTACAGGAAAAAGAGAATTGGGCAGACCTCTCAAGACATGGAATGAGATGTAATAATTGACATAGTGTGTGTAAATAAACAGGCATATGACTATAGAAAAGAAGAATAATTATTTTTTCTAACATGTCTATCAGAAGTAAACGTTCTAAATAACCGTAATGCGCTAAATGGGAGTCAGTGACCAATCACGTTTCAATGAATTTTGTTTTACAATCAATCACAGTTGTAGTTCACCTCGATAATTATCGAATTTTGATTACCAAAACAAAGAAAGCAGGTCAGAGCATTATTTTTCTGTGACTGATTCTCTAACATATACGTTGAATATAGCAAATAATGAACATATACCTTTCGAACTACATAGTTGATAATTTGTCTTAAATAATTATGTTTTTAAATAATGATTTTACTGAGTTGTTACATAAAAAATAATTAATAACCTATAATGTTGGTTATAATATACAGTCTGATGTTTCATTTTTTTTTTTCCACTAGGGAGCATTCTTATAATATTGCGATCCTATTTAGCAATACATAGTATGATCAAGTTGCAGTGATGAACAAATGAAACAACCAAACATTTCTAATTTGTTTTAAAACATCTCCATTTACATTAAAATATATACATATTTTAAAATGATTATATTTAAATAACGATTTTTGAGTAAACAGCTTAATTTTATTCGTCCACTATTCATCCACTGAACAAAATAATTACTACTTAGTTTACTGTGTCTAAATTATTGATTACTTAAACTGCCAAGATAAGCTGCAGTACTATTCATCTTTAAAGTATATCTTTATCATCTACTGAAGCAAAATGATGGCTTAGTTTATTTTTCTTATGAATTTTATATCTGTGGTTACAGGGAATGTGTTGTTGGGTCGACAAATGACCAAAATGAGTTTCGTTTACTGTGATCTCTATAATGCATTCCCTAAAGCGTCTCAAGAACTTTCTTCCTACAGCTTTTAAACGCATTTTAGCCCAAATCTTAGCGGTGCCGCATTTTGACTATTGTAACATAAGTGATGGATTGTGGGACAAATTATAGCGTGATCATAGCATATGTATCAGTTTCGTATTTAATGTCTGAAAATATGATCACATTTCTCCATTTTTCAACGAATTGTCATGACTCCAACTAAAATACAGAAGAAAATTATACTGCCTAGTTCTCTTATTTAAGATTCTAAATACTTCAACTCCCAATTAATTAGCCTCTCGTTATCAACGTCTCCTCTAACCATAATTAAACACACACGATCATAATCTCTTGCTTAATATACCGTAACATAGGGCATCCCATCAGTCCAAATCATATAGCCTACGATATTCACTTGTCGCAATTGGAATTCCCTACCACAGGAAATCAGGGGCTGCCGGACGTCAGAATCATTTGAAAGAAATCTAAATTTATATTTGCTACATATATGAAGCCAGATATAATAAGAACAGATAAGTCTTTAGACTGCGATGGGTGGACATGTGGAACGAAAGGGGAATGAAATACGTGCATGGAAGCTTCTTGTAGGAAACCAGAGGGAAAACGCCCAGTTAGTAGACAAAGAATAAGGTGGGAGAATAACATTAACTATGATTTGAGGAAAATAGATTATACAGGGAATGATTGGAAAATATTAGCTCAGGATAGGGATGCATGAAGAACTTATGTCCGCGCGGCGATGATCTTACGGGTTCGATAGTGCCAGTGAGTTAGGTATATATATGGCGTGATCATTACCTCGTGTAATGTACCTGCATTAATAGATGTTTCCCGTTTAATTGATTAAATTACTATGGATTGTCGTCGTCATCGTCATTATTATTATTATTATTATTATTATTATTATTATTATTATTATTATTATTATTACTATTATTATTATATTATCGTATAAAATATTATACGTACATGACATTTACATTGCAATTTTAATATTTTTAATCCATTAGGCCTATAATCAATATACCGTTAATGTTGAGTGGAAGAGAAAGCCTTATAGACTTAACTCTGCCAGAATAAATGAAACATTATTCGTATTATTATTATTATTATTATTATTATTATTATTATTATATCGTAATATTACGAGTATAATGTTATTTTGAAAAGAACAATTAATGTCTGAACCAGGAATCGAACCGTGGAATGGCAATGGTAGTGACACCTACCTGGCAGCGGACGAAACGAGAATTATAGATTTGAATATGTGGAAAGAATTGTTAATGTTTGTGCCAAGTCTAGAATGGTGTAGTGGGCTGCACATTAGTCGGAGAACTAGAGATCCACGGTTCGATTCCTGGTACAGACATTAGTTTTCCTTTTCACAATATCATTGTAATATTATAATATGATCCATTATTGGAACTGTGTTAAAATAACAGTATTGGAAAATGTTAAATTATTATATCGTACCCTAAGAATTCTGTACACTGTGAAGAAATTGGTAACCCAGGACTCCATACTTTCCGAGATATATAGATATTTGTTTCTTTGTATATTGTAAGTACAGTGCATGTTCTTTAAAAAAAAGTATTATTCTGAGACATAACGATTTTATACTGGGCCACGTATTGTACAGGTATATTTTACATGCCCTATTACGATCTCAAGAATAGATTCTGAAATCAATATAATCTTCGGACGGCCCAAATATATCTGTCCATGTGGACGGTAGTATATAACTGATTCTAATAGAACTTCTTACAGGACATCGTCATTTCTTTGTGATCCCATCAGGAATAATCTGCTGTTGATCTCACGAACTTCATCTCGCTGGTGGTGATTCAATGGCTGTCATTTCTCATAATCCGTAACATAGTAATGATCTTGAACGTTTTATACAGACGTATTTGTACTATGGAAAATTTCATAATTTTGTTAATTATTCCCATTGTTTTAAAATACTTAAGATTTTATCAACGATAGTCTACCATTGTAAAATAGATAAAATTCATACCCAAGATAAGAAAAATCAATTACTCTTTACACAATTTATTTTCTATTCAAATTTTACTTAAGGCAGGGCACTTCCCACGAAATACCAATATTTTCATTTTTTCTATATTGATCTCTATATTGAATTTTTCGCTTAAAATGTTTAAATTATGTACTGATTATTTAAGACCATCTTAATTAAGTGCTCCATGAGCTAAATCATCTGCAAGAAATAATGCGTCTACTAGTTTGTAAAAATGATTTGTTGGGATAGTTCCATGACGTAACTGCATCTGTTCCTGGATAATTCTGACCATGTATATAATAGAAAGCAGTGATGAAAGGCCACAACCTTGTCTAACACTACTGTAAATTTATCGCCATTGTGTTATTTTATTCTCACTTCTGACTTCAATTGATTTTTTGTATATATGACCAAGGTATTTTAAACAAGCCAATCTGTATCAGTTTGTTAAAATTCACTTGTTAAATACCTCTCTAAATCAATAAAGATAATAGGAGTCTCTAAATTGAATTCTCTGTTTTATTTTTCAATCGATAGTTTTAGAGTAAAGTGCCGTCATAACGTGATCTTTCTTGGCTAAACCTATTTTATATTCTTCCCCTAAGATATTTTCATAATATGCACACAGTTTATTTTTAATAATATTTGCAAAAAATATCCAAAATTTAGTAGGCTTATTCCTCTATAACTACTATCATTAAATTGCAAAAGTACGAAATTAGCAAAAAAATTTAAAAAGGACTCAAGTGATGGAAATAGAAAACATATCGTTAAGAATTTGTGACACTTTCACCTGCGCCCCGAACTGAGTCTGAAATCAATATGGAGGGTAGCAACTGGGCCAGCGTCAGATTCATATCATCTCCTCCCTCTCCTAGCTCAAAATTACATCACAGTCAGCAGTAACGTACAACATCTTTATTTTTCCATTAGGTAACAAAGTATCAATCTGAAAAATGGCTATGATGTGCAACTCCTAGCAGTTTTTATTATATATTATTTTATTTACAAAAGTATATGCATAGTATTATATACATTACAGATTAATATATAATAAAATGTAATAATAAATACATTCCTTATACAAAACATCAAGTATTTACACACTAATGAGGAATAATGAGAGATAAATTGCTGAATTTCTGGTTTTTAAATCTGGTTTCACCGTATCAAAAATAATAGCTTTATAGCTTAATTTTACCTGACAGAGTTAAGGCCTTAAGGCCTTGTCTGTCACTCAACCAGGTTTTAAAAAGTACAAAAACGTCTACATCTAAATTACAATACACATAAACAATTACATGTTACAAATATAATATAATTATTATTTATAATGTATTTTCATTTACTCTAGATTCAACTAATTAAATATAATATGTACAAGATATATAAAAAACGAGAAAAAATTATTGATGACATAGTATAAATTAAAATAAATAGAGAAAAATTAATTATTAGACAACAGGTAACTGTATAAGCGCGACTTAAAAGTTTCAAGTGTACGGCAATCCCGGATATCTTGAGAAAGGAAATTCCAGGGGCGGGGAGAGGCTACTGTGAAGGAAGTATAATAAGAGGAAGTATTATGAAGAGGGATTGTTAGCAGACTTATCTTGCGACTTAGTGTCAATATTGTGGTAAGAAGATAACTTCTCAAATCTGGACGCCAGGTAACTAGGAGTGTAAGTTTTAAAAGCTTGAAAAGTCACTAGTGTTCGGAGAACATTTAAATTATTTGGGAGAGGGATGAATTTATATTACTATTATGAAATCTTCCCCTGTTGAGAGATTGCCTGGAAGAGAAGTAATAGAAAACCACTTTTAATTTACAGAAGAATTTAAAATTAAATTGTATCAAATTAAAAAAAAAGAAAACTATTTGTAAATATTGATTCAAAAATGTATTAAGTAATGTTATAAATAAGAAGACGATTTTTACTAAAACCTTTACTAAAGAAGTTTATTACAGATACCGCAGTTGTGAAGAACGGCTTTGAATTGGGAATAGTGCGCCTAGCATTTAACACAATAACCTATACGTCTTACAGATAATACTATTTATTTTTAGGGGGTTAAGTTATTAGTTCGATAATAAGAGAGGAAGCTTGAGGGTCTTTCTCAGGGTTGTGGATTTCCGACGTGTGATAATAAGGAACGAACCAAGAATTATGCTGGACAAAATAAACTTTCCAATGTGACTTTTACTAAATCGCTGTTTATTAATAAAATGAGACATGCAATCGATTGTAATTACACTGTTTCTTATTTTATCCCTTGTAGAAATTCCACTAAACGCCTAAAAATTCCAATATGTATTTATACTTGTATTAAATACCAAAGTCACTAACTGATCATTGAAAAATAATTATCATATGTAATGCCACGAGTGATTACCAAATTATCGATAAATTCATGACTCACGAAGTGAGGAGTGAATATATCTAGAGAATTTGGAACTCACGAGTGGCATTTGTTAGGACTATTTAATGAATAAAATTAAGCTGTTTACTGACAAATCATCATTTAACTACAGTTATTTTAAAATATTTATATATTTAATGTAAACGGCGATGTTTGAAAACAAATGGGAAACGATTGGTACGCTTCATTTGCTTCTTTCGTTCATCACTGCAACCAGATCATAATATTATTTATTGCCAAAGGATCGCAATGTTGTAAGAATGCAACATAGTGGAGAAATTTATAACCAACGTTATAGGTATTAATTAATTTCTGATGTCCTATGATGTAAATATGCCATTTATATTTTTCTGCAACGTCATTTCCTGGAACATAATACGTTTAAGCCAGTGCAAACAGTGGTTTATTTTTTTTTGTGGTATAATCAATTGTTACAAATGTTTTATATTATCTCTCGCATGCGGTTTCTGCTGACATTCATGCACTATATATACAATCTGGTAGCCGTGTTTCTTGGAGAGTCAGTCACTGCAAAATAATGCTATGACCTATTCAGAATGTTAAAAAGGAGGTGTTTTCTTCATTGTGATAAACTTTAGTTGGTAAATTCTAGGCGAAATACGACTGTGATTGGTTGCAAATAAAAAATAATTGAAATGTGATTGGTCATTGACTCCCATTTGGGGCATGAGTTAAATAGTCTTAAAACTATTTGAATGCTTGTACTTTTCAAGGTAACTTCAAACACTGAGATGGCTCTCGGCTAACAACAAAGCTCTGCTGCAGCAAAGTTCGGGAAAAAAATAACATGGCTGACACTGATGGAGAAAATATGTAGCCCAGTTCTACCCAGAGTTGCTGTTCTAGTGATTGCTTCAGTTGGAATGGTGAGTTAATTATACATTATGCTAAAGTCAGAAAAGTTATTTGCGCTAGAAGGATTGAAAGTCAGATGTTAAAAATCGGTTTATGGCTTCAGTTTATCTAAGACCGAAATTCCAAGCGAATTTGTAACGTACCTCATTATTTTATTTCATAAAATAAATATAAATACATATCCTCAACTCGTGTCCAACTGACGTCAGGGTCGGGTCGAGGGATGAGAAGAGATGGAGCCCCTACAGTATATAGAGGTCTGTGAATGACAAGGGTGCCGGCCGACCACGCCTGACGCACCATCACAGGGGCAGATGAACAAAATGGATGAGACGAGTATGGAGAAATGGTGTAATGAAATTGTGGCATGGGAAAACGGGAGAAACCCCGAGAAAAACCTGTCCAAGTTCCGTTTCGTCCACCACGAAACCCACATGGAGTGACCGAGATTCGATATCGGAAACCCAGCTGTGAGAGGCGAGGGTCTAACCGCTTGCGTCACGGAGCCGCCTTATTTTATTTCATATCAAGTCGAATTTCATCATGTTATGTAAGACGCATTACTTTGTCAGAAAAAGTACGAAAAAGAATTAGAAGCGGAGATATAAATACTCGTAACTTAAAAGAATTGGTTTACACGTAAACATAGTGGATAGTGAAAGGTCGCTGAATTATGGTTAGAACATGTTTGCTAACACACGGAAATGAGAATCAATTCTGTCGGCTACGCTAACTCAGACGCTATCGGTGTCATCTTTAATTCTACCGGGATAGAAGATTCTGATGTACTTCACCATCCAAAATTGAAGGTAACTTCAGTAACGCAATGAAAGATAACCTAACCTAACTTAAGGCAACGTTCGTAACGTGACTTAAATTTGCTATAGAGTGTCAAATGATTAAATAATCTCCAAAAATTGACGCAGATGACTACTTACCGTGATTTAAAAAATATAGAATTTAATAACGAACAGTGTCAGTAGATATTACAATAAAAGAAAAAAAACGATACACGAGTAGTATCGAACATCATTATAGATATCACAATAGAAATAAAACAAGTTGATAGCATTACATGTAATCGAAGATATAATAGAAGATAATGAATAAGATTCGAAATAGTTTATAACCTGTGGCCCATTCTAACATGCATATCAAGTAATTTACTCTATAATCGCCTGCCTTGTTTACTATTTAATTAATAATTACATTTCCATGATTTATTCATATTATAACGAAGTATAAAACTGCCATGTCAGTTTTTACTTGCCTTATTCACATATCAAACAGACTAACCACAGATTAAAACTTTGCTTGCTAGCTCTCTTCAAGTCGTTATCGGATTGGGTGCTCACTAAAAACTTCACAACGACTAAGAATCCATAGATTAATACTCATAAGTAATGCTACGAGTGATTTCCAAATTATCGATAAATTCACGACTCACGAAGTGAGGAGTGAATTTATCTAGAGAATTTGGAAATCAAGAGTGACATTTGTTAGGACTATTTAATGAATAAAATTAAGCTTTTTACTCACAAATCATTATTTAACTATAGTTATTTTAAAATATTTATATATTTAATGTAAACGGCGATGTTTGAAAACAAATGAGAAACGATTGGTACGCTTCATTTGCTTCTTTTGTTCATCACTGCAACCAGATCATATTATTTATTGCCAAAGGATCGCAATATTGTAAGAATGCACCCTAGTGGAGAAATTTATAACACACATTATCGGTATTAATTAATTTCTGATGTCCTACGATGTAAATATGTCAAATATTTTTCTGTAACGTGATTTCCTGGAAAATAATTCGTTTATGACAGTGCAAACAGTAGTTTCTTTCTTTTCTTTTCTTTTTTTTTTTTGTATAATCAATTGCTACAAATGTTTTTATATTATCTCCCGCATGCGCTATCTGCTAACATTCATGCACTATATATACAATCTGGTAGCCGTATTTCTTCGAAGGTTAGTCACTGCAAAATATTGCTATGAACTAATCAGAATGTTAAAAAGGAGGAGCTTTCTTTAATATGATACATTTCAGTTGATAAATTCGAGGCGAAACACGACTGTGATTGGTTGTAAATAAAAAATCATTGACATGTGATAGGTCATTTAATCCCGTTTGGGACATGAGTTAAATAGTCTGTATAATATAGTCTTTCAAAACCCTGTTTAATCAATAATTGCAGTTCCATAACTTTAGTATTTTGAATTGCAGAACGTCCACAAGTGTAACAATAAATAAGTCATACCATTGCCGACAGTAATTCTATGTATTAAAAGTCAGTCACACAATCCCCCCTCCCTTATTGGTACCGTTGGACTACTAGTTACGTGCTCGCGTATAATTCTGAGATTCGCGGTTTCAAATCCGGCCGGAATCGATGGGGTTTTTAAAGGGAGTAATATTCTTGAATATGGCTTTCTGCGGGAGGGAAATAAAATCACATTTCGTAGATTTACGGCTCGTAAAAGAACCTCAAGCCTAAATTAAGATGCCTTTAAGCAAAGTTCTTCGGCCCTTTCAATCCAAATTAGAATTGCAACACTACTGATTTGAGTAGTTAAATATCGTTGTTAAATGAAAAAAATAGCTAACTACCTATTGCCTCTGTCCAGTATTAATGGTTTCGGAAAGCTACCCCATATGGTACAAGTCGGTCCATAATAATTTCCCCTGTGACTTGGTTTGATTTCAGTGTACCATTTCGTTTAGACAAGTCATGACTATGTATGGACTATCAACAGTAATCTAACAAGAGGTTGTGATTTTGTGTAATGAAAAACTGAACCTCGCGTTGAATTTGGAGTGACTAATACAACATCAGAAGCTAAAAATAATTATGTTTAATATTTACCAAATGTGAGGTTGTATATTCCGATCTTACTTCCGGGCTGTAGTTACAAATAGCATATCTTAACTGTTAAATACCTTTGGGCTTGGGAAAAATCAATAACAGATGATTGTATGAGAAATAATTATTACCAATAATACAGATTAATTATACAACATTTAATATTTTTTAGAGCAACAGAAATAATATTTTTTTCGGTAATTTTTGAAGTTGTTTTCTTTTGGCATTTCTTGCTATACCATATCGATCGTATTTTGTTGAATCGGTATCCTTGTCAAAGAATTTAATTAGAGGAGATATATCTCATTACGAACAGGAAGGTACAATTTCATTAACAGGAAGAGGCAAAATTGTCGGTCTATGAGATAAATAGTAACAGAAACAATGCAGTTTAGGGATTTTCTTCCTCCGGTGAAGTCGAACTTTGAAACTTTCTTGGAATCCAGAACATCTCACCAATCGTATCGCATCTTCATTCTGTCGCAAGTGAGCTTCTGTTGGTGATTCCGGACGATCTGATTCGTTGCTTCTAGCTGCTCGGCAAGTATCAACTAATACAGGGTTGTCGGCATCTATAAGAATACCAAAGGGCAGACCGCAGGATTATCACAAATCTCTACCGAAGGCCAAGCCACTCGGTGCAATTCCAGTAATGTCATGCACAGAATCTCGATACGCTAGCAGATATTATTATTACTGAATCTCCAAATATTTTGAAACCCTATTTCGCCACAAAGGCATGTTAGGGTTGTAGCTCACTATAACAACATTAACTACATTGTAAAAAATAAATATTAACTTATGGTTTTGAACGAGTGTTATGAATTACATAAATCGCCTTATAAGTGTCTTAGAAAAATACTACATATTGTTACGAATGTGTGTTATGAATTTCATAAAACGTTTATTATAATTTTGGTTTTTAAAAATCACTTCACACATTGAGGCAGAAGCTTAATCATCATTTAAAAGTAAGTTTAACCAGAAACGTTGTCTTTCGAATATAGGACAATCAAATATAACATGCTTCACAGATTGTATTGATCCTCGACATTTACAATTACGATCACTGTCTAGGTTAATACAAAATCTCCTAAAATAACTTCCAAATTGTCCATGGCCAGTCATAATAATTTCCCTAGCAAATACAATGAGACTGAAATATTCAACACCCTCTGGTAACTGGATGCAATTTTTTATACTATGTAGATGCTCTTCGACGGTCTTGATATAGCACATCAATTTATCCATCGATATTACACACTTGGTAGCAGTGAAGCTACACTGGTAACACAAATCAGCAGATGAAGCTTTTCATAGTTGGGAGTCACATAAGCCTATGTAAGTCCCACTATTACAATAGTAAAAGGCATCTATAACGATATCACAAATTTAAGCCAACATGTATCATCGTTACCGCCACAATTAAATTGATCATTCTTTTATCTCTAAACAATTTATTACTACTAAAACAATTTTAACAATAGGCTATTGATATTATAGTTAAAACTAACATTAAATGAATTAACTATTATGATCAAAACTTATTACATCTGCTAATTAAAATACACATTGCAATTTAATCACATATTTCTCTTTTGTAGCAAACCGCTATTATCATCGAAATTAAGTAGTTTTATTTTTTTTCGCACAAGGAACATAAGATGGTAATCAATGAAAAATCCGTACTCAATTCAAAACAAATTTTTTAGAGATTGATGTAATTCATTTGAAGAATTTCATTGTTTCGTGTACTAAATTCATGAATTACAGAAAATATATTTTGTATATAAATGGAAATGTAACCGCTCTCAACAGAATTTCAAATTAGTGTAGTAAACTTTAAAAATTATGAAATATATTTTAAAATGTTCAAAAAGAGATAATGAATAATTAATTCTTCTATTCAGCACAAAAAAACATGTAAAAATTGTGTGTTTCAGGTTCTTAGTGGTGTTCTGCTCATTACGTCAGCAGAAACCGTGATAAACCATGGCTGTAAGTTTATTATTATTATTATTTTATTATTATTATTATTATTATTATTATTATTATTATTATTATTATTATTATTATTATTATTTATATTTTAGCAGGAAAATGATAGAAATAAAAATGTATTATAAAAAATCCTCTAATAAGGATGTATTTAACAATTTTGTGTGGCATTCATTTTAAATATATCTTATAACCACGTTCAATCGTAAGATATAGATCTTTACACACACACACACACATGTATGTATATATATAAGTATTGGATGAACAGTTTAAACAAGAGTAAGATTGTGAAATAGTTTTAAGATTAAGAAATTATTTTGTGGATTTTCCCAACTATCAAATCGCTTTTCACCTTTAAAACTATAATTACAACTAAATATGTTAGTATTTTAATTTTTCTCTTTACTGCATTTTATATTTTCTCGCGCTGTATCCGAGTGGTTAAGGCAAGAGGCCTTGGTCAGAGCTACGGGACTTGGGCTGGTTCGGATCTCCACGGGAAAGACATTTGCTCACAGAATTTTGGCTAGTATGGAACCGGTGTCCACCCAGAATCGCGATGCATTTGGGTAGCTACAATAAGTAGCTGATCCAGGTTGAGAAAACCAGCTATAACGGCTGGAGACCCGACTTACTGACTACTTGTTTGTGGTGCGTGTGTGTGTGTGTGTGTGTTAAGATTCTTGAGTTCAAACCGGCCTGGGTTGGTGAATTTTCAAGACCATAAAAAGCCGTGTGGTTAAGGCAAGATGCCTTGGTCAGAGCTACGGGACTTGGGCTGGTTCGAATCTCCACGGGAAAGAAATTTTCTCATAGAATTTTGGCTAGTATGGAACTGGTGGCCACCCAGAATCGCGAGGCATTTGGGTACAATAAATGGCGGATCCAGGTTGAGAAAACCAGCTATAACGGCTGGGGACCCGACTTGCTGACTACTTGTCTGTGGTGCACGTGTGTGTGTGTGTGTTAAGATTCTTGAGTTCAAACCCGCCTGGGTTGGTGGATTTTAAGACCATAAAAAGCCGTGTGGTTAAGGCATAATGCCCTGGTCAGAGCTATGGGACTTGGGCTGGTTCGGATCTCCACGGGAAAGAAATTTTCTCATAGAATTTTGGCTAGCATGGAACCGGTGCCCACCCAGAATCGCGAGGCATTTGGGAAGCTACAATAAGTAACGGATCCAGGTTGAGAAAACCAGCTATAACGGCTGGGGACCGGACTTGCTGGCTACTTGTTTGTGGCGCAGGTGTGTGTGTGTGTGTGTTAAGGTTCTTGAGTTCAAACCCCCCTGGTTGGTGGATTTTTAAGACCATAAAAATCCGAATATAGCTTCGAAAGAGAAGTAAAGCCATGAGCCCGTGTCGTACAGGTAAAAGAACCACACATATGAGTGAAATAAGAAGTCTGTGAGAACATTTATCGGTACTCCGACACCCAGATTTGAATTGCGACACGTCCTATGTTTTAAAATACTAACTCTAGGCCGAAGTCTATTACATTTTATCCTTTCATGCCAGTACCTAGAAAAGTGAAACATAATTAAAAATAATTTTTTTATTTACTTGTAATAAATAAATTTTCTATTAGGCCTAAATCAAAATTTAAAATATACACTGCTCAAAACAATTAGAGGAACACTTATAATAAATTGAATAAGTAATTGTTTTTTAAAGCTGTGATGCTGAAAGTTGGACAATATGTAAATTGAATTATTAATTTTATCATTGGATACAAATTTTAAAGATACATGGCCTAAATACAGAGAAATTGCCTCAAATAACAAATATAGAGAATTTTTTTTATTTTGAAAGGCACTGGCCACTTCTAATTGGTAAGCTTCCTGATGTTGCTATAGTGACGAATGTTGATTATTGCCTTGTTTATTGAAGTCTCTGACAAAATGAGTATTTAAATGAGTTTGAAGTGTATCATGCTCTACATCTTTTACGACAAGGTCAATCCCTGCGACAAGTGGCTAGAGAGCTTGGGGTTTCTCCTTCCGTGGTGTCCAGGTTACGCAACAGGCACAGAGAGACAGGTCAGTATTGTAGAAGACGTGGCCAGGGTCGTAAATTTAAAACAAGCCCCCAGGATGACAGATACGTTGTTCTTTCTGCTCTTCGACAGCGTACAAAAACTGCAAAAGACCTGCAGAATGGCCTTCATATGGCTTCCGGAATCCGGGTTTCAGACCAAACCATAAGGAAACAGAATATTCGTCCAAAAAGGCCCGTTAAAAATCACGCTTAACAAATGGGCAAAGGCAGCAAGACGTACGTATGCTGAAAACCATGGTGATTGGAACCTGAACCAGTGGGAGTCTGTGCTCTTCTCGGACGAATCCAGGTATCGTCTTACACGTTGTGATGGTCGATTGAGGGTGTGGGGACGGCCAGGAGAAAGATTTTCTGCAGAGGCTGTACAGAAAATGTATAGATTCGGAGGAGGTTCCATAATGGTGTGGGCCGGAGTTATGCACAACAATCGTACGGACCTTGTACTTGTTCCCCAGCGACTGAATGCTGTCCGGTATATCGAGCACGTTCTGGAAGAGCATGTAGTACCTGCTGCCATTGGAGTAGGCCCTGGATGTCTGTTTATGCAGGATAATGCCAGGGCACATTCTGCGGCTGTCACCTGGGATTTCCTGAGGAGGAATGAAATTGAGGTAATGGAGTGGCCAGCAGTCAGCCCAGACCTCAACCCTATTGAACATTTGTGGGATTTTCTAAACAGGAAAGTCAGGAACCGACATCAAGCTCCACAAACTCTTCACCAACTTGGAGATGCTCTGAATGAGGAATGGGAGAATATCCCGCCAGAGGAAATCCAGAATCTTATTGGGAGTATGCCACGAAGGTGCCAAAGTGTCATCGAATGTCGTGGAGGCCATACACGATACTAACTCTATATAACGAGTGTTTGACTTTGAAAAATAAGCACAAGATTCAATTGCTTACATAGCGGAATTATTTGAAAAGTTAATTGTCAGCGTTATTCATTTGTTATTACTGACATGAGCAATAAATAAATAAATAAATAACCACAAATAATGTACTTTATTAATTTCATGTTTGTACCTTTATCCAATAAAAAAATATTTGCATATTTCATAGTGTTCCTCTAATTGTTTTGAGCAGTGTATATTTACTTCTAGCAATTATTACTTTTAAATATTTAATTTCCATTCAAGAGTACTCATTGAGGTCGGAAAAGACAGATTTTTAAACATTAAAAAGCTCAAAAATGTGTACTGAGGTATTAATTTTATGTGTAAAATGATGTTTTAAAGAAATGAAAAAAAAAGTCTCAAAGGGGTAAATGTTAGAAGTTAATTTAAAAATATACCAAAAACAGGAATCTAGCAAATCTAAAAAAAAACAAATAATATACTTTTTAAATTGGAGTTAAGTAATGAAATTAAAAGTTTTCAGGAACTCTAAAAAAATCTTTAAGATGAAACAATAAGCAAGTGTAAGCTTTAAATGTGGTGAAACTCATTGAACTCATGAGATATAAAAATTATCACTTTTACGGACAAAAATATGTATGTAGTAATTTAATATGTAGCAAATTAAATTACGTAACTAAAATTTTCTGAATTGATATTTAACCCTTTTTTTCAAAATAAATTATTCAGTTGCAATTGATTCATTCCTGTTTTGTCAAAGGTTTTATACATAAATGTTATAAACTAATACATTTTGTCATTATTAGTCAAAGCAGATAATGAATTGCTCCTGTCTTCCTGGTATGAAGTATCACTGTTACTACACATCATGTTATTCTACGGTACATGCAAGGTATGTCTATATTCTATTTTATGTGCATTTTTCTTCTCCAGTAATGAACAAATATAGAGAAGTAGCATTAATGCGCAGATTTTAATATTATTTCATTGGGATAAATATAATAAAATTATCTTTCGCTCAAAAATATACTGTTATCTCATAAAAATATGTTTCTGCGCGATAATGCATTTTGTCGTACTTACAGCAATGACGACCATTATTGAAAGTTCAAATTCCTATATTTCGGCGTTGCCAATCTAAATAACTATACTGTAATATTACATATTACAACCCACGTGCGAGAAGTAAAACTTCTGCCCTTTATGTACATACAAAAATATATCCAAAAGGTAGTGTTCTGGGTTATATATTTTATTATAAGTTATACATTATATGAAAGAAATCACTGCATTATAAATGAACTGAACTTTATTCGAAACAATATTCAAAGTTGACTTAACAAAATTCTACTGAAAACCTTTAGGCTTTTTAGCTTTATGTCCAATATTCTTCTTTTTGAGGAAGCTAACTAGTGTAACAAAATTTGCAATATTGATACCTTCTTTTAATTATATCATCGTCTTCAGCATTGGATATTCTGACCACAAACTCGCTGGAGACTTTAATGTTTCACTCCTAAGCACGAAATAAGCAACCATACATTTTTCACTTACACTACAATCCTTCTCATCCAGCCACTTTCTGAATTAAATATATGTTTTTTCATATCTTAATTTAGATTTCTCTGCCACTAAAAAGCACACCCCACTTTCCACGCTTCTTCAATTTCGTCATTTTGATACAATCATCTATACTTGCAGCCATTTTATGCGAGATTGATATCATGGCCTGCTGTAATCTCAACAATTACTTTCGGCATTTAGCATAGGCCTATATACATTGGCCAGACTACTAACATATGACAATTGTTTATAACGACCGCAAATATTTCAAAATCAGTTTTTGACTCACATAAAAACCCAAGTTTGGAACGATTTAAATATTACTATTAACTTAGAGAAGTACTATAAATGTCTAGATTAGTTCATGATCACATCAAATATCTTAAGTTTTATTTTAGGGTGTAAAATTTAGATTGGAATATATCAGAATTTTTATAGGCCTAGTTTAATAAATTTTTCCTTCAAAATAAATGTCAGAATGCAGTCAAAAATCGATTGAGCACAAAAATATTTTTGTCATAATTCCACATCAGTGCTAAGTAGTTTATAGAAGTTATTTTTTAAATACAATTTTATCCGCATTATAATGGGTTTATATGTCAGTACCATATGAACTTTGAAATAAAGAAAAGAAATGGTTTGATATTGGTCCCTATATGATTCTATCTCGTCTTAATATTGTCTTACTAATAACCAATTTAACTTTAGGCCTGTATTGAATCATCTTTCAACAGTCTAGAAATAGGAGGCTATTCTGACGCCTTTATATAAAACAAACACAGTAAAACTTGCTCGAAACGGAATCGCATGGTACCATTTTTTTTTCTACATTGGACAAAATTCCACATTATAGAAAAAACTAAAACTTATTAATAATCTTAGATTACAGAGTACCGTATATGTATTTTTATGTACAGCCTTTGAAATAATTGATGGCGCACAGATAATTTTCAAGTCTCAGAACGAAGCCACTGCGCATGATCAGAGATCAGCTATTTGGGTCCCAAGTATACTACTATTTGAGAAACTAAATCTGATCTGTTTCGTTGTGTGTCGTGTAATAGAAAACAATTTCGTGTAAATAAGTAGTGCGGTAAATACTGAAAATAAAACAAAGCAAAATAAACGAAACAAAAGAAAGAAAATTAATTGAAATAAGGACGAGAGAGAGAAAAAAAAAAGCATGACAGCAGGATCGAACCCCCGACCTCTTGCACGGGAAACAGAAGCTCCCTCCACTAGACCACAACCATCTCTCCTGGAAATTGTCTGTATGAAGCGATGCAGTACTTCAGGACTTACTTGTACTGTATAGTGAAATTAGATATTAACTTAATTTAAATTAATCGGACGCATTTTGTATTAGTAACGGAAATAAATAATTTTATTATGTCATGTATTTGTAAACAAAGTAATGAGACGTTACAATCGTTATTCATTTTCTATTTATATATATATATATATATATATATATATATATACATATATATATATACATATATATATATATATATATATATATATATATGGGCAGTTTCCTTTAATTTATCTATTTCCATATATTCCATTCCATAATAATTCTGCCCGAGGGCAGGTCTTTCACTGCAAACATAGTATTTTCATGCTATGCTTTGCAGCTTTACTAGGGAACTGTAGGTGTGGTAGCTTCCCGTTTCTTTCCACACCGGTGAAGAATGGTGATAAGGATGATGATGGTGATGGCCGGATGATTTTCGGGGATCGTTGGGCCCTAAGCTTCCTGACATTTATCTTACAGGTGACGAAAAACCCCGAAAAAATCTCACCCAGGAACCTGTCCCGACCGGGAACATTTCCATATATATATATATAGCCTACATTTATTTATATAACGAAGCCTGGTAACATGTAGGCATTATGAAAATTAACGACGTTATTAAATGATAATAAATAAAAAATATATAAAAATATACCTAACCAGAATCGAACGTGGGCCCGCGTCGTCGGAAAAAGAGCATCTTACCGACTGCTACATTGAAGCGAACAATACGAATGCTGCATGAAGATAGACTTACGGCGTTCCCTTTATACTCAAACGAGTCAGAACATGTAACAACGTACTGGTGTGAATCGCTCTTCAGAACTCTAACTTTACATCATCAAGAGTTGCGCCATCATTTTTTTCAAATGCTGTACTTTGGATTAAATATAGTTCCGCTGCCGTTGAAAAGGAAGTGTAGTATGTATGAGCGACTTCGACGGTAACGCGAGAAAAAAAAAGTCCCATTTCGTCAGCGTTAAAAATGTCTCTTAGGCGCGTGTCCTGAAATTCAAGTATGCAGTTTCGGTTTTTGCTCACTAACTACACTTTCGTCCACATTCTTTGATTCCCCGCAAATTTCATTCCACACTACATTGTGTCGTCTTTTAAAACTGTCCAGCCAACCTGAAGATTCCTTGAAATGGTTAGTCCCTTAGGGATTTAATAAGAGCTAGAGCTTGACTTTGGAGCATCGGTCCGGAAATGTTTGGAGATTTATCTTCAATCACTTTCACTTTTTCGCTTAATGAGAATGATACATACGTTTCAGTCATCTTTATTCCGTAAATTCAGAACGTTACTTGTGAAAGATCGGTCTCAGAACTTAACTAATTTAAGATTTTACAGCGCAATTGTTATTTGCAAGACAGGTATCTATATTTCGCATAACGGATGTGCAATGAGGCCGAATCTATACAGTAAAAGCTCCTTATCCGCGTGGAATATGTTCTGCAAATATGCCGCGAATATGGAATGGTAATTTGTACGGGTATATGCGTTCCAAGAAAACAATATAAAATAAAAATTACCAAAATAAAATCAATTAATGCGAGAGATTTTGAACAATATCTATCAATTATTACTGTCAGGTTTAGGCAAGGACTTAAAGAACTTAGTACTTTTTTTCCTTTTTTGCCGCTATTTAAAGGCCTTTCAATTAAGATTAATATTCAGCTGTGAATTCTGCGATGTAATTCCTTATTTTGTCTTCGGATTTCTTGATTCATTAACATTGAAACAGCGTGATATAGACGCAAACAACTCGCCAACGCGCATAAACGGTCAAGCATTTTTATTTTTACTTTAAGCGGCAACACTCATTTTTTCTCTTCGGTACTAATTGTTTTTCTTTCCTTTTACTCGGCATTATAAATTGGGAACAAAGCACAAGAGACACGTGTTATTCAATAAAAAAATCTTGCAACGAACAAGTTGAAACAATAGTATACCAATCGTGGCGATGGAGGCATTTATCAAAGTATGCCTACATATCGACATGTGAAATACGGCAACAGCTTTTAACAATGAACTTTAGGATCAGTGACAATTAGGTTTGTTTTGTTTTGATATTTGTTCATTTGGTTTGAATCTTGTAAAAGCCGTCTTGACATCTGCCTTCAGTAAAAAAAAAAACTTCCGATGTTTAATAAATGTACCTTTCCGCTTTATAAAATTGTTCATAAATTGTGTAGAAGTATCCTTCCGTTTCCGCGTTGGACAGATCCCGTTTTATGCAAAACAAATACACGTAAAATTACTATTATTTCGCCGGGACCATTAAATTTGTTCACGTTGTACAGATTTCTGCATTATTCACGTTCCGGATTAGACAATTTTGACTATACTAACTTTCTTTAAAAATCAATGAAGAAGCGTACAATTATTGACCAACGCAACAGCACGAGGAGGTGGTACGGTGGTTGATCTTAGGCTTTGACCAGTAAATTCATGTTTCTCATTTTATAGCATGTTCCTTTGTTGTAGTTAGTAAGTTTATAAAATGTATTACGGATCCGTATACGTTCACTGTATAAGCTGAGATTCCCTAGAACTAGTCTAGACACAAATGAATGAATAAAAGTAATCATCCCTCCGCTGTCCGTGATTAATTCGAGTCGAAATTAAAGCCTAGCTGCGTGGTCCACCTGGCCTTTCTTATCCCTTCTTTAATATTAATATTACTTATAAATCATTAAACGATAAAATATATACCTAGATCTTAGCCGTCCACAATTATGTAGGGCCCTAAAACATCAACGTTACTGAAATTTTACTAGTTGAGGACGACTGGTATCTCAAGTAGGCTATATATTCTATTATTTTTAACCTTTTAAGAAGTAACCTCAATGGTGGTTCATAATGACTTTTAAAAGTATTAATATTACTTAACCAATTAGTGCTTGATAAATTGTTTATTGATTATCACAAAAAAGAGTATCACTTAGTGTCATTAAACATACACAATTTCAAATATTAATGCTGGCAAAAGACTGAATGACTGGACTTGTTACTCGTAGAAGAGACAAAAGGGTAAACATGTTAAAATGTGCCCATTCAATTTCCTGAATACAAAGAATCATCAGTCTCATTTCAAGTTTTATATTAATATGTCCCATTAAGCGCTAATGAATTAAACTAAGTAATGAGAGCTAAAGAAAGAGATTTTTTCAAAGTGTATTTGCAAGTGATTATATTAGTTTTTTATTATCCCAAGGAAATATTTTTCTGTTGCATCGGGGGCACGCCGTAGCGTAGTGATTAAGGTACTAAGCTACGAGCCAGAAGGTCGAGGGTTCGAATCCCGGTAGGGTCAGGATTTTTAAACTGACCCAAACATTCTGGCGGCACTACGGCCCTGGGGTCGACTCAGCCTTTGACGGAAATGAGTACCAGACGCTTGTTCTGGGGTAAAGGCGGCCGTCACGCAGGGCTGACATCAAGTGTCGATTGTCTAGAAAAAGTGGGAACCCTAACCTCCTACTACCTCAAGGGCCTCCTGAGGCTTGTAGTGGGATCACTTTACTTTTACTTATATAGATAGGTCAATAACTGAAATGTGAGTACTTAGATAAAATTTGCAGATATATATTGAGTTTTCCCTAAAGCATAATGAATGAAGATGTTTCTGTTTTTCTTCAAACTGTTTCTATTCTAATAATAATGTTGTGGCTTGTTGCAGGAGAGGCCGCAGTGGGTACTACCGTACATAGTAATTAGCCTGGTGATCTTGGTATATGTAAGCCTAATTGTTGCTAACACGCTGCTATTCGGCAGATACAAATATATTGATAAGGAATCTGATATATTAATAACTTCAGCAGTTACCTCAGGTATGTTTTTCTTGAATAATACGAATATTAATTCAGTTAAACTATTTTAATCCAGACTAAGTCGCAATGAACAGTCGGTTACAAAAACTAAGTGTGAGAAGCCATTATATTTGACATATGTATAACTGATCACGTGGCATGCTATTTTTATATCCTCTTCATATATCAAATTTTGTTATAACACCAAAATACTATTACACGAAGTCAGTAAAAACCCAAATCACCAATTTAAAAAGTTAAAAGAATCAACGCGTTTCATTATCAAGACTTAATATTAACTGTATGTCAAATATGATCCACTGAATTGAAGATTAAATATTGTATTTAATAAACAGGATCTTGGTGATAAAATTGTATTACACAAAGTCAATAAAAAACCCAAATAACCAATTTAAAAAGTTAAAAGAGTTAACGCGTTTCAGTAGCGACGCTACCATTATCAAGACTTAATATTGACTGAATATGTTATATATGTATTCACTATCGCATCCAGGGTCAGCAGATAAAGACCTATCTCCTGCTCATTCTGCTGATGATGGGACTAGTCCCGAAAGCGCTAAAAAGACTCAATCGTTTACAAATTTGAGGAGACGAACCTATTGGGTAATAATATTATAAATTCATATTATAATTTTAATTTTATGACATACCTCAACTGAACTTTTATCATGAATTTTATTAATGTTAAAGATACAAAAATCTAAATACAAATACAAAATAGATACAGGAGACATTTTTATTTTTCTTTCTCGCACCAATCCAAATTTTATCACTAAAAAGATCATGTCAAAATTAACACTCCCAAAACCAACCCTATTAGGACTGTTACAGTATTACCAAATCACATAAAAAAAAAAAAAAAAAAGAAAACAAACATATAAGTCAATACCTAATTCTCAACAATTTGCGATGCAAATAAATTTATTTTCAGAATTGGTACTTTATTATTTAAAAAAAATATTAAGCAACTATTTTTGATTATTCAAGAAAAAATTAAGTATACCATGATATTCATGAATAAAGGTTCATTCAATGAAAGAAATAAACCCATAATCTTATTGCGGAATTTAACATAAATTAGTCCAAAAAACCATAGCATATATTTTGTAACGTTACCCTTATTCTAAAATATTTTAACGTGCTTTTTGGTACGTTCCATTTCTATATTTAATTTAAAGATAGAGGAAAATATATGTATAAAAATATTATTATAATAAGAAAGTATTCTATACGAATCACAAAAACATCTTTAGATATTTATTCCTTTTCATTCACAATAATCCGATTTTATTTTCTGATGTAAAAATTATTTAGTGTAGAAAATTAGATATCAATATCTGTGATATAATAAAAAATTATTTACAACAAACGTGGATCTGAGAAAGACATTTGTATTTCAGCGACAGGGTTCTTTCTTTGGTTCGTTATCTGCAACTTCTACAAGCGATTGGTTGAGAGAAACAGATTCATTTCTGACGTACAAAATGGTGGCTGTTACTTTCCGGACATTGTGGAGATTGTGAACAGACAATACCAGCAGTTAGTGGAAAGGCTGAGAAGACCTGTAGGAGAGCAGGAGAGATCCAGTGCAGAGTACCAGAACGCACATAACCAGAATATCGAGAATCAAATTGAACAAGGACGTACTGATTCCGTGCTTTAAGATGGCGGAATGCAATGTAGAGATACGCAGGGACACATCCCTAGTGCTTCAATTTGTCCCTGTACTGGATTACGCTTGTGGCAGTTTCTCCCTAAAATACATCGCAACATTCATAGGTTTTAGTGGTCTGGTAAGTTTACTCATATGTATCCTTCCATTAATTACCTTACCCGAAATTGAAGGTGATAGAGAAATGTGCATCTACGAACTAATTATTAATTTTTATCGTCTTCTGCATATAGGCCTACTTTGTTTTCGAATATGGGAATTTATTATTGTATTCAGATTCCATACTCTTCTGATCGTAGTCAATCTTTTGTCGTGTTTGTTATTTCATTTTCAATGATAACATAGGGCGATATGTGAAGTTACATTATTGGGCATCCTACATATTATCTCTACTTTATTTAACATAGTTTATTACGTACATAAATATCACTTCCTTATCATGGCATTGACTGAGGATATATGAAACCTGGCAATCAAATGTTCTAAGATTTTTTTTATAATTTCTTGTATAGCTTTAATTCTAATATAGGCCTACATTGTATGTAGCTATATTACATGTAGAGGATCCAATTTCATATAAATATAAGAATACATTCGCAAACTATGATAATTATACGCAGGAGTAAGGAAAAACAATTCATCTAACTTTCTAATTAAAAGTGTTCTCCAGGCTTCAAAAAGGACTTATTCTCTAAATGAGAATAAAAATAAGAATTTGGACCAATAAGTGGTAAAATGTACCACATTCATATAAGCCAAGAACATATTAAAAAGTGCAATTTATACTATTTGACATAATATAAGATAGCCCTATCAAGGCAAAATTTTAAATTTTTTAATCTGTAAGAACAATGAGCATTTTACCGATTACAAGCAATATGTGCAGTGTAACTAAAACATTTATATTTTACGTCCCTTTTATAAGTTACAATATAATTACAAATGCTTTTTTTTCAGCTGCTGACACTTCTGCTCACTATAGTGACCTATCCGTACACATTGAGTATCAGTGAAAGTAAGTTCCGTTTCTTATACTCTAGTTCCAACTTCGCACACTTTAAGCAACCGATTATATTTTTTAAATAAATTATTCTTTACGTAATAGTTATCTTTATCACTAGTTTTAAATTTAAGAAGTTTAAAGGATATATAAAACCAAATCTTGAAATCGATAAAATATTAATAAAATTTTCTTTTTCTATCTCCAAAACCTCTTTATGGAAATTCAGAACCAGTAGGTCTACCACTGAAAACTGTTATGAGCAAATATGATCAACGATAATTAAATATTTTTATATCATTTTTTTATTCTCTAGTAAGCCCTATGGTGGGAATTTGACGACTTACAAAAATGAGGAAGAGTAATTTCTTACAATAAAAAAGAAATAAAACTTTTTAAAATTCGGGTCAGAACGAAATTTCACTCAGAGGATATATTTTTATTTTTATATGAGCAGGTCTTGCAGAAATTTTATCCAAGTGGAACCCAAATAAGCAAAAAAAGTTAATATATTTTGAAATTCACAATGGGTTAAATAAGAGAGATGCACTCTCTCCTCTACTACTTAATTTTATACTAGAGCATGCATCAAATCTTAAGATGTGTACAACTCAATCGTATTAATATAATCATTTGGTATATATTGATGGTGTAGTATTATTAGGCGATAGCGAGGAAGTACTAAAAACCAACACACATTCCATAAAATAACGTTAAAAAAGTGAGGCTAGAAGTTAATAAAATAAAAATAAATACATGGTTACACATAGAAGTACATTATATATATATATATATATATATATATATAATGGTAATGGACAATTAATGACAAATAAGGGAAATGTTGAAGAATTGGCTGAATGCAAATATTTAGGAAAAATAATTATCAAACAGGATGATGTACAGAAAGAAACTAAACATAAGCTCAATTCTATAAACGTTTGCTATTATACTTTATAGGGACTCCTGTCAGCCTAACCTCTCTCAAAAAACGTAAAAACTAAAAATATATAAAACAACTATTCTTCCAGTTATATTACATGGATGCGAAACACTGTCCCTCACTTTAAGGGAGGAGAAAAGATAACGTGCATTTGAAAATGAAGTTCTTAGGAAAGTTTTTAACTTAAAAGATGTTAACAGATAGTTGAATGGAAACAAAAACTTTAAAAGTGAATTACTTAATCTTTAAGGGAAACCATATATAATAAAAATAGTTACGTCTCGTAGAGTCCGATGGGGACATATGACAAGAATATGCAAAGAAAGATGTGCATGAAAAATGCTTGTAGGAAAACCAGAAGAAAAGCCCCCAGTAGGTATGCCAAGAATAGCATGAGAGGATAATATTAACTATGACTTGAAGATAAATTATAGAGGCAATGATTGGAAAAAAGGATAGGGATGTACATTGTCATGAACCTCCGGGTTCCATAGTGCCAGCGAATTAATCATGTCTTGCTGGAATCCACATACAAGACAATTACACTGAAGTTGCTGTACAGCTATCTCAGCGCCACTATTCCCAAATTGTAATCCTATATGTATATACATATATACAGGGGGTAAATGAATTAATCCGCATAAATTTAACTACGTATAGAGGGGTATTATACATAAGTATTCTGAGACAATGAACTAATGGTCACGAATAAAAATGTCCAAGTTATGATTCAATTTGTAAAATGGTTGGCACGCCATTGATTATTTCAAATTAAAATGGAAATAACATGATACATAGACTGTAACTTGCAACAAGCATGCGCCTTTAGCTCAGTGGTTATAGCAGTCTAATACCGACGCAAACGTAAGATTTATGCATCACGTTCGAAACTCCCTACAGTACGTGTACGCTTTTTCTTTCTTTCTTCCTTTATTAAGTACGTACTGTAAATTAGTTACGTGCATAGATTTACTTCTGGTTTAATTGTTTATTCATTATTTTACAGAATACGGTAATGGAATGTCGGCGCAGTACACGAGTTACAAAACTCTCTATGTACGTATTGTACAGACAATTGTTTGATAGGTTGTAATAATAATACGCATACTGTAGAGTGCAATAGGTTTCGCAAATAAAATGTGTAATTGCACTGTATAGTACTTTTGTACTTAGATAAATGATAGTGCAGTGATTGATAACATGAAGAGGTATAGTGTATATACACATGGCACACATAATGTTATTGGGAAATAAAAGTAATGCATTTGAGTAAACCAGAAAAAAAATTAAAACATCTGCAGACTCATTAAAGAAATTGTTCAAATTGGCGACCTCCATTCTCACAACATAGACGACATCGGTGACGAAAGGATTCTCGTACCCGTTCAAGATACCAGGTGTCTAAACGGATCACATCGCATGCTGCGATTATGCGTGCAATTGACAGTTCATCTGTATCAACAGGGGGTCGCATACACCAGTGTTTTCAGGTATCCCCACAAAAAATTATTAAGTGGACTGAGATCTGGAGAGCGAGGTGGCCACACTACAGTTGGACTACGTATTTATACCCAACGGCCATGATACACTCCATCCAAATGATTTCGCACATTCCGACAGTAATGGGGAGGAGTTCCATCGTGCTCACGTTGTACCGATTCTACTACCCAGAGTGCAATGGCGTGCAATCATCTACTCAGACCGAAATTTTAAGGAATTTGAAAACCCAATATTTCATAAACGTTGTTGATGAATTATTAGCAATCAGGACCTCGGAATTAATACTAAGATATGAAGTTATTCTAACATAATTTTCTCTCCTAGTATGCTCTCCTGTTGATTTATCTGTATCAAATGACGTTTAGTTTGATTCCCTATAACTCGCCCATTTTCCCTCGTAGACCATTAATTCATTATCTCAAAATGCTTATATAATACCCCTCTATACGTAGTTAAATTTATGTGGTATAATTCATTTACACCATATATATATATATATATATATATATATCCACCCTTTCCGACCATAAATGTTCCATCATTGTTTCTATAGTAAGTTATGATGCTTAATGCCACAATGCATATTATGACACATCTAATTAATCCCATATTACGACAGTATATTCAATGTATTTATGACATAATTATTGTATTTATAAGAAAGTTTAAAATAACTCTAAGACACAGAAAACTACTTAATCATGGATATTTAATAATAATTGTTATAATTTTCGCCTATTTCGTTAATTTTTATTACGATATTAGCTATAATTATTGTCTGCATTTCAATGTTTTTTTCATAGAAGTATAGTATATTACGAGGTTGGGAAGTGGTTTTACAGAATGGAGGAAAATTTTAAAAACCAAGTGATAGCGAAATTTTGTAAAAACTTCACAAACGTGCATTGTACATTATTTTTTGCGCGATGGTGTTTTCAAAATAATAAATAATAGTAAAATAATAACATCTTTGTTGGAAAAATTTGCGTTCATTATAAACAATTGACTAACGTTAACAGTGTGGGCAATGTTTGTTAGTTGAAACAACAGGAGACCGTGAGACCAATTTAGTGATAAAATGGCGGCAAGTACGTATTTATTGTTTTAAATAAACTTCAGTTCATTTAAAATGCAGTGATTTGTCTCGTATAATATATATTAACACCAACGTTTGGATATTTTTTGTATATACATTGTATGTAGTATACATAGGGGGCAGTGGTTTTACTTCCCACACGCGTGTTTGTAATATGTAATATTACAGTATAGTTATTTTATTACAGTATAGTTATTTAAGTTGGCAACCCCGAAATGTAGGAAGTTGAACTTTCAATCATGGTCGCCATTGCTGTAAGTACGACAAAACGCACTATCGCGCAAAAATATAATTTACATACATCTTACCTTTTACCAATCTGAAAAGAGAAAAAAATCATGTTTAGGGAATGCATGATGATAAAAATTATACCATAATTATAGTGATTCAAAATACAAAAATTAACGGCGAAAATAAAAATAACTGAAGCAAAGAATAAAAATAGTGTTTAATATTTTTATTAATACTGTTTTCTATTACTCTGCAGTGAATATGATGCACATATATTTCAACGTGGGGATAGAGATGTCTTTTCTCTTACATGTGTTACTCCTCTTTGGTGTTCTTCTCGTAAGTAAAGCAATACACATAAAATTATATTATGGTTTCTAAAAAGTGTAAAAATTAGAAATTGTGTTATTACTCCCATCTTGTAATATTATTGGTAAATGTTGTGTTACAATCACTTACATAATTCAACCAATAAACAATCATATATTTTATTAGATAGTATTCCCTCCAATGGAACATTAGTACATTTATTACTGAAAAGCATTCAACAGATCTATGAGTGCTAAATAGTTTTTTTTTTATTGAAGCGCTGCACATTAGAACGGACAACAAAATACAAACTATTGCCATTATTTCCGATTATATCTCGTGCTACCAACTTACTCCGAGTAATTCCATTAGGTAGGGTAAGTATTACAAGTTTAATTGCCTTGAGTGGAATCTAATATTACCAAATTGCCAAACATTTAGTGTTTTCACGGTAAAACAACATTTTTCACAGACTTCGTATTCCGTTAGATCTTAATCCTGCTCTACCTATAATCCATAGTTATTTTTGCATAACCCGTCCAGTTAATATTATGTATTATAGGTTCTTTCTAGCTCTACCTCTAATACAACTTTCAATCTACTCGTATTTTTCGTCAATCAATCACACACACATACATCTTAAAGCGCTAATCACATACCACAACATTAATTCGTCTGTCGTGTTTTACTCGTAATTACAGTTAGCAGGATAGTCGTCCGCACTTTATCTTCTTTTGTTTAAAATCTATACTAAATAAATGCCAATGAAAAAGTAATAGGTTCATCAAGGGCACTCGATACTAATTTCCTTGCAATTTTGTTTAAAAATATGCAACATACAATTTTTTTTTTCAGCTTATTCTTAAGTTATGTTCATGAAAATTATGTCACTAATTACACAAGTCTTCCTGAACATAATGACACTCTGGTTAATGTTTTAGACATATTTTTTATGGATAATTTAAAATACAAAAAGTGAAAATAAAAAATTAAATTCTTTAAAAGTATTGTCTTGGTACAATTTTCTCAAAAACTACTTATCCAATCGTTTCCAAAATTAGTATGATATTGTCCATAGTTATTTTGACAATAATAAGGTTTGCTTGTGTTCAAATATGGATTGTAATTTATTTTTAAAATATTAAAGACGATAATTTTTTTGCTAAAAATGTTGTATACATTTTTTTTAATTTCAAACACTACCAATAGCACAAATATAAATTTATCTTTTTATTATTATTATTATTATTATTATTATTATTATTATTATTATTATTATTATTATTATTAGTAGTAGTAGTAGTAGTAGTAGTAGTAGTAGTAGTATTATAGAGCTCTTTAAACTGTACATCGAAGCCAAAACAATATTCTCCCATCTTTCATAGTTTCAGAGAAAAGTGTATCAAAATATGAAAAATGCAAGTCACGGGAAAATGCAAAAAATAAAAAAATGTGCACATTAGCAGAACATAGAGACACCATTTTTAAAAATCAATTGTTATGGGTTTAAATGTCCAAAATCGATAAAATAATATTACACATCAATAAAATAGAGCTTCCTGGATGTTTAGAAGCAAAAAAATCGATTTTTATACCCTAATAAGTACTAGGTGCCCTTAAAAAAGTCAAGCTGCAAATATGTTAGCAGTTGTGTTTAAAACTTCGTCTCAGATAGAAAGTTTATGAGGGTTTATTCAGATACCCGGAATTTGATTTGTTTCTTCAACGAGGATGTAGCGTGCGTGTAACACTCACTTTATATCTTCTATGGAAATTTAAATAATTAAATGACAATCTTGAAGAGGACTTTCGGGCTGTAGGCCGTGGTCGTGAGGTTTGTAGTTCCCCGACATTTCGCCAGAGACTGCGTCTGGCATCCTCAAGGATTGTCTTGAGACTGGCAATTCTACTACTACTACTACTACTACTACTACTACTACTACTAATGGTGGCAATGCGTATTTTATTGCCCATTGTGCTACATACTGGAACCTCAATTGTGGCTCCTTGGTAGCCAAATTCCATAAGTGTGTGTCTATATGGAGCTGTAATTCATTTAGCTCAAGCGTATTGTACGGCATTGGTGTTTTAGCCGTAAATACTGGCAATTCTGTCCGCTGTCTGTCCTATTTTTACGTTCACCGTGATGTGTTCGTAAGTTGTATCTGCCTTCTGATTGGTCAGCGTTAGGGACTTCCATTGCTCCAACGGTATCCTGGAGAACCTGAAGCGAGCATACCAGAATTTTCCAGTCTCAAGACAACCCTTGAGGATGCCAGACGCAGTCTCTGGCGAAATGTCGGGGAAACTACAAGCCTCACGACCACGGTCTTACAGCCCGAAAATCCTCTTCAAGATCATCATAGCAACTCCGGCCGTGAAAGTCTACGTGAATAAATTAAATAACACTTTACTTCATCGATGTTGAATATAGTTTTACCGATTTATGTTTGTTGCAGGAAAAACCAGTACTGATGATACCCTACATCATGACAACGTTTGTTATCATCTTAATGATAACATCTACTTCTCTCAAATTAATTCTCAATTATAAACCTTACTCCAAATTCAATGGTACAATTCTTCTCGTATCTGTTGGATTTTATGGTAGGTGTCTCCATTTGGACTGAAAATAAAATTATCCTATTATTAATACCATAGGTTTAGTTGCCCTTCAGTAAAGATTGCTTAAATATAAAGCATACTAACAAAATTACTCTGTAGTATTAATATCATATACAATGGAAAGAATCAGGTAAGTCACTTTTTTTTAACGAAATGGAGTTTGAGGTGTTAATAGATTTTCCACGGAAAGCACTATCATGTAGAAGTGTGATATAGTAAAATATAAGGTTTAGTCATTGTTTTATTTACCTCCAAATTTTAACATATAGGGAAGGAAGTATGGATGTTGTACAACTAAAAGTACATTTTCTAGGTTTCAAGGAAAAAGTGACTCACTTTTTTTTTCCCTCTACCCTTCATATATAAAAAAAATCTTAGTGTAGTTGGTTAATGCAATACGATACAAGCCGGAACGACAAGGGTTGGAATCAGGGTGGGTTTAAGAATTTTAACCTGACCTAGCACATTACATTTATACTAACAGCTAATATCTGAAATTGTTCATTCATATAATGATTTCGAAGAATTTGAACGGAATATTTAATAATGGTGATTGAAATATATTTAAAAAACTGAAGTTATTTCAAGTACAATTCATAAAATATTATAACTGGAGACCGGATTATATGCAACATAACAAGATCGAAATATGTATGCAAATATCCTGAAAACATTTTGCAAAAAGCCCCATCACAATCGGATCAACGGTATGGCCGCGCATAAAGTACAAACAAACAAACCAACAAACAAATATTCATTTTTATATGTTAGAAGATTACCATTTATCACTGATAAATGATAAATTATGAATCAGTAGCGTATCAAGCAAAAGTATTCACAAATTAAAATATCCTACATTTTCTACTATTGTAAACAGAAACGATCAGGTAGTGTTCAAAATATTCGTTAGTAAGGTCGTGTCTTCGATATCTCAAAACATAATTATAAATTTGCTCCATCTAGACTTGCATATGAATTAGCACGGGAAACTTTCCTCGTGGAAGATCTACGCACAAAATTCCTGTTACCAGCTACTAAACAGGAAACTGCATTGAAGAAAATAAGCCAAAACAAGACAAAAGAAATACCAGACGATTTTTAAGCAACAGATGCAATGATCAATCGAGAATGGACTGGACCAAACAACAAGATACGCAGTGCAATAATAAGACTGGCAGTGCATGGATATCACCACAAAAACTGCAAAAATTCAAACTATCATGATCCGTCAAATGACTGCGTGTGTAAGCTCTGTAATAAAATGTGTGAAATATATAATTTCAGTGTCTGTTTAAAGAGAACACAATCGTTGCTGGTAAACAGCAGAGACATAAACTAATGCACTTTTGTGCGCGCTTTTCCTATTATTATTAAAATATAATTATAAGCAGAAATAGACCGTTCTACGTCAACTGAAGTAATTGGGCAGTATTTGAATTTGGGTGCTATTTTGGTACTTATTATTTCTGGCAAAAGCTCGCCCGTCCCATTTATAAAACTATTTATTTGACACAAAGTTTCAAAGTCTGGGTTACCGTTCAAAATGTTTTCAAACTTTTCCTTAAGTTTTCTTGGGAATTCCTCCGGTAATAAGGAGTTCAGTTGACGGATTTTATCCATTAACTGAATAAATTCAATCAACGCCAAATCTCGAGTTTCAAGCTTTTTTAATAGTTGCAAGTAGAGCTATATGAGGAAAATAAGTGCTAATCACAGCTATGTTTTTTTTTAATATTAGAATCGTTAAATGCTTCCTTGCACTGATAAACTGCCAAAGCCTCTGCACTATCGAAATCGTTTACTACACTTTTGACGGCCTCGAAGTGTTCATTGTAAAACACAGATTTTTAAAATGCAAATATAGCGCGAAAATGTGCGTTATCACTAGTTTTTAGTTAAAATATGCAATAACAGGTGAAAAAGGTCTAAATATGCATAAGCAACATGCAAATGCATATAATCCGGTCTCTAGTTATAACTGTCCTTCTTGCACCAAATACAAGGCCAATACCGACAATATGTCTGAAGTATGTGATTATAATACAAATAATCTTTTACAGTTGGAGCAGTTTACATATGGGTATGCATCTACAGTTTTTACAGACGTCTGCTACGAAGAATTTGAACGGAATATTTAATAATGGTGATTGAAAAATATTTAAAAACTGAAGTTGTTTCAAATACTGTTCATAAAATGTATTAACTGTCCTTCTTGTACCAAATACAAGGGCAATACCGACAATATGTCTGTAGGAAGTATGTGATTGTAATACCTGTAATACAAATAATCTTTTACAGTTGGAGCAGTTTACATATGGGTATGCATCTACAGTTATTACAGACGCCTGGTACAAAGAGCAACAAATCGTGATAATTTCCTGGCAGGATTTGGTGTGGGAAGACTGCACGCGCATTACGAACAAGTATATATAGCATCGTTCTCAGAACGCAGATTGGTTGTACCTCAAGTATCTACAATACATTTGTAGCCTTATAACGTATTTACAACTACAATCAAACATCCGAAGGAGATTTACTTGTATAGAAAAGCGAAAATGGTAAGTAAAACATGTAGTTCATTTTATAAGATTCCTGCGATTTACAGGCTGCAAATGAATTACATAAAAAAAAGTTCCTGTTTATAGAAGAGTTGCAGAAAAACAATTGAAGATATGGATTCCTGAGTTTCAGACAAATAACTATAATATCCTCAACTCGTATCCAACTCAGTGTCAGGCCGAGGGATGAGATGAGATGAAGCCCCTATGCAGAGGTCTGTGAATGACAAGGGTGCAGACTGACCAGGCCTGACGTACCATCACCGGGGCAGATGAACGAAATGAAACGAAATGGATGAGATGAGTATGGAGAAATGGTGGAATGAAATTATGGCAGGGAAAAACGGGGAAAAAAAACCGAGAAAAACCTGCCCAAGCTCCGTTTCGTCCATCCTGAAACCCACATTGAGTGACCGAGACTCGATCTCGGGACCCCAGCAGTGAGAGGCGAGCGTCTAATCGCTTGAGCCACGGAGCTGCCACATATCATAACTAAGTTATCAAAATTGTCAAAGCTCTTTATATGGGTGCGGCATGAGTCAGTTAACCATTGCACATGGTTTAAAGGTAAAAACATCAAATTGGTTGAAACTGGGGGTTGAATACGGGACCTTCAGAATTGCAACCATGTGTACTGATTAACAGACTTATGTTACACACTATATACATATATATATATATATATATATATATATATATATATATATATATATATTGACTTAGCCCAATGTTGAGCTAAAGCCTTTCCTTTTAAGAGTAACTAGACCAAATTAATGTAATTACCTTATTTGTCCGTGGATGTCATTAATGGCATTAGGAAACATACTGACCCAATGAGATATCTAGCAGGCAACTAAGGTATGACTAGGATGTTGAGTTCAGTAAATTTTGCTTAGAGCCTTTTTATTCAGGCTTAAGGATCTTTTTAAGAGCCTGAAAATCTTCAGACACGGGATCCACGGCTTAAAGTCCCTCCCGGAGGACATTTTTATTTAGCAGGTTTCACATCTTCCTACTCCCAATTAATTTATTGTCATTCTCCTCCACATCTCTGCCATTCCAATCACATGGTTCAATCCATTTTCCTCATGCGGCTCAAAACATAAATCCACGTTTTCTGGCCTTCCTCTTCTTCTTCTTCGATCAACTGGCACCCATTCTAGTATTGTTTTTGGTAATCTGTCTTCTGTCATTCTTTTTACATAATCGTACTATTTTAATTGTTCGTTTTTAATGAAATCCACAATTGAAATTTGAACATTAATGTTTGTTTAATTCTGTATTAGAATTAAATATTACTATGAAATGACAAGGACGTGACTTCAGGCCTTAATTATAGATTGATGAAATACAATTATCAAGAACTAATCACCATTAATGAATGAGTCGATTCTAATCTTACCTCATATTCTATATTCTAATGCAGTTCCCGTGTTAGAAAAACATGAAATTTGAGACAAGATAAGAATCGACTCATTCATTAATTACATAACCTCATAATGTTATTTCCATTATTATTAACTTATGACTAATCAATCATATTTCCAAAAATTAGTTTTCTTTCTATCGTAGTTTAACCTTTTACTTTAGAGCTACATTTGCACGATCCACCCCGCCCAGGCCTTACAATCGCACAACCGGTCGACAGAGGAAATTTTAACTTTGTATTACACATGTACTTATTTCCACACAAGGATATAGAGAGCCTCCTCGAATGAGTGCTTAGCATAATCCAGTGCCTCATCCGAGACAACATGAACATTTATGACGAAACGTACCATTTAGACCTACTCACACATTCATACTAAATATGGCGAATATTATAACGATTATTATAATTGCCAAATGATGTTTGTGGACCATTTGGAGCTTAAAGTTTCAATGGCAATTGTCTTACATGTGAGAAAACCCCAAAAAATCCATTACTCAAGAAACCTGTCTCGGCCGAAGATTAAACCCGAGATTACTGCGAAAGAGACAACGATGCTATCCCGAGAACAAAGCAGTGGACACATTTAGCTTTTACAGGATCTGCAAAACTACCGGTAAACAATGAGTAATTCATTAAAAGCTAAATTTTGAAAAATTGTGTTGATTCTATTTTCACAGTTCAGTTTTCAATACTGAAATGAATATTTCTTGTGTGGCATGTCATATTGTTATGACTATCATCTATTCCTCTCTCATAGTAATCATTTATATTAAACATTTTAATTTCAACATCATTATCAGCAGCAGCAGCATCAAGGATTAGACCTACTGGTCTGTTCCGATCTCGTGTTAGAATTGGTCTATCCATCTTTTACTGGGTCTTCCAACATTTCTTCGTCCTTGTGGTTTGTAATGAAGATTCTGTTTCGGAATTCTATTGTTATCCATTTTATTGATGTGGTCCATCCATTCATCTGTGTATTGTGTAATTCTAATAGTTTGAATATATTCAGTTCTCTTCGTATATCCTCACTTCGCCTTTGATTCATTATTGCATGGCCAGCTACACTCCTCAAAAACCTCATTTCTGACGTTTCTATTCTTCGTTCCTGGTTTTTGGTTAAGACCCAGTGTTCCGATCCATACAGTAGGGTTGGAACCGCCCAGGGATACGGGTGAAGACCTCAACGGATAGTACAACTACGCGGAAGAGGCACCTATTCTTCAGGCGACAAATGTGAAGACCTATCTCCGGGGTAACAAGGAGAAAATCCTCAAAGGGAAGCTGGGGTTAATAAAGCAGTCGGCTTGATATCGAGTCGTAGATGGCAGCCCCATCAGATATCTTACCCTGCGAGACGCCAGTAACGTCTTCAGGGGACATCGATATTTATACTTTCAAGTTTCATGGTACAAAATGCCGGCAGATTCAACCGTTGACAAACAGAGTAAGGATTTAGGTATAGCGAGTTTTATGAAAGTAGGTGCATGGAACGCCAGAGAAACTGCTAACAAACATTTTAATGTAATAATTGAATTTCAATTTACTTTAATACCTATCGTCCGAAGATGATGTTACATGGTCCAAAACATTGTATACCATATATGTGTGTAATAGTAATTATTTATATTCTATAGTATTCTGCCCGAGGGCAGGTCTTTCCTGCAATCATAGCATTTTCATGCTATGCTTTGCAGCTTTACTAAGGAACTATAACTCTGGTAGCTTCCCGTTGCTTTCCACACCGGTGAACTTATGATGATGATGATGATGATGATGATGGACCGTTGGGCCCTAGGCTTCCTCATATTTGTCTTACAGGTGAGGAAAACCTCTTAAAAAACCTCACTCAGGAGCCTATTCCGACTGGGAATCGAACCAGGGCCCGCTGCGTGACAAGACAGCACGCTATCTTGAGACTACAGCGATGGACTTCATTTACATAAAAAATTTTAATTTAATTATTAAATTATAATTAATTATTTATATTCTAGAGTGTTCTCCGAGGGCAGGTCTTTCCTGCAATCATAGCATTTTCATGATATGATTTGCAGCTTTACTAGGGAATTATAGCTCTGTTAGCTTCCCGTTGCTTTCCACACCGGTGAACTGATGATGATGATGATGATGGACCGTTGGGCCCTAGGCTCCGTGATATTTGTCTTACAGGTAAGGAAAAAAGCTCGAAAAAACCTCACCCAGGAGCCTATCCCGACTGGGAATCGAATCCGGGCCCGCTGCGTGACAAGACAGCACGCTATCTTGAGACCACAGCGGTGGACTTCATTTATATAAAATATTTTAATTTAATTATTAAATTCTAATTAACATTAGTACCCATCGTCCAAAGATGATGTTACATGGTCCAAAACAATGTATGCAATGTATGTATGTGGAATGTCTTAACAGAATCTATGGAATAGAAAAAAACTTCACTTCGACTCGTTTTCTCTAACTTATCGATCCCATTAAGAATTAGATACACTTCCCATACTTGTACTGCAATGCACTATTGGTGAATTCCATGGAAACTGACTTCAAATTTCAACAATATAAAATAACATCTTTTATACTTCAGAGAGTAGGACACTACTATTTCTCTTCAAAACATTTATATTTTTTTTCAACATCTTTAACATGAAATATGGATGTTCCATCTCTAATATATTTATTGTACCTAAAATATACGGTATTATATCGGTAACTGACATAACTGTAGAATGATATGTTTTACAGAGTATGAGTAAAATAATTATCTGTAAAGTAATTGTTTATTTCAACAACCAATTGTGAATATAGTATATACAGGAGGAGTTACAAAATACATGATTTGATTTTTATTTTCTAATAAACTTTAGTTACTACTTATACAAAATAAAGATAAGGGACGTAACAACTAACGCTTCTATGCAATGTAAGAGTTTTAATTTCAAAAAAAATGTTTGTTACGTATGATTATGTTCATATTCTACAATATTTTAGGATGTAGGCACTTTAAAATGTTTTTAATATTCTATACACCACTTTGGGAAGCAGGGAACAAAACTTTAATTTTTATGTCTTTGTCAACTTTTACTCGGAATTCACCTAGAGTAAGATTTAGGCGTGAGATACAGGCTATATTGATATTAACCACAAATCATGTTGCAGGATTATATAAATTAGTGTTTGAAATTATATTTATTTTTTTCAGGTCATTGCTATGAGAATGGAGTGCGGTAAAGAGAGAAGTTAAATTGAATGTATAATTTATCGGTAAAGGAATTTTACACAAGCTTTAAAATCAATACAAATTATGACTTGCATCACGATTCATATCTCTAACACAAACTTGTGAATGAGAATTGAAAAGTAAATAGATAAAGTGTGAATTTGAAAATATATGTTTAAGAAAAATTGTGAGAACTGTTATTTTTGACTAGAATTAATAAAATATGTAGATAATTGTTAACTGGGTACAACGATTTAAAAAATTTACAATTAGTTGCAATGAATTATAGATTATGCATATGTATTTTTTAAAGAATTTAAAATATTTAATAAAAATATTCATTCTTTAATCCTACAGGTAAAAATAACAATAGTACATAAATTCTTGCAAATCTGGATATATAGTGTTAAATTATAATATTTTTATAATTTATGTCAGTGTATTTTAACTCATTAATACCTACCACTATATACACAAACTATGTCTTTTGGGAGCAAGACACTTTTTACCCTCCCAACTTTGAAGGCAAGCATGTTAAAGATACTGTTACAATAAGGATAGCCTGGGTACGTTTATTGTCAAAATTAATGGAATTAGCGATGAAGTGCTGAAGAATTGTTTGATAGGAAAACGTTTAGACAACATTTTTATCGGATGACATAAAATTCAGTAGGCTTATAGAAATAATTATTCTTTAATAAAACATAAATAGCTTAATTGTGGCCGGTTTCTGGAACGATTAATGGGTGTTAAACAGTGATACTCTTTCAATAATTGTGAAATTGTCTTTTTCTGACATTTAGAATATTATTTGGTATCATATATCAGATTCCTGAATCATTTATCACTTACTTGGAATTATTGAAATGAATGCAAAAAAAAAAAAAGGAACATTAGAGAATTGTATCGAAATTAGAATAGAGAAGAAAGTTTTTCAGGCTAGTATAAACAAAATTAGAAACGAAAATGGGGATATGATTGCAGATTCCACGAATATATTAAATAGATGGGAAAGTTACTTTAATCAGCTATTAAATGAACATGCAAAACAGGATATTGAAGAGGATAATTTTCAGACAGCAGAAATGCTAATCACAGAACCAAGTGCGTTAGAGATTTGAAATGGGGATAGAAAGATTGAATATGTATAAAACATTAGGTTCCTACGAGATCCCAACAGAACTGATAAAATCAGGGGGAGCAAAATTGATGGACAAGATACGCTTAGTATGATTTGGGAAAAAAGAAACTCTTACAGACGAATGGAAAAAATCTATTATCGTACTAATCTATAAGAAAGGAGATAAAACTGATTGCAACAACTACAAGGGCACCTCATTACTTTCAACTTCGTACAAAATTCTAACAAATATATTAGTAAGCAGACTTACTCCCTACATTAATGACTAGGGCAAGGATTTTAATGCACAATAAAATACAGAATGAAGGATTATAAAAAATGCAATAATGCACTAACAATTACCAAAACGTGCACTAAAATTGAAAATAATGCAATATGATATTTATAAAATTCACATTTGCAAGTAAATATAAGGTATTCAGTTTTTAGTCCTGCATTGAAATATACAACGAACAACTGCTGTAGATTGTCGAAGGAGAAACATTTTTTATTGTCACTTAATAATGACTTCACATCGAGAAATTCCTTTCCATTTCTAGCGATACTAAAAATGAATATTTAAAATTAACTATATCACTGGATTGTAAGTCCCCTGGTAGTACTTCTACATAATAATTTTCACCTGACAGAACATCAGCTATTGATGACAGCACATCAAATCTTTTATTTTTACTCAAATCCATTATAATTTTCTTCCATACGTCCGTTCCCACCCCACTCACTTTTCTAGATAATTTACTACAGTTTACACTACGTTCCTTTGCCCCACTAATTGAACTCCTAATTTCTATAAACGAGTCCTATGTACAATTAGTTGGAAAGTGGGAAGGCAGAACCTCCTCTCGTTTCAAAAAATGCAAATTCAAGTCAATTTTTATACTGGTAGAGACAGTAAAAGTAAATTATGTTTTTAAAAATGCACATGTCCTCGGGAAAACGCATAAAACTGCCAAAAACACGTTTGAGTGGTTGGAATAAGCACTAATTTGCTACAAAATCCACAAAAATGCAATATGCCAAAAAAATTGACAAAATATGCAAATAAATGCAACCACAAATTTGCCTATTTGAGATCAATTTCCGCCAAAACGCATTTATATCTAACTGAGCATTGTATAGTTCTCATAGAAAAAGATTCAAAGGCATCAAAATCCTTGCCCTATTGATGACATTCTAGGAGATCATCAATGTGGATTTAAAAGAAACAGGTCTACAACAGATCAGATTTTTAGTATAAGACAGATTTTAGAAAGGAAATGGAAATATAATGGTACCGTACATCACCTATACGTAGACTTAAAAAAATCATACGATTCAATTAAGAGCGAGAAATTATAGAGTATCCTACTAGAGTTCAGGATTCCTAAAAAGTTAGACTTATAAAATGTGTCAATAGCATAAAACTAGGATGCGTGTAGGCGAACAGTTTTCGGATGCTTTTGAAATTCACAATGGTTTGAGCAAGGAGATGCACAATCTCCTCTATTATTCTATTTTGTACTAGAGAATGCCATCAAATCTTTAGAGGATGAAGAAGGCCTACCATTCAATGGTATTAATAAGCTGTTAGTTTATGCCGATGATATACTATTTGGCATAGCGAGGAAATACTAATGGCCAATATGCACACATTATTGAGTAACGTTAAGAAACTGGAACTGGAAGTAAACATCAATAAAACTAAATATATGATCACACATAGAAATACATCATACATGGAAAGGGCAGCAAATGGCAAGTGAGGGAAATTTTTAAGAAGTGGCTGAATTAAAAAAAAAAAAAGAAACCTATGGACAATAATTACACATAGGAATGAGATGCACAAAGAAATTAAACATAGGCTCAATTCTGGAAATGCATGCTATTATGTATTACAGGGACTCTTATCGTCCCAACTCCTTTCAAAAACGTTAAACTGAAAATATGTAAAACTGTTATTCCACCAGATATATTATATGGATGTGAAACATTGACAGGTGAATGGAGAAGACTATATAACAGTGAACTACATGGTCTTTATAGGAAGCTAGGTATAATAAGAAGTGTGTCTCATAGAATGCGATGGGCAGGACATGTGGTATGAATGGGGAATGCAAGATGTGCGTGGAAACTTCTTGTTGGAAAACCAGAGGGGACCAAGAATGAGGTGGGAGAATAACATTAACCATTATTAGAGAGAAGCAGATTATACAGGGAATGATTGGAAAACTTTAGCTCGGGATAGGGATGTTTGGAGAGCTTATGTCCGCGCGTCCTTGAACCTATGGGCTCGATAGTGCCAGTGAGTCAGTTAGTAGGAGAGATTAATTAAGTTTTGAGAAATATACCATAAATAAATTAAAACTAGCTATAATATATAATTAACGTTAGGGATAATATGTTATATTAATTAACAACATAGGATTTTTAATTATTCCTACTATATTAATGTGTTAACGAAATCGGTCCCAATTTGTACAGAGAATTAAATTAACCATTTGTCTTCAAACCTGCAATGATAATATAAATGTTGACGTAATTAAACGATTTTTTAAGGATGGAAATCCTTATCTTCTTTTGACGTGGTAGTTCAGAGAAGTTCTTCGCTTAAATCTTGAAGCACTACTATTGATTAATAATAGCGACCGTCAAGGTATCTGAATTTCAGTACAACGAAAATTCTACAAAATAGCAGGTACAGGAGAGAAAATGCATTTCCCATATGCTTGGTATTAATGAGTTGAAATAATATTTCAAAACCTACATATCATTTTTGTTTATTTCCAAGAACTAATTATTTATAATAATTAATTCCAAATGTTGAATATTCTAGATCTACACCAATGATACAATATCAAATTTATAAATCTCCAGCAGAGAATAATATTAAAATACGTTTAATATTTTCTCTGAAAAATAATAAGATGTAATAGTACATTTCCATTAACTTAAATATATATGTCTGCGTTGGAACCAAACCAAGGCCTACGTAAATAATCAGAAAATAAATTAAACGTGACCTGAGCTTATATAAAACTATTATATTAAGATTAAATATAATTTGTTTATTACAAGATGATTATGTTATACAAAAGAAAGTTATAATATTTTTAAAAATATTAAAATTATGAAAAGAATTAATAGGACTGAATGTAATGAATTAGCTTCATACAATAATCCATTCTTTACCAGCAATTGAATTACATTATGTAGGGGCCTATACTAAATTTAATAATAATAATAATAATAATAATAATAATAATAATAATAATAATAATAATAATCTTATTTTACTTGGCAGTGCTAAGGCCTTAAAACCTTGTCTACCACTCAACCAGATTAGATCAAATAATATACATTAATACACGCCTAAGCACGAGCAGTAACCAAGGAAAACGTACTGATATATAGTTGCGTACAACAGCAAACTTCTAAAAACCTAATTTAGAACATTTTGCAACAATATTATAATTAAAATATAAAATTATGAAATATTTACCTAAAAGGTCCGTCTCCTCAACTTAAAGATTATTTATCTGTAGCACTTTCGGGACTAGTCCCATCATCAGCAGGATTCAATACTGGTGTTCCACTGAAGATCTGATAGAGGGGGTTGGGTTACACGTATTGGATGCGTTTTCATTTATCAGATGGTCGTTGTTGTTAACCGCATTCAAAATTTCTCTCGAGTACATTTATCTTGGCTGGATTACTTTCGCTGTGGATTATTGTCAGGGTGTTTTCAATATCTAACATACGATGTCCTTCATGAATAACGTGTTTTCTGCGTGAATATAAAGTCTCGAAAATGTTATTTAAATATAGTATTAAAACTTCTGTTTGATAGATAGATCATCGGTTGATTAATGTCTTTGACATCGTCCGATTCCTAATAGCCAATTTTGTCGGTCCAACCAATCTCCTGGTTCTGTTTGCTCTTCCTAAATAACATTTGTTACAATCTCTGCACGTCAATTTATATACTCCTTTACTATTGAAATTGCTATTTTCTTCGATGTTATTGCTAATTATGTTATTTAATTTGTTATTGGTTATGTACGCTATTTTCATGTTTTTGTCAGTTTTCTTTAATGTATTGGCTAATTTTGGTGTCTCTTTTCCTTTTGTTAACAATATTATAGATGAGATTTTACAAAAAACAACAAAGGAGTAAGCTTGAGATTAACGTAACTTCTATAATTCAAGTTCTATTCACTACTATAATATTATGTAACAACGAATTTTACTTTATTCGTTTAATAAATATAGCTTCGAGTCAATTAAAATTTTATTAATTTAATATAACCTTCAACTGACAATTAAGCCTACTGGAAAATATTTTTATTTTTAGGCTTATTATTAGTATTATTATTGGTATTATTATTATTGGTATTATTATTATTATTGGTATTATTATTATTATTGGTATTATTATTATTATTGGTATTATTATTATTATTATTGGTATTATTATTATTATTGGTATATTATTATTATTATTGGTATTATTATTATTATTTGGTATTATATTATTATTGGTATTATTATTATTATTGGTATTATTATTATTATTATTAATTTTTACTTGGTGACTAATTACGTGCACTGAGTAATTAAAATATCGGTACGGTACATGAAATAATTACTGTAAAGACGCGATTATGTATGGAAGCTACAACACTTATTTAATTTAAATAATGTGAAATAACACTGAATAATAAATGTAAAGAAGCGATATGTTAATTTATTTTAATTTGTATAATTCAATCCCTTGTATATGTTTTATTATATTATGTAAAACTGCTGAATTTATACACAATTTAATCTATCCGGATGTAAAATAATTTTGTAAGTTTTGATATTTCATTGTGTAATGATGTTTTCATACGTAGCATAATACAATGCAATCATTTAAAATATCATAATCATATACATTTTAATATAAGTGTCTTTTAACTAAAATTTTAAAAGTGGTTGTGATGACGTTGTGTTAATATAACTACAAAACTCAGCTTTATTTAGAAATATACCACTGCATTTTGTACATTAATGTGTTATGAGTCTGTATTGAGATTTTGTTATGATGAAGCTATAAATTATCATTCAGAAGCATATCTATTAGTCACTGTCATTCATTAGCAATGTTCTACTATTAGAGATACAAATGAGACTGACTGTTAAATTAATCATGTAATTTCAATTACTGTAAAATAAAATAGGAAATTACACAAAAATACTGGAGTCAATTTATTCCATTCTTTTTTTATTTCAGGATTGTTTCTGTTAAAAACACAGGTATCCTCAACCAAAATATAAAACTATTATTTTTATTATTGCTAAACAACACAGAGCAATTTCTTATTAGGATTAAGAATGGCTTTCTAAAATCTACTCTTTTTTCAGTGTATTTTCTTAATTTTCCAAAATTCATAGTTTCCCGAAATGTTCTGCAAATATAATGGAATCTGATGAAGTTACGGGTAGAATTATGTTCACAGTATTGGTTTTTCAAAACTACAGGGGAAAAGTGCAGGTAAGAAATTTGATTATGTACACGTTTATGTAAAACATTACACTGAATTTTTCCTTCACTGTGTTGAATTTTTTTTCTATTTTATAAATATATGTGTTATATTTTTTTTCTTTTTACGCGATAGTGCGTTCTGTCCCACTTACAGCAATGACGACCGTAATTGAAAGTTCAATTTCCTAAATTTCGGGGTTGCCATCCTAATAACTATACTGTAATATTACATATTACCTACCTCGAGCGGGAAGTAAAACCACTGCCCTTTATGTATACTACGTATAATGTATATACAATAATATATCCAAAAGGTAGTGTTAATATACATTATACGAAACAAATTACTGCATTTCAAATGAATTGAACTGTATTTGAAACAATATAAAAACAATACATTCCTATTTGCCATCATTTTATGACCGATTGATGTCACGGCCTGCTGTAGTCTCAACTAAATTATTTTTGGCATTTACCGTATAAACATTGGCCACACTGTTAACGTTAGTCAGTTGTTTATAATGAACGCAAATATTTCCAACAAAGATGTTATTATTTTACTATTATGTATTATTTTAAAAACACCATCGCGCAAAAAAATGTACAATGCACGTTCGTGAAGTGTTTTTCCTCCCTTTTGTAAGAAAACACATCCCAAACTCGTATTGTAATATACTATAACAAAACTCTTTAATAACTGAGGTTATTAGCGGTGCAATTCAAATGTGAGCGTGGAAGGGCTGTTGTTCAGAAGTCTTTTTCAGATTTGAGGTCCTTTTACGTGGCACAAATCTACGATTCACATGACCTTAGTTAATACAAAGTAACTTAATATAGTATTATCAAACATAGAACTATAATTGCATGTCTTCATGTTCAAGAAGCATGATAATGTAGGAAATAAAATAATATTTCCGATTCCGATTGAGGGTCTTTCCACTTTTCAGCGGTTGCCCTTTTTACCAGCCGGCTGCTGGCCCTTCACATCCACATGTGTCAATCACAGAGGTAGATGATCAACAGCCAGTGTAGGGGTGACATGTGGTTAGCATGTCGAGTCCCCCAGCCGTTATAGCTGGTTCCTCAACCTGGAGCCGCTACTTATTGTAGCTACCCAATTGCCTCACGATGCTGGGTGGGCACCGGTCCCATACTGGCCGAAATACCATGAGAAAATTTCTTCCCCCATGGAGACTCGAAGCAGCGCAAGTCCCGTAGCTCTGCGCCAAGGCTTCCTACCTTAACCGCTCGGCTACGGCGCGGGACAAAATAATACTTCCAGTTTACTAAATTAAGATGCAGTTTCATTTGCGTTTATTTATTAGACCGTTAGACAGGAACTCAAAAGAATTCTGTTCCATGAAACAAATTATATATAAAGGAGAAGTGCGCATAAACCGTGCAAAGAGCTTAATTGTTCTTGCTATAAGTGGCGATTGATTTACATAGTTTTTTGAACTTTAGAATATGGTACCTTTCACATTTTTCTGAACACAAATCGCATATTGACGGTAGGCAATGAAAACCTCGTAACTCCATCAGTCATTGAAAACCACATAACTCGAGTAACCAGCACAGAAATATGTGATGCATAACCTGTTGAGAAGACGGGTTTCAAATTTATTAATAACTTGACTTGTATTCTGTAGTAAAATATGTGGGAACTATTGCTTAACGATTTTCAGTATTATTTAAACAGTTATTTGTTTCTCCTGTAAGATTTACCAAAATGGAGTTACGAGATTTTCACTGCCCATCATCGATATGCATTTCTCATCTAGTCGAAATGTGAAATTCGTCATATCACTATAAGTTTGGCAGTCCACGGCTTTCACCACAGACCATGTTCCAAAAAAAGTTTATTTTGAAAATGCTATGAAAGTTTAAATTTATCCTCCTTCCCTTGATTAAGCAAGCCTATTAAAAACATACTATATACAAATTGAACTAATTTGTGTACGTATCTAAAAATATAGAACTTGTAGGTCTATAGTAACAATCAATCAAATAAAATCTAGTGACAGAAATTAAGCTAAACGAAACTGGAATCGTATTTTCTTAATACATTTTCATGATAGTTTCAAATTAAATCTATGACTTAACCACGAAGTATCGATCTTGGACACTGTCAATGTTATTAAATCGAAACGTGCCTTGAAATTGTTTGGCAACTCATCGTATTATTTTCAGCCATGAGACAAATTAATTGCGAGATTTAACTGTAAGTAACCGAAATCGAGATCCCAATTTCTTTAAAAAAACGCAGTGAATTTTGAACGTTTTGCTTGGACAGTCCTTTTTACAGGTAGGAAAGAGTGCGGGAAACAGCAACAGATAGTCTTTACGGTTGTCCAAGAGCTACTTCCAAGCTGCCATGCTATAAAATATCCCGCTATTGATATTAGGACTTTACAGTTGAACTCGCAGCTGATTTTTGTTACATAGGATCCTTATTAGATGACATATTCTTCAATAAAATTTGAAGGTAAGTTCCTATATGAGAACATTGATATTACCCTTATTAGAATAAATAAAGATCTAACTTCCAAGTTATGTGCATTTGAAGTAAATTTAGAGGAACTGGACTTGATAATACAAGCTTCTTCAAACTGGTCTTAAGTATCCCTGATTATTTAATATTTGTCCTACGTAACCGTTTCCAGAATAGGTAAATTTATGAATCCTTAGCTTAATTTCATTTTTTGTCTAATTTACTGTATCTGAAACTAAAATCATTGTGGGAATATAGGCTTTCACGGCCGGTGTCTCGAATCTTGATAAATTAGTCTTCTGGGCTAAATAGCCATGATCCAGTTTTGTTTAAACTCCACTTTTCATCTACTACTGACTTTCTTCACAATGTTCGATTTTTCAGGCAAAATTATTAGCCATAAAAGAATCTGTTAAATGGTGGTTAATTAATGACATATGTTCTCGTATACACAGCGATTCACAAACAGCCCTGAAAACAATTAATGATAAATATAACAATAACCCAATAGTTTCGAGATTAGGGAACAGATGAAACAAAGTTCAAAACATATTTGTCTATCATGGGTACGTGGGCATTGCAGGATATCAGGAAACGAACGTGCGGATATTTTAGCCAAATCTGCAGCAGATTCTAATTCACAGTATGCATATGATAGTATGCCATATTTCACAATATGCCATATTTCTTTCCTGAAGTCGCAAATGAAGAAACATAATTGCATGTGGAACAACGTGTGGCTAAATGGTACAACAGGCAAATGATCAAGACAACTGTTCTTTCCAAGTATCTATGCTTACTTACTTACTCACTGGCACTATCGAACCCGTAGGTTCATGACCGCCCGGACATAAGCTCTCCATACATCCCTATCCTGAGCTAGTGCTTTCCAATCATTCCCTGTATAATCTACTTTCTTTCTTTCCTGAAGTCGCAAATGAAGAAACATAATTGCATGTGGAACAACGTGTGGCTAAATGGTACAACAGGCAAATGATCAAGACAACTGTTCTTTCCAAGTATCTATGCTTACTTACTTACTCACTGGCACTATCGAACCCGTAGGTTCATGACCGCCCGGACATAAGCTCTCCATACATCCCTATCCTGAGCTAGTGCTTTCCAATCATTCCCTGTATAATCTACTTCCCTCAAATCATAGTTAATGTGATTCTCCCACCTCATTCTTGGTCTACCAACTGGGCGTTTTCCCTCTGGCTTTCCTACAAGAAACTTCCATGCACGTCTTTCATTCCCCATACGCGCAACATGTCCTGCCCATCGCAGTCTACGAGACTTAACTGTTCTTATTATATCTGGCTTCCTATAAAGACCATGTAGTTCATTATTATGTAGTCTTCCCCATTCACCTGTCTGTTCACCTCTCTTTGGTCCAAAAATTTTCCTAAGTACTTTATTCTCAAATACTTGTAATCTCCTTTCCTCCCTTAAAGTAAGAGTCCATGTTTCGCACTCATATAGTATAACTGGTAGAATAATAGTTTTATATATTTTCAGTTTAACATTTTTTGAAAGGAGTTGGTACAACAAGAGTCTCTGCAATGCATAATAGCACGCATTTCCAGAATTGAGCCTATGTTTAATTTCTTTGTGCATCTCATTCCTATTTGTGATTATTGTTCCTAGGTATTTGAATTCAGCCACTTCCTCAAAATTTTCCTCATTTGTCATTAGCTGTCCATTTCCATTATTTAATGAATTTCTACGTGTGACCATATATTTAGTTTTATTGATATTTACTTCCAGTCCCAAATTCTTAGTGTTACTCAATAGTGTGTGCGTGTTATCCTTTAGTATCTCCTCGCTATCGGCCAACAATACTACATCATCAGCATAAACTAACAGCTTATTAATACCACTGAGTTGTAAGCCTTCCTCATTCTCTAATCTATGACGGAATAAAATGCAAACACGTTGTTCTAAATTTTATACTAACACAATTCCTCACTGAGGACGGTAAATTCGGCCAAAATCTCCAGAGATTTAACATCAGAGAAAATGCAAACTGTAATTGTGGCATTATCAGCCAAAGTGTTGAACATACTATCGGCCTATTTGATTGTCCTTTGTTCTGGAAACAAAGATTCGAATTCTCATGTCTACTAAATAACACAGCCTGTTTAAGTGAACCACACCCATTACAGAAGTGCTTATGACAGAAAAAAACTACAAACCTTTTATTGTTCTCATGAATAAAGTTTATAAAAAACTTTAATTTTATGTAAAATTATACAATGACTCACAACTTTGTAACAAACTATAACCTTAGGTGAAATAAGGTTGATAAATTTCGGATATAATAATAATAATAATAATAATAATAATAATAATAATAATAATAATAATAATAATAATAATAATAATAATACGGCGGTAGACATCTTCAGGATGAACTCTATGAACTCCTGCAGCCGAGAGTTGAGGCGTTCACAAAGGGCATGCAGAATCTCCTGAAGATGTTTGCCGCAGTAGTAGATGAAATGTTGAATTTAAACAAAACTGGACCACGGCCATTCAGCCCGCAATACCAACTTACCAACACTAAAGTCATTACCGATAATACATATTTTTAATTAAAAAAATACGAAAGGACACATGTTCTAAGTGTTCTTTTAAATTGCGCTGAATTTGTCACGATAGTTTTCCAGTATAATAATAATAATAATAATAATAATAATAATACATTATTTATTCTGGCAGAGTTAAGGCCATAAGGCCCTCTCTTCCACTCAACCAGCACAAATACAAATAAATATTTGACAAATATAGATATACACTATACTAATTATAAACCGTTAAAGATACAATAAATGTAGCAATGTAAATGTCATGTACAAACAACATTTTATAGGGTAATAACAATAATGATACGATAATAATAATAATAATAATAAATATAAATATGATACATTATACGGGAAACACCAATTAATATATATATATATATATATATATATATATATATCTTACACTGGATAATAATGAAGTCGAGTTTAGAGCAAATATAAATTTACACCAGTGTAATAAATTATATTTTTCAGGACACGTAAAATAGATAACTCTTGCGAGTTTGAACCCACGAACATAGGTCCAGAGACGAGCATAAAAACAACTAGTCCACAGAAAAATACGAATATATAATTAAATGTTCTAAATTTAAAAATCCATCAATGTATTTCTCATTTGAAACTTTTGTTCAAGTACATTATTAACAAGGTACCCGGTATGGTTACCACAATGGAAAACAGGCCAATTAGGAAGTAGCGAAATCTACAGATAAATATAATCGGTTCAAAAACAGTAATCTTAAAGTTACATCAGTTGCATCAAACATTATCTTAAACAAAAATATATTAATATCAAGACTAATTTTAACAACTCAGCTTCAAGGAAAGCTTACTGAATATAATAAATATGAAAATCAAATAAAACTACGTTGTATTTTTATTTAATTAATGAATATGGATTTTCATCAAGTAAACACCAACTCAATTGATTATTTAATACAAGCTGAGACAAGCTTCTTGGTGATTTGGTATTTCAAATTATTACTCCGGATTAAAAAGTGCACACAGGATATTTGGTTTTACAACAGTTGCATCAAACATGATCTTAAACCAAAATATATTAATATCAAGACTAATTTTAACAACTCAGCCTCAAGGAAAGCTTCTGCTGCAGCAGTGAGAACTTGGCTCCGAGAAGATAGAAATTTGCAGTATAGTAGAAGAGATATTTTAAGTGTATATTTGATGTACATACATTCAGAACTAACTTTTAGATTAAATAGTATTGAATTTGGCATTATTTATTTTATAACAAGACAAAAAGTAAGTGTTTTGATTCATAAGAAATACTTAATTAAAAAAAACAAACTCTCAAAATTACATGAAATTAAGAAATCCAGTGAAGTTACTAGTTTATCCAAACACAGTTTTTTTATCGGTTTGTTAATGTTTCTGACACTAATTTTACTAAAAATGAAATTGACTTGTTAAATAAGGGTTTTAAATTTAATTTTAATGTTGACAATAGTAATATTCTACTACAAAATTTAGGTGTGGAATGTTAATTGATTTTAAAAGATAATAACACATTATCTGAACCAGTTAATGTTGAGTCAGAAAAATATGCTCTCACAAAAATGATCAAGAATGGTCAGAAAACAATACCAAGGCATATATTCTATAATCAGATAGCTAAAGATATAAAAAAGAAAACTTTAAATGATGATATTGTTATTACACGAGCAGATAAAGGACAAACTTTAATATCTTTAAATAAGGATGATTATATCTCTAAAACTGTAGATTTTCTAAATTCAGATAATTTTCAAATTATTGATATAGACCCAACAGAGAAATATCAAAAAGAAATTATAAATATTTATAAAAATAGTATAATTTTTAATAACTTTTTTGAATACTCTATAATACAAATGAATCCCCAACCACCCAAACTGTACTCCCTAGTTAAATTACATAAGGAAAATTATCCTATTAGACCAGTAGTATCCTTTATAAGTTCTCCATCATACAAAATGTCTAAAAAGCTAATAAATATAATTTCATCTAATACCAAGTTCAATCCAATTTACAGTATAAAAAACTCTATTGAATTAATTGACAATATAAAGAACATTGATTTGCCTAATAACTTAATTTTAGTTTCTTTTGATGTAAAGAATATGTTTCCCAGTATACCTACTGTTGATGTGATGGAGATTATTAATAGAATGTTACTAACTAATAAAGTGAATGGTTTTGTAGTTGAAGAAATATTACACACTCTTAAAACATGCTTACATCAAAATTACTTTGAATTTAATAACAAATTGTACATAGCTAAAGATGGTTTGATTATGGGTGATCTCTTTTGGCAGAGATTTTTATGGATGACTTAGAACAAACCATATTAGCTAGAAATGTTCTATTTTGGTATCGGTATGTAGATGATGTCATAGCAGGCTTCACAGGAACCAAAAGACAATTGAATTCCTTTTTAAATTGTATTAATAACATTCACAGAAGTATTAATTTCACAATGGAATTAGAAACAAATAATAGTATAAATTTCTTGGATTTATCAATAAAACACATTGATAATAAGTTTGAGTTTGGTATCTTTCACAAACCATCTCATACTGATACCACTATCCATAGTTCTTCTCTTCACCCATATACTCATAAGATGGCAGCCTTTAATAGTTACATTCATAGACTTTTAAATATCCCTCTTTCACCCTTGGAGTATAATAATGAATTGAATATTATTAAACAATTGGCTGTTAATAATGGCTACGACCCTGAAATTATAGAATGTTTAATTAAGAAGGTTCATTACAAAAAAGCAATTAAAGCTTTTCCTTTACCCAAAGAAAACGTATAGAAATATGTCGTAATGTCATACATAGGCCCACTTTCAAATAAAATATCTAAACACTTTAAAAAGTTGAACATTAATGTGGCATTTAAAACTAATAAAACTCTACAAAATATAATAAAAAACAATAAAACCAAAACAAAAAAAGAAAAATTATCATGTGTATATAAATTGAAGTGTGGCACATGTGACAATGTCTATATAAGACAAACTGGTAGACCTTTTATCTCTCGGATAAAGGAACACATGAGAGCATATAACAGAAATTTAGAAAATTCAAAATATGCTAACCACCTATTCCAATTTAATCATTGTTTCGATCCAAATTTTGAAATTTTACATATTTGTGATAAGGGTAAGAAGTTAGATCTTTTGGAGGCTGTAGAAATTAATAAATTTAAAAGTAGTAAAAAACTGTTAAATTCTCAACTTGATTTGAATGAATCCCCTTTGTTAAATTAAAAAAAATTAAATAAATATTGTTGTATTGTTGCTTAGATCAGTTGGAACACAATTCATAATTTGTTAACATGTCTGAAGAAGGTACAGTGTACCGAAACAGCTGTCACTGAATTATATAATAAATATGAAAATCAAATAAAATTACGTTTTATTTTTATTTAATTAAAGTTAAGATCACTGTCACATTCAAACTTGATAAAATTACATTAAATTCAATAAAATGTATAGGCCTATGTTGTTTCATGGATAAGGTTATATCAATATTAATAAAGCTAACTATATTTAGGCCAATCGGATCTCATATCTAAGATATGTGTATTGTGTTTAAATTTGTAGGTATACTACTTGCCTCACACTTATCGGTTGAAGCTAAATTTGTAAAATAAAAAATAAAGAAGCTAGTAAAAGAAGAAAAAAATATACCAGCTACTAACATACGTTAAGAAATCAACAGTATTTTTTTGTATATTGAAAGAAAATTTGACTGTTTCAAATTTGTCTACTGGCTTTAAAGATCTATTTGTGTGAAGATATCAAACCGGGCGCGAGGGAATGAGCTCATATTACTGAAAAATTTCCCAAGAATATGCTTTCCAATTCTTAAGTTTCTTTAACGTGCTATGCATATCTGTTAAAAGGGACCGACTCCTACAGTCGTTCGAAAAAATACGTGTCCTTTACTATTATCCCTCCAAAAAAAAAATGCACAGCCTTTGGCCGAGATCAATCTCATGATCGTAAGTACCAAAGCAGACGCGCTATCTCAGAAACAGCAAAACTAGTGTAAAGAAAGGAAAAAAATAATGAAACCCTAAAAGATTATTGGAACAATAAACAGAAATATATTTAAATATATAATAAAAATACATAATTTATAATGATTTTTAAATATGTTTTATTATCACAATGAGGTCGTGCCACATTTTGGAATCGGGACTGGAAGGCGCCTAGCTGTGGGCATACTCCAGTCGACGCTAGGACGTCAGAGCGCCTGTACGGGTTATACGGATGTAATGTAGTGTGCCTTTGTGTAGAAGTATGAGAGGGTGGCTTTCCCATTAGTGTGCAGTGTATGGGTAATAGATACAATTTACATTACCGATATAAAAACTACAAGGTGTATCCAAAACTTTAAAGGTGTGTATTCAATCATCTATAATCTTCTACATACCAGAATGTGAACAACAGGTTGTAACAGCTGTTATCTATTCTCCAATACAGTAAGGCCAAATTGTACTATTAATCTGTTGATACATTTATTAATAATTCTTACATACTGTACTTGATGGTTAAGGATATTACATGCAAGTTGATTGATATGTCTTGAGAATTTTTATGTCATCCTAATATACGTAATATTAGAGCAAATAGGGCTTACCAATCAAATTGTAACAAATCCATTACTTAAATACATTTTCGCCTTATATCTTAATTGTATGTATTTGAACGCAATATCAAACAAGGCATCTCTTTGTATTTTTTGTTCATGTTTTATCAAGTGGAATTGTGGTTGTCAGTAAATTTGGCGAATTAGGAAGAGACATTAGGTGCTGTCGGTTATTAGATAGTTGTAAAATAAATTTAAATATTTTTCCTTTTTTATTGTTCTCAGAACAAATTAATTATTATTATTATTATTTTCCTTTTTCTTAACTAAACTTAACTAACTAACTAACTAACTGGTACTGGGGGTTAATGGCCGCGCATTCATCAGCTCAATTTCTCTAACAATATAAATTTAATTAATTTTAATTCCAGTATAATATACATAAATATATTTATATTTTATAATATATTTTTCTCTCTTATGTATTGTTTTTGTAACTAATACAGCTTTTATTATGGTGAAAGTCCATCCTATTCCCAGCATTATAACCTCTTTTCAATGTTTTTTTTTATTCCTGCCTTCCCATCTGCACTTCTGACTCTCTGAAGTTTGTATCTCTCGGATTTCCATTTGCAACCATTAAAAAAAAGAAACTTTAATAACCAAATTAGGTGGGTAGTTTAATTTGGATGTTCTCAATGTACTAACTAATTACAAATTTAACAATACTATATTAAAAAGTTACATAATATATTATTTTTTAATTGTTAAAAATAGTTTTTAATCTAGTTTCAATTATGATATGCAACATATTATGATATGTGGTATAATTTAAATGGAGCCAATCAAAAAAAAAATCTTTGTCCATGTAGGAACGAATTCGTTGATAACTATATCAAATTTTAAAGACTTTTAAATGTTGCTCTGAAACAGAAATGGTATGTCAACTCAAAAAATAAGTACCAAAAATGCATTTAAAAATGATTTTCATATTAAAAATAAGTTCTCAAAATATTCGTGGCTATTTTATTGTTACATATAAAATTTAATAATAGAAGAAGTGGCTTTCTGATGGATAGTCATATAAAACCAACCGGTTTCGTGTTATGTGAAAATAAAGTAAGTATATGGACTTTAACCAATTAAAATTTTTGTTAGCGTTAAGGATAAATGCAAAACATAGTAGATATGATATACATAATAATATGTATTATTAACTCAGTATTGGAGCATACTGATATGCGAGTAAGAAAAATTTACAATATCCTCTCGAGTTTTATCTAAGAATCTAAAAATTAAAATTCGTAAAACTTCAATATTGGCTGTGACACTCTATTTATGCGAAACATCTCTTGCATTAAATAAATGAAAAGCTGGAAGTATTCTAAAATAGGATACTAAAAAAAATATTCGGTTCCATGAGAGTACGAGAATAGAGAATAACATTTCTTAATTGTATGTGATGTTAATATTAATGGAGCAATTTTTTGAATCGTCATAAGAATAAAACAATTACTTCAATGAGAAACTCTATATTTTTTCAGGATTACGTCAAGTTAGGTCATATAGCCCGAAAAGTTAGAAATACTTTAAAACTGTATGTAGGGAACCATTTGCGAGGAAGGAATAGATGTAAATGAGAGGATAATATTCGGATGAATTTCTGGAAACTGGTTATCAGAGATATAGACTAAATTGAGTTGGCAAAGGATAGTACCAATAAAGACACTTAGTGAATATAGTATTGAACCTACGGGTTCATTAACCAATAGAGTTAGTTAGGCTATGATACATCACACAGTAGGCTACACATTAGTTTATACCAGTTTTAGTTTTCTTAAAAATTGTACTGATGATTAATTAGGTTTGTTTTAGCTAGAATATATTATAATGTTTACAAAACAATATATTAACCTTGTAATTATGATCTCAATGTGTAACAATTTCCATTGGGGGAGGGGGAATATATATTACCTAGTTCGCATCTCATGCCAATTTGTAATGTTACAGATGATGCTGAAGACTGCTTTTGGTTGTTGTTCTTTAAGAACTGGATCAATAGTTCTGGGTGTATTGTGGACGGTAAGTTGCCCAAGCGAAGTGATTTCCCGATCTTCAAATGTCTCATATAAACTTTAATGAATTAAGCGTGCATTGTAGAAAAAACAAATGGAAAAGGAGTCTCTTGAGGAAATAAACAAATGTATATGTACGAGGAGCTTATTTTTTAAACTATTCTTGTCATTTTTTTTTAATTTGTGGTAAATAATGTACGATCATTTTACTGCAAACAAGAGGCATTACAATACCCATTTTTAAAGTAAGTTTGTAATTGTTTAAATGTTGTTATGAAGCCAAATAGTGACTTTGTACATAGAGTGAAATGTATGAATATGCAGACACAAAACACTCGGTTTCCGTATAAGGTGGACAAGGGACGTTACGAAAATAAGTTATATTACAGAGAATATCTAAAATAAACAGATTTTAATGAAAATAATATTCCTCTTATAGATAAAAAAATAATCCACCTTGTGTCTAATAGCTCTACATTTAATTAATAATTATTTTGCATTTTTTCTTGGGTGTTATGTAGATTCTTTACTTTTTATTTGAAGTTAAAATTTATTTATTTTATGTTTATTTGGGATATAATCAAATTTCCATTCGAAAAATCCAAAAGTTAATAAATATAATTTTAAATATTAATATAAGAGATTTTTCAAAATACAAACGTACGCATTCACATGGTATATCAATAGTCACGTACGAGCATCAATCGTTGCGTTGTTACTATAACAACCAAATCAATACGACGCCAAGGTTCACAGCGGTCACACAATCCTAACCCAACCTTTCTCCGCTTAAACGCGTCACGTAGTTGTAAAGAGAATAAATTAAAATTGATAAAAACGTCAACTAAGGGTCGGTTTCACCAACAGAGGTAACTGTATTACGCCAGTTTAAGCTATGCATTATACATGGGGGAAACTGGCGTAATACAGTTACCTCTGATGGTGAAACCGACCCTAAACATTAAAGAAAACTGAGCGAGGCAGCATTTTAAACTCGTACGTATTCGGATGATACCGAATTCAAATCAGGTACCGACCAACCAGACTGAATATTCTTCCTGCATTTCCTGTTATGAAGCTAAATACTGGGTCGGAATTTCGTTATCAGCACTCATTTAATAATGATTACAATTTCACAGTCCACTGTTATCTAGGGATAACAGGTTCGATCCCCGGTCGGGACAAGTTTCCTGTTTGAGGTTTTTCGAGATTTTTCTCATTTGTAAGGACTTTTAACACTCAATTCCCGAATGCCATCTGACCATCGTAATTATTCATATTATATTTGTTTTAATTTAAAAAAAACTTATGTCGATGGAAATGGATTTCTTGAGGAGAGCAGCAAGATGTTCAAAATTAGACAAAATAAGAAATACTGTCATAAGAGAAAAAATGAATATTGGTTATTCAATAGTAGATTATATACGGTATAAGCAATTAAATTGGTATGGACACGTACGACGAATGCAAGAAGAAAGATTACCAGGAAAACATTGGAATGGTGTCCACCTGGAAGAAGGAGGAGAGGGAGACCTCGAAACTCGTGGATGCAGGAAATAAGAACTGGAGGACATGGATTGGATGGAGAGAGACGAGTGGAGAAGAAAAATAAAACTTTAGGCACAGAAAGATATGTAAACATTACAATTCTGTACATAAACAAATAAAAAATTAAAAAATAAAAATATTATAAATACTCAACTGAAGCACATATGTGCTAGCGGTTACACATAAAGATCACAAAAACACGATATGACCTTCATGTTAAAGCGTCTACAAATAAGATGAAATAAATATTTCATAATATTATTAAACTCTCACAACAACACAATTACTACTCAAAATCGACTAGTGGGTACAACCAAGATTAAAATACTGTTTTGTTGTTTCATTTAACGACACTCGTTAACATCTCTTTTGCGTCTCAATTCAAATCTGGACGTAAAAGGGCCGACAAATTTTGTTCAGAGGCCTCTTACTGTTTTCATTGAGATTATTTTGCCGGTCGTAAATCTACGAAACGGAACCCAAAGATTTAGTTCCCTTTCGAAGTAACCATACTCAAGATTTTTACCCCCCAAAAATGAATCGACTCCGGTCGGATTTGAACCTTTGAAACCTTGGAGTTAGAGGTGAACAAGGTAACCACTAGTCCTCCAGGACCGACCTAGCAAAGGACCTTAAATATATTAAAGTCTCTATAAATGAGCATGAAGTAAGCAAAGATTTAAACATATTAATGCTTAGAAAATAAATTTCAGTATCTGCAAAAAATATAAAACACTTTTCAAAATATTAAATTAATAATTATGCGAGTAAAAAACCTGACGGAAAGAAACTAAGGTCATTGTTTGAAGTAATTTTTAAAAACCAAGTGATAAGTAAAAAAAAAAAAGAAAAGATTTTGCAGTCCTATGAAGTAATGCAACATTCTTGTATGCAGGTTATTTAAAAGCAAGAATTAAGCGAGTTTACATATTTATACTAATGCATTACATAAATACTGGTTAAAATATATTTCTTTATTTCAAATGTCTTTGCTCTTATCTGATGTCAGAGAGCAAATGATTGTTTATTCTCTTCATTTATTTAAATGTATTTATTAAGTTAGAAGAAGATAATTAAAAAGAATTTATCCTACAAGAAAAACATATTTTAAAAATGTAATGATAAAAATCTATTTCAAGCCAGATACTGTACACAGGTTGTAACAAAACTCAACGGTAAAATTTCAGGAATAAATTCCTCATATCGAGAGAATAAAATAACAGCAGTACACCATGGCTCCGGAAATGTATAACTACAGAGTTATTCGAACTTTTACGATTGTTATTAAATCACTGAAAATGGACTTCATACTCCCGTTCTCAAGCACACTGTAAAACCACTGAAAACATACCTCTTCTCAACATACTGTAAATTACTGAGAATAGACGTCAGACAAACTGATCAGATGAGGCTAAGTAACCTAGATATGACAGGAAATAATTTGTGGGTGCTAAGAAGTACTGAAGTGAACAACAAGTTTATTCGATTTTATGTCGCCATGCACTAATATTCATAGAAGTTCGAGTAACTCTGTAATTATATATTTCCGGACTCATGTCGTACTACACTTTATCCTCTCTCAATATGAGGGATTCATTCATGAAATTGTGCCGTTGAGTTTTGTTACATCATATTAACTCAATACTAATAAAATTCATTGTTAAAACCGTTGAGGTGGAGAGTCATAAAATAAAATAAGTTAAAATACCTTCTTAGGTAAAATCCGTCGTCCTCAACTTTTAAAATATGTGATCTTTATGCCTGTAGGCCTTTCAGGACATCCGCCCCATCTTCAGCAATTCATTTTTCGCTACAGCATCCAGGTTGAGTCACGACAAAGCCACATTAGGACCAGCAGCATCAAACATCAACCTGGATGCTGTAGCGAAAAATGAACTGCTGAAGATGGGGCGGATGTCCTGAAAGGCCTACAGGCATAAAGATCACATATTTTAAAAGTTGAGGACGACGGATTTTACCTAAGAAGGTATTTTAACTTATTTTATTTTATCATATTAACTCATCATTAGCATCCCATAATCGGAATAACGTCATGGGATTCCTGCTAATCCTATAAAATGTTGAGGATGGGGTTTACTCTTTTAGTTTATGGAGTATATGGTGATTTTAAATTAATCACTTTTGATTGCTTAGGAAGAGAATGTTTCACTTCCAAATGAATCCAGATGTGAAAGGTATTTCTATACAGGCTAATATGGATATTAAACTTTTAAAAATCTATCCGATCGTGTTTTGTTCGAATATATCAACTTTTAAAACTAAGTAAACACTCATTGAATAATTACACAAAATTAAACATATAAGAGCAGTGACTAAGTTCTATGAAATAAGATACGTAAGGTAGACCTATTCCATATCACTTTCAATACATTTTTATATATTAATCTATTAAATATTTCATTTTATGTTTCAGTTGGTAGATATCATACAAGTGATTGGATATACTACAGATCTTGCAGGAGAAACTAAACCAGGAGAAACAGGTATATGTTGTAAGACTATAAATTAATTTTAAAATGAGTAAGAAACTACAATATAGGCCTAATGCACAATTAGTTTGTAAAAATGATCATTTTGACGAATTTTTAAAATCAATTAGGTCTACTAAATTATAATATATATAAATTTGAAATAAAAATAAAAATATTTAGGAATATTGATGATAGTAATACTCACTTACTTACTTACTCACTGGCATTATCGAACCCGTAGGTTCATGGCCGCGCGGACATAAGCACTCCATAAATCCCTATCCTGAGCTAATGCTTTCCAATCATTCCCTGTATAATCTACTTCCCTCAAATCATAGTTAATGTTGTTCTCCCACCTCATTCTTGGTCTACCAACTGGCCGTTTTCCCTCTGGCTTTCCTACAACAAGCTTCCATGCACGTCTTTCATTCCCCATACGCGCAACATGTCCTGCCCATCGCAGTCTACGAGACTTAACTGTTCTTATTATATCTGGCTTCCTATACAAACCATGTAGTTCGTTGTTATGTAGTCTTCTCCATTCATCTGTCTGTTCATCTCTCTTTGGTCCAAAAATTTTCCTAAGTACTTTATTCTCAAATACTCGTAATCTCCTTTCCTCCCTTAAAGTAAGAGTCCATGTTTTGCACCCATATAATATAACTGGTAGAATAATAGTTTTATATATTTTCAGCTTAACGTTTTTTGAAAGGAATTGGGACATCAAAAGTCTCTGCAATGCATAATAGCATGCATTTCCAGAATTGAGCCTATGTTTAATTTCTTTGTGCGTCTCATTCCTATTTGTGATTATTGTTCCTAGGTATTTAAATTCAGCCACTTCCTCAAAATTTCCCTCATTTGTCATTAGCTGTCCATTTCCATTATATACTGAATTTCTACGTGTGACCATATATTTAGTTTTACTGATATTCACTTCCAGTCCTAATTTCTTAGTGTTACTCAATAGTGTGTGCGTGTTGGCCTTTAGTATCTCCTCGCTATCGGTCAGTAGTACTAGATGATAGTAATACAATAGTAAAAAGATTAACTTCTATACGCCTCTATTACCCACTTATAAGTAATAACATTTTTATCTAATTTTTCACCATCATCACATGAATACTTTAGATTTAGGCTGAGTTTAGCCTGTTCATTTATCTCAGTATGTTCTTGTTTCTATAGCGTGTTTTATTATTATTAATATATCTCTATGATTCTGATCCCATAATGTTCATACTTGAATACCTTCCTTGGTAAACGATATGAATCCTTTCTGCGGAGATGATTTAACCAATATATATATTTGGATATATTTTACTAAGTTTTGAACTTTTAGCCTTTTACAAATGTCAACATGTTTATTTTATCCAAACTACTTAGACCTAAAAGAAGACGTCTCAACAGTCTGTAACTAGGTTTTATGTCTAGAAATCACATTTTTCTTATTTTGATCATACCTGCACTCATTATAAAAAGTATTTTTACTTTCGTAAATCTCTCTCAAATAATAATTAATTCAATAATTTCGCGAAAACAAGTGACTATTCATACGAGAAACTAGGATTTAAGTTAGGAAACTTACTCCTCATTAAACTATGATTTATTTTTAACTTGTGTGTATAGGGAAGTTTGGGTAATGTAACCCTTCTGTTTAAGTGGACCCTGTTAATATCTTCTTTAATTGGTGCTGCCCTCGAACATGAAATATTTTAACTTCTTCCACTCATCAATTTTGACGGGTTCAAGGCCAGTTTCTTTTATTCTTTGTGCGAAAAAGGGTTTATTTGTGATATTTATGAAAATTACCACTTTAAAAGTTTTTCAAGCTGAGAATCAATTCTTAATTTATGCTACTGAATATTACAAATGTTGAAAAAACTCCTAAATATATTATGTAGATGCTCTTTTAATATACTGACGGGTGTGGTTCGATATTATGTGACATGGTGGTTGTATAAAATAATTCAACATAACAAAGGAATTCGGTTAATGTCGGCCATTGGGTCTACTTTACACGAATACGTATATTTTATCAATGAGGATGCTATCTGTAAAAATCTTACGTAAGTAATTCAGAACAGCAAAATATGACAATAGGTTATTACTGAAATCCTCAAGCTATCTTTGCTACGAACAATATCTTAAAAAATGGTACATTTCATTTCATATTATATATTGTAATTATTGCATTGTAATAACACATTTGTTTCTTCTGGTTAGTGGAAGTGAAGGCCATATGATCTTAAATTCACCAGACTAAATAAATAAATTTAAAAAAATATATATAGTTATCATACACACACACACCCATATTCTTTTAATTAAGGGCTTTGAATTTTGTTTAATGACAGTGATTATCATTAGTGTTGTAACTATGAAGTAACATTTTTATTTTATTCAAATGTGGAAACATCTTCATAATTTATAAACTTTTTACATTACAAGAAAGGTCCACTTTAACTTTCATATTAGGATAAAATGGACCCTAGTGTCCACCTTAGCTTTTTAGTCCATTTTTCAGTTTATTTACTGTATTAATTTATAGAGACAGGCATATTATTATTATTATTATTATTATTATTATTATTATTATTATTATTATTATTATCGTATCATTATTGTTTTACCCTATAAAATGTTGTTTGTACATTACATTTACATTGCTACATTTATTGTATCTTTAACTGTTTATAATTAGTATAGTGTATATCTATATTTGTCGAATATTTATTTGTATTTGTGCTGGTTGAGTGGAAGAGAGGGCCTTATGGCCTTAACTCTGCCAGAATAAAATATAATATTATTATTATTATTATTATTATTATTATAGATTAATCTGTAAATATTTATGACTGATCATAATTAAAAAGCGTTGATATTTATTTAATGTTTTGAAAAATTATTGTTGATTATAACATTCACACGCCATTCAACTGCAGAAAGCGACAGTCTTTGGGTTTAGTAAAATTACATTGATATTAAGTAAAATTGGGTTTAGTAAAATTACAATGATATTAAGTAAAATTGGGTTTAGTAAAATTACGAGGATATTAAGTAAAATTAATTAAGTGAATAGTTTTTGCAGATAGCATCCTCATTGATAAAATATACGTATTCGTGTAAGGTAGACCCAATGGCCCACATTAACCGAATTCCTTTGTTATGTTGAATTATTTTATACAACCACCATGTCACATAATATCAAACCAAACCCGTCAGTATATTAAAAGAGCATCTACATAATATATTTAGGAGTTTTTTTCAACATTTGTAATATTCAGTAGCATAAATTAAGAATTGATTCACAGCTTGAAGAACTTTTAAAGTGGTCATTTTCATAAATATCACAAATAAACCCTTTTTCGCACAAAGAATAAAAGAAACTGGCCTTGAACCCGTCAAAATTGATGAGTGGAAGAAGTTAAAATATTTTTTTGTTCTAGATTAAAATAAGTGAAAATGCTTGATTTTGTACACAAAAGCACATTATTCACAACATAAAATATTCTGTGTCCAGTGATTTTATCTTTCTACTTTTTCCTCTTAAGGTAATGCGGTTTGTCCTTACAATATAAAGAACGAAATTGTATAACAACATGTAACCAAGCGAGTTGGCTCAAGCTTAGCGTTTGACGCTCATATTCGGGAGATCCCGAGTTCAAACTCAAGGATCGACAAAACGTTTTCCTAGCTTTCTCAACAGTCTGGGTAAATGCTGGGATGGATATTAATTATCAGGATCCATTTTATCATATTTATCATAGTAATATAGAAATATATATATATATATATATATATAATAGCTATTGAAGTCTATAAATGTTCTTATAGTAAGCGAATTAAAAAAATATTACGAGTAATTGTCCAATTCAATAATATAAGTACATGCATATCAATAATAACAAAATCTGGGAATTTTATATAATCTGATTCTTTAGGTAGTTATTGGCCTCTGTGGTCTAGGGGTTATGTTACTTTTCTCTAGTGCTGAGGAACCCGGGTTCAACCCGGCCAGGCTTGATTGATTTTTAGGATGAAAAAATATAACGGACAAGTCTTCCCGGACGAATTTTAGGCCTGAGTCCCGATCTGAAGATTTTCGAACTAGTAAAAGAACCTCAAGCCTAAATTAGTGCTTATGGGCAAACTTTAACCGGCCTTCTCCATCCAAGTAACATTTTAACGTCCTAATATATGTCTAATTGTAGGGAAATCAGCGAAACTAAATTAACTTGGTCACGAAACTCCCCTATGTTCCCATGAGGGACGATGAGGTATGCACATATAGAATACTTAGTTGAAAATGTATTAATAGTGAAATTAATTAAAACAATAATTAATATATTATATAAAACTAAAATAGAAATGTAGTAATACTACGTAACGAAACAAGCTTTATTCTCGACTTAAATAAATGGCGTACTAGCCGCTAGGGTCGCGACCTGCAATCAAATCAATAATACATGTAGAAATAGGTCAACAATGTATGGACAATGGTTAATGTGACCCTGCTTTATACATGGTACCAGATGTAAATAATAAATATCAGACAACTTTAATTGTCGGGTCCGGTTACAATGGTCTCCAAAAATGTCCTCCTCCCACTTTCCAGTTTACTTGAATTGTGTTATAATATACTCTGTATGTACGCATTTATTTTTAAAATTGGATTCACATTGGCTGAACGCAATAAGCATTTAATTTCAATTAACAAAATAAGGTTTCCCTTGACATGTTCTCTTTTTTCTATCCCTCTGCTTTAATCTAACTATTTTTTAAATTTATGTTTATGTTTCTTACGCCTCTCTGGAGCTTACAGGATTAGGACTCTCACTTTATGAATATAAATAGGCTTAATTTTGGTATTATACACATTATCATCATCACATTTCATCAAGGACTGGGCCTTCTACTTTGTTCCGCCTCAAGCTAGCAGGTCTCTCCATTGCTTTTAGACCTTTCAAGATATCTCTACTCATTAGATCTGTAAGCAGTTTTTGAGATCACTGTGGAACTGAGATTATATGTGCTGATACCAGTTGTATTTAAACTTTTATTTTTTCAGTTATAGCTATGATTAATCATATTGCACGATAATAATTAATGACGGATGGGAAATACAAAAGATGAAGACCCAGTGTAACAATCTGTTAATTTATATTTGTACAATGATGTTTACCATTCATTTAATTCTAAGTATATTACAGAGAATTATTTTTATACTTTAATGTACATTTTATGACCATCAAAGCAAGAATTTAATTATAAGATGTTACATGAAAGATCTCCAAAAATAAATTATTCAACAATAAGTATATAAAATAAATGGAGACGATATCATATAATCACTTATTATTAATGAAGTACTTCTTTGTTTATTTAACTTTCACAGGGAATGAACACTATGAGGTCTAATTTAAGAATTAAATTAATGTTTTGAGGTAATGAAACATTAATTTAATTCTTACTTTCTTTGTTGTCTACTATAAAATTGTATAACCATATGGAATTTGCGTTTTAAGTTATATTATTAATATAAATTTAGTTTAAATTAATTTATTTAAAAATTGTAATTCTCCAAAAAATAATTGGTCATTTTCTCTTTAACATTTATATCACATAAACCTCAATGAAATGTTAACTATTTTAATCAATATTATATTATGTACATGCATATGGAGAAGAATTTTGTTACACATGGTGTACACCACTATTATTCTAATATAAATATGATCTACACAAAGCCTAATTTTCCTAAATTTATCAAGTCACCAAATATGTTGATTAAAAAAATATTGTATAACAACATATTCTGTAATTTACAGAAGATAGGTAAACAGCTTTTTTCTTTCTTTTTTTTTTTTTGAAATAGAATTAGTAAGTTTTACCCTATCTTATTAGCTATTATCTACCCATGGATATTAATATATTTAAATGCATATATTATTCTTCTAATTGTTTGAGTTTTATATCCAAGATGCAAATAAATCTTAATCCAGTTACTACTTAAAACAGGAGCTAATGATTTCTGAGAGATTCCTCACATTTACCTAAAATTTAAAAACAAGAATTTCGTTAATATTTGTGTATTTTAAAGACTTGCTTTGGCATAAACCTTCACGACAAATAATATTCGATCACGTTTACAAGGATATAAATATGAATTCAACTAAATCGCAGAAAGCAGCACAATGAGAAATTACGTACCTTGCTGTAAGTACTGTTCACTCAACAATTCTAATCATGTTGCTTTTTTTATATAAAACTTCCCTCATTGGAGGATTGCCTCAAGGACAAAGTGATACAGACAATTAATTTTCAAATTGATTAAATACATTTTGTAAGATACATTAAAACATTTTTAAATTGTAATTGAGGTATACATACTATAAAGTAGATATTTTGTAGATATGGTTTCTTAAAATTGAAATTGAACCTCTAATGGCAGCGATGGCAATTTTAGAAAAGATACACTCTGTCCAAATCTAAGAAAATTCCAAAATTTAGCTAAGAATCCTGATATAGTACATCTTGCCCCGATCATCAGTCCTGTGACAGTTATACTATCTAATTGGTATTTATCTTTGTAATAGTCAATTGTTGGCTCATATATGGTTTTCTTTTCAGAGTCAACTTCCTCAGGTTGGCCACTATGAGTCTCAAAACGGATTGTGGGATCTAATATCATACCAATTTTAGAAGATGGTCTAAATGCAATAACATCTATTCGTTTATTACTTCCATTAGTGGCCACACCATGAACTTCCTCCTAAACTGTGTATCCATAATCTCGCAAGACTTCTGCCATCATGTTTCGAATAGTGTGGTGCCGAATGTTTCTCAGTGATTCTCCAAACGGAACGGACAAGCCCCAAGGACGTGTGCAAGGGTTCCGTGCTCTCTGCAACAACGTCTACAGAGGGTTATCGTCCCTAGACTTGTCCGGCAAAGAAAGCACCGCCGATACATTGACTTGCATTTTAATTGCTTCTCTCCATTCGGAACAAGACAATCCCTGATGATCACGAAGCCATTGAGTTGCTGGTTTATATTCACTGTAGAGAACAGCGTATTTTCTTTCATGAGTAAGTTTACTCCACAGAACTGCTTCTTTGTCTCTTAGTTCTTTCATGAGTTTCTTTGCATCTGATAGAAGACTTCGAGTATTAATATTGATGTCACTAGGTTCAAAGTTAATGTTTCTCACACATTATAAACTTTCCTCTTTTAGGTTTCGGGGAATAGTAATATATGTATTATTGTCTTGGTAAAGAATATGACAAATGTTTATATGCTGTAATTTTGTTTTCCATGTTGCATAAAATAAACCAAGTCCTTTATTCCGACGTTCAGTATATAATATGTGTTCAGGAACATCTGTCGGAAGATGTAAAATTTCTTTAAGTCCACTTCTCAAAAGTTTATCACAATTCACTAAAAATGCTTTTGGTATTTGATTTGGTGGTACTGTTTGAAACGGGTAAATTAGAGTTGGAGATATGGAACAATTTAATACTGTAAATTTCTGATCAGGCTGTAACAGTGGTGAAGCAATGAGAGTTTCAGTATTATCCCGTAATTTAGTAAGGGTTTGCTTAGAATCAAAAGTTATATGGTCTGAAGAGTTGACACCTAAATAACGAATAGTAGCGTCAGTGATTTTACATGCACGAATTGCATGTCCATCAAATTGGAGATCTTTTTCACATAGTTTACCTTTCTCGATTGAAAGCACTGCTGATTTTGAATCATTAATTTGAAGACGTATTTCCTGAATCCTCTGCAGAACTATTCTTGTCAGTTCACTGGTAGCTGCCGTATATTTCCCTATAATCACCGTGTCATCAGCAAAGCTCATAATTGTTAGAAGTGGTTGATCCAGAAGTAGTAGATAACCATTTTGACTTACTGATTTTTCTGAGAGTTCATCGAGAATATGATTAGTTGCAATGTTATATAAGGATGGTGATAACAGAGAATCTTGTAGAACACCTCGATTGATGGCAAATAGTTTAGTTTTATTTTGATAGGTTTTAATTTGAGTCGTGTTTCCTTCCTGGAGATTTAATATTAATTTTGACTATTTAACTCATGCCCCAAATGGGAGTCAATGACCAATCACGGTTCAATGATTTCTGTCTTACAACCAATCAAAGTCGTGTTTCACGAAATATTTATCAGTGTTATATTTACCATATTAAAGAAAGCTCCTCGTTTTTAATATTCTGAACAGATCTGACCATTATTTTGCAGTGACTGAGCCCGTGAGAAATACGGCTACCAGACTGTATATACAGTGCATGAATGTCAACACATGCCGCATGCGGGAGTTAATATAAAAACATTTGTAGCAATTAATTATACCACCAAAAAAAGAAACCACTGTTTGCACTTTCTTATATGTATTGTTTCCCAGGTAACAATCCAGGAAAATATAATTGTCATATTTACATCATACAACATCAGAAATGAATTAATATACAGTTTTTTCTCCACTAGAGAGCATTCTTACAATATTGCGTTCCTTTGGCAATAAATAGTATGATCTGGTTGCAGTGATAAACAAAAGAAGCAGATGAAGCGTACCTATCGTTTCTCATTTGTTATCAAACATCGCCGTTTACATTAAATATATAAATATTTTAAAATAACTATAGTTAAATAATGATTTGTGAGTAAACAGCTTAATTTTATTCGTTAAATAGTCCTAACAAATGCCACACTTGATTTCCAAATTCTCTAGATAAATTCACTCCTCACTTCGTGAGTCGTGAATTTATCGATAATTTGGAAATCACTCGTGGCATTACTCATGATAATTTTTTTGGCACACAGTTTGTAATGTGTTCTTGAGATGAATATGTCCTATATTATCGAAAGCTTTACTGATGTCCAAAAAAAACTATATATACAGACTCTTTCTTTTGTTTAGCTGATTGTAAGATGCTATTTAGGATAGATGTATTAATGTATGTGCCTGGAGAATTTATGAAACCTCTCTGGTGTTCATTGAAGGTTATGTAACTACACAGGCATTTATTAAGGGCTATCTTGATAACTCTCCGAACTACTAAACAAATGGTTATAGGACGCCAGTTTGAAAGTTCATTTTTATCACCGCTCTTTTGAATTAATACAGTTCGAGCTTCCTGTAATACTGGTGGCACAATTCCTGAAACTAACATTCTTGTAGCAATTAGAGATATGATTTCAGCGGCAACATTGTTTTTAATTGCTCTTACAATTACATAATCTGCCCCACTGGCAGTGTCTATTGAAATTTTCGTAGTAGCCTCAATAATTTCATCTGTACTTATAGAATTATCAGATGTTTCATCTAATTGGTCTAATATAATTATATATCACAATAACTAATGATTTTTTATTATATTTTCAAACTTTAATAAATTTAAATTCTGACTTGAATTTTGTCTTAAATTAATCGCAGTTAAGGATTTTTTTTTTCTCATCAAGTTTGACTTCGAATCCTCGTACATTGATAATGCTTGTATTAAAAATAATGTGCAATACAATATCATGGATAGCAATATATTCTGAATGTATAGATCTAAAATATTTTTAATTAGTCGAAAATGTGACATAAATTATTTCTTAATTCTTGAACTCTAAAATACTTTTTTAGGAATTACATGTCAATACCTTACTGACTTCACGGCCATTTGAGTCTATCCACAGCTTCTCCTTTACTAGGAATTTCTAGACCAAGGTAATTTAGTTACGTTTATTTCTCTACAGATGTCAAGAGCGAAAAGGTAAAATAATACCACTACAGGACTTAGGAAGCTCTTGGAGTAGTAGGAGATTAAAGCTTCAACTTTTCTAGACAATCTGCACTTGATATCACCGAGTTGTCACTCCTGCATGGCGGCCGCCTTAACTTCTAGAACAAGCGCCTGGTACTCATTTCCGCTAGAGGCTGAGATAACCCCAGGACCAAGATACCGCCAGAAGTTTTGGGTCAGTTTAAAAACATTGGCCCCACCGGCACTCGATTCTCGATCTTCTCTATCTTCTCGATTGTAACGTATTGTCTTAACCAACTATGCCCCCCAAAAAATCCTGTGGTCTGACCAGGAGTCGAACCCTGGACCCCATGAACTGTAGTCATAAGTTCTGACTACTAACCAGTGAGGCTGGTCAAAAAAATTCCAAGAGCACGTGGTGTTCCCAAGCAGTCACCTGTTCCAAGTCGTAAGTTTCAAGGAGATCAAATTAATTCCGGTGGTAAAATTCTTCACCGTCTATTTAAAATCAATTATTCTTATTTACAACGTTTATTATTTCCATTTTAAATATAGAATGAAACTTTTCTTAAACCTTGTATTGGAGAAAATATTCAATTTTGTCTGAATAGCTCTGCTTGCTTTTATTTAGAACGAAAGTTTTATTCAGAATGAATAAATTTAACATGTTATAAAATTAAATTTATTATTACGTCGCATGACATTACTCTTAATTTGTATTGGTTAAACACTATATTAAATAAGAATTAAATTAATATTTTTAAAACCTCACCTTCTTCTTCTTTTTCTTCCTTCCAAGTATTAGGCCAAGGCCTGTTACGATCCTATAGAAAATTTTCCCTCCAGCGTTTCATAGGACGGCCCAGAGATCTTAGTCCTCTTGGTATATAATTATAAACAGCTTTGGGGAACCGATTTGAACTCATTCTTTCAAGATGGTGTTTCCAATTTCGTTGGTACTTTTTAATATATTCCAAAATTGGTGTAGTCTTCAATTCTTTTAAGATATCGGTGTACCTTTTCCGATCACATCTGGTGTAACCCGCTGTTCTGCGCATGAATCTCATTTCACAAGCAGTTATTCTGCTTTCATGTTGTCTTTTTAGTGTCCATAAAACCTCACCTCATATCCTTTATTCTTCTAGACTGCAGTTTTGGAGCTATATATCCATCATCAGTAGCCTCTCGTCGACTGTTACGTCGTTTCTTGGCGGTTTTCTTCTTCCTCCGATGTTGAGGTTAAATGTCTATCCGCCATTTTTGTTCCTGTTTAGACTTGAGTCGTCTCATTTCCTTATATTCTATTAAATATAAGGTTAAATCCGATCGGTCATATAAGAAAGATAAGTGTTTTTAATTCCAGTCACAGTTTAGTTTACTTTCATTTATAAGAGTATAAAGTTGTTCAGATTGTTTTTATCAAAGTTTAATAGAAATATTTATAATTCTGACAACAATGAATTAAAAAAAATATATTTTATAAATATAGGATGTGTTATTTTTTTTTCCCCCTTTTTCCTTTTTACGCGTTTTGTCATACTTACCAGCAATGGCGACCATTATTGAAAGTTCAACTTCTTACATTTCGGGGTTGCCAATCTAAATAACTATACTGTAATATTACATTTATACCCATGTTCTGGAAGTAAATCCACTGCCCTTTATGTATACTAGGTACAATGTATATACAGAAAATATCCAAAAGGTAGTGTTAATATACATTATACGAAACAAATCACTACATTTTAAATGAACTGAACTTTATTTGAAACAATATAAAACAATAAATACGTACCTGCGGCCATGCTATGAATAATCGTTCTCAAGGCCTCCTATTGTTTCAACCAATAAACATTGCCCACACTGTTAACGTTAGTCAATTATTTATAATCAACGCAAATATTTCCAACAAAGATGTTATTATTTTACTATTATTTATTATTTTGAAAACAATCGCACAAAAAATAATGTACAACGCACATTTGTTAAGTGTTTAACAGAATCTCGGAAATTAAAAACCTCGCTCTCGCTCGGTTTTTTAACATTTTTCCCCGATTCTGTGAAAACAACTTCCCAACCTTGCATCGTAATATACTATTAAAGGCATTATTTTAAAACATCTTTACCTAGTAAATATGTTTATTATTATTATTATTATTATTATTATTATTATTATTATTATTATTATTATTATTATTATAGAGATTTTTATCATTTTATTTGACATTAACAAACAATGAAATACTTACAATACAGTATTATTATAAATTGTTTTCAACATTTACACGAAATATTTCAAACTAACATAAAAATAAATATTTTCAGATATCATCATCATCCATGGATTAAGCCTGTTGGCTCGTTCCGGTTCCATGAAAGCTAGAATTGTTAAAATTGTTCAGACCATTTTCTGAGTGGGAGTCGAATTCTCCTTCCGTGCGGAGATAATTTTGGAAATCTATCTTCTGGTATTCTGTCAATATGTTCTTTCCAGTCGTTCCTATATGTAATTATTTGGTCTGTAAGTTTGAAAATATTTAGTTCCTTTTTTTATATCTTCATTCCTTTGCTTAAACAACAGAGTATATCCTGCTATATCTCTTAAAAATCTTATCTGATTTGCATCCAATCAATTTTCAGGTAATCTTATAAACATTTGCTATTAAAATATGCTATTGAAATGCCTCCTATTATTAAATATTTACTTTTTAATTAACTTATGTTCAGGTACAAAAATAATTTTAAAATACAAAATTCTTTATTAAACTTCAACATTTGGGAAATATTAAAATCCTGCTTTAGCCAATACCTTAGTACTTGTAATACGTTTAACATAAACCTAATGTAATATGAACTAGCTATAATATTAAAAGAAACAATTAAAATATCATATATCTCTCTCTTCCCCCCTCTCTCTCTCATATTTATTTATTTTTCTCTCTCTACCAAAAAAAGTAATTTGACTAATTATGCCAATAAATTGCTTATTTAATTTTTAGGCCTTTGTAATTTAACAAATGTATGGAAGTGAGGTATGGACAATCAATAAGTACTACAAGAATAGATTAATAGCTCTAGAAATGGATTATGTACGCAGAAGTGCCAGAAAGTCTAAATTAGAACATGTCACAAATAAGGAAATTAGAAGCATAATGGAAGCAGAAAAAAGCATAATTGAAAGAATTGAGGAGAAGGAATTAAAATGGTTAGGACATGTTTTAAGAATGGAAGATGAGCGATGGCCGAATCAACTATATGAATGGCATCCGAACAGAAAGAAGAAAAGAGGGAGACCAAAGTTAACATGGAAGGAAAATATGAAGACAATAATGCAAGCTAGAGGGCTAAGCATCGAAGATGCCCAAGACCGTAGGCTTTGGAGGTTTGGCACGGGAAGACGGCAGCTGTAAAAAAACCCGAAGATAGATAGTAATTTAAAAAATATAATTTATATAAATAATCAGGACAAAGCTCCGAATTTTTAAACAAAATATCAACAAGTGAGAATCCCCTGAAACTGTTAAAAAAAACTTGTTCAACAGGTGGATTCTTGCACCGGAACTGCGGAAAATTGCCAAAATCCGTAATAAGCCATTAATCAGATTTTAATACCCCAAGACACGCACGGAAACGTTTGATGTATTGTATAAATGTGGCTTAATATTTTTATTGAGAAAGACTAACTTTATAAAAGGAAAATCATAAAGTTAATGATGTCATACAATGATCTTTTACATCCACCATACAACGATGTTTTAAAATATTTTATCGTCGTAAAAAATTGACTGCTGAAAGTGATATCTTGTATTTTAATGGGTCATATTACCATGGTAATCTGTAACAACATGTTAAAATCTTCATGAATATGCAACAGTCCCCCAGACTTCGATGTAATAAACCCGAATTTATGCATGCAATATTGTAGACTCAAATAACCTATTTCAGCTGTTTTAGCAAAACACTAGTAAATTAACTCGAAAATTGCATTTTCAATGATCGAAAGTTCTAAGTAGAAAGCTTGTTAATACTCTATAAAGTATTACTCTTTTGTCAAGCAATAAATTACCTATTACTCTTCCAAGGTTGCATCAAGTACATACTGTAACATAATGGATGCTAGTAATAAATAGTTTTTCAAGAAACGGAATTACACTAATCATCCCCTGTATAATCTACTTCCCTCAAGTCATGGATCATGTTATTCTCCCACCTCATTCATGGTTTAACAACTAGGCGTTTTCCCGCTGGTTTTCCAACAAGCATCCATGCACCTCTTTCATCCTCCATACGTGCCACATGTCGTGCCCATCACAGTCTACGAGACTTAACTATTTTTTTACTATATCTGGCTTCCTATTCATATCATGTAGCTAACTATTATGTAGTTTCCTCCATTCATCTGTCTGTTCACCTCTTTTTGGTCCAAACATTGTCCTAAGAATTGTATTCTCAAATACAGGTAATCATTTTTCCTCCTTTAAGGGGACCGACTGCTGAATTTAAATTTTTTTTAGTTTTCATCTGATTGTTTTGAAATTTTTATCACATACATTTTGTGCTTATATAAACGTTTCTGTGATTTTTTGTGTTTATAAGTAGAATAGTTTCAGAATTATTATTTTTTAAAACAATTTTTTAATATTTTCTAAAAAATGCTCCTTAATATGCATTTTTAAATATTTTCTAATCAAATTTGAGATTCAGAGTCTTTATGGTTCCACTAAGACATCTGCTGTGCAACAAAGTTCATAAGGGAAGGATGCTGATTTTTTTCGGTTTTTGAAAAAAACTATAACTCTAATTATTTTTTTCCATCCCAATTGAAAAGAACGCATGTGTCTTATACTAGTAACTGCAATGCAAATTTGTATTAGCATATACTAGAGAGTCTAACCACAAATTTTCACTTTGATAGCATACAAATTGCATCGTAAGGAGCATTTTACGTTTTGGAAAATGTCAAAAAAATTGAAACGGAAATAAACGCATATTAAAGTTTCAGTTTTAATGCTGATCACATGTACAGAGGTATTTAAACTCTTATGTCATGGACTCAATTATGCTCCTACAATAAAATGTTTACACGAAAATGATCCTAAAGAAGCAGAGTTATTAAAAAGTAAATAAACAGAAATTCCATTTTTTAAATTTTTTTCAACATTTTCACCATTCGGTCCCCTTAAAGTAAGAATCCATGTTTCGCATCCATATAATATAACTGGGAGAATAACAGTTTTATATATTTTCAGTTTAACGTTTTTTGAAAGGAGTTGGGACGACAAGAGTCCCTGTAATGCATAATAGCATGCATCTCCAGAACTGAACCTATGTTTATGCATAATAACATGCATCTCCAGAACTGAACCTATGTTTAATATCTTTGTGCACCTCATTCCTATTTGTAATTATTATTCGTAGATATTTGAAATTAGTCACTTCTTCAAAATTTCTCTCATTTGTCATTAACTGTCCATGTCCATTATGTAACGTATTTCTATGTGTGAACATATATGTAGTTTTATTGATGTTTACTTCGAGTCACAATTTCTTAGTGTTACTCAATACAGTATGTGTGTTGGCCCTTGGTATCTCCTCTCTATCGCCCAATAATACTACTTCATCAGCATAAACTAACAGCCTATTAATGCCATTGAGTTGTAGGCCTTCTTCATTCTTCAAACATTTTCTTCCGCTTCTTTTCAAAATTAGATGGGCATAACAATAATTCCTCATCACGTCCCGAAAAGTTGCCAGGACTCGAAAACCTAAATATTGCTTCAAGTTTATTATTTTCTTTCTTGTTAAAATACCTTTCATTTCTACTTTATCTAATATATAAAAATTAATGTTTGTTTGTTCGTACTTTATGCGCGGCCATACCGATTGTGATGGGGCTTTTTGGAAAATGTTCAGGAGATTCCAGGGATGAACATAGGCTATAAGAGAGTTGTGATACTCAACTCCTATACCCTTAAAAATCGCCCTTGTAGTGGAAAACGTGAAAACGTAGCTCTTTTGACGCTTAAATCGCTTACGCTGCCTAAATCATAACAAATACACAAAATTAATGTACACAGAATTGAATATCTCAAAAAGCTCTACAAAAACGTCCGCTGCAGCATATGTTTATCTCTTACAGATAACTCATAATAACCATTTTGGTCTTTCATTGAAGCCAAGAAGATCGAGAAAAGTATGTAAATCCCTGTGCAAGCATAGCAGCATATGACGGGTATTATTTTACGGATAACTCACAGTAACGAATTTTGACTTTTAGCTCATTTGTCAAGAAGATCGAGATGAGTAGATTCCCGGACAACGCCGGGTAAACAGCTCGGGGCATCTAAAAATAATTACTATATGCATTTTTCCCAATACTTATTTAACTAAACATAAAACACATTAATTTTCGTATTTTAGCTCATTTATGTTAAGAAGATTGGGATAAGTAAATTCCCGGGCAACGCCGGGCAACGCCGGGTAAACAGCACGAGGTATCTAAAAAATATAAATTATAATTATTATTTTCCCTTTTACTTATTCAACTAAACATAAAAGCACATTAATTGCCATTCATTTAGGCGTAGCAGCGCACGCCGGGTATTAGGTAGTATATTATGTAAAATAATATGACAGTAACAAACCGAGAGAACAAAACCTCCTCAGAACTGATTGAAGGGCAGATGTGCAAATATAACGATCCGTAATACTTTATATTCGTAAAAGAATCATATGGGTAATGAACAAAAAATATAGTAATACATATTTTCTCGCAATTCGATTTCTTAAACATAAATATCTCATGGATATGAAACTGCGAAACCCAATGTTAGTTTTACGGTTAAATTGGTGATCCATAAACCAGAAGGCCATTACAACACTAATTTTTTTTTCTCAAAACTGTTTATAATATTCATTCTCAGCAACCCTTATGATTGTCAAAGACCACCTTTAAACTTTCACTCATACAATTCTATAATTGCTGAAAAGAAATCTGTACAAAATTTAATTACTCAATATCACACCCAATTACAGAAAGTTGTAAGATAAAATTCCTAAAATTTGTAATTTACAATTTTTACACAGTTTTTAAATAAACAAAGGGATTTACACAATTGTTTTTGCATATTAATTTGAGACCCGTATTAACTTTTTAGACCAGGCACGTTTTGAAATTCGAAAATATATTTTTCTAGGTAGGCCCCTACATCTTAATGCGTACCTAGTTTAGTTGAAATTTCTGCACGTATTCAAGAGTTATGCTGGAAAATAAACCGACTGCTTTCGATTGTTTTTACATTTAACTAATAATAATAATAATAATAATAATAATAATAATAATAATAATAATAATAATAATAATACTTTATTTATTCTGGCAGAGTTAAGGCCATAAGGCCCTCTCTTCCACTCAACCAGCACAAATACAAATAAATATTCGACAAATATAGATATACACTATACTAATTATAAACAGTTAAAGATACAATAAATGTAGTAATGTAAATGTCATGTACAAACAACATTTTATAGGGTAATAACAATAATGATACGATAATAATAATAATAATAATAATAATAATAATAATAATAATAATATAAATATGATACATTATACGGGAAACACCAATTAATATATATATATATATATATATATATATATATATATATATATATCTTACACTGGATAATAATGAAGTCGAGTTTAGAGCAAATATAAATTTAGATTTCTTTTAAAAGATGCCAATGTCCGGCAGCCCCTTATTTCTTGTGGTAGGGAATTCCAGTTGCGAGAAGTGGAGATGGTATATGACATGGAGTGATGTGATGTCCTATGTTGCGGTGGGTTTTTTCGCACTTAAGCATGTTTTCAAAATTTTAATTCATATGTGCACCAAGTTCAGTTGAAATTCTTCAAGGCATTTCAAGTTTATGCTGGTAGACATACACGTAGGCCTACATACAAATACAGTATATAAGGTCAAGATGGTTGGCTATATCCATGATGTCACTAATTACGTGATAAAATTTCAGTTCGTTGTATATCTTGAGTAAGGTCCATTTAATAGAATATAACATTCTAATATTGTATATTAACATCAACTGAACCAAATGATACATAAGTCTTAACAATATAAAAGGATAATAATGGAACAGCAGCTTCCGCATTTTCTATTTTTTTTACATTTGTTTCTTATGATAATGAATCTGCAGGAATAAGAAGACCAGGACGTCCACTCAAAAGACTTCTGGATGGTGTTTCTCTTGAGTCCGAAACAGGTCAACAAATGGCCTAAATTCGTGAATGTACTATGATGATGATTTCTTATGATATGGGTCTATCACTCATATTTAACGGTGTGAATGCAGACAGTAAGAATACAATTCTTAAGAATATTAATAAGCTTTCATATTAGTTACATTACGTCAAAATCAGTTATATTAAAATTACATAGTTTACTGGTTAACAGGACTATAATAACACCGAGCAACAAAAATTAAACTTTTTTTTTGTCTCAGACAGAAAAATATGTGATTCTAATAGTATGTTTTCTCCTGAATTCAAATATGATATCGGTTTTTCTCTATCACGCAAGGTTTCCGAGAGACAGGTTCTTTATAATTTAAAACTTTAACATTTTCTACATTCGTAACTACACAATATTCGAACATTCGGACTCACCAGAAAGTAAGAAATGACGATTTTCTGCTATATTTCGCCTGTGGAGCATCCCTCTTGATGGTCCAACAATAATTGGCCAGTATATTAAGATTCCATATGCCTTGATATCTCTTTTCCATAGCTGAAATCTCCTGATGAAAGTGTTCCCCGTGCTCATCCCTCAATGGACAAATGGACGAAAAAACGTTTATTAAAAAATAGTTATTTAAATCCATTAATTGAAATTGAAATAAAAAAAAGTGGGCGATGGAGAAACTCCGAATACATATTTGAAAACACGATAAAAAAACTGCATTAAGCACAACTATTGGTACTCATGAGACAAAAATCATATTGACCAGTGTAATTAAACCTGTAGGCATTTGATTGAAACAACTTCCTAAAATAATTTCTTCATTGTTCGTTAAGTACGAAATGACGATTTTCTGCTATATTTCGCCTGTGGAGCATCCCTCTTGATGGTCCAACAATAATTGGCCAGTATATTAAGATTCCATATGCCTTGATATCTCTTTTCCATAGCTGAAATCTCCTGATGAAAGTGTTCCCGTGCTCATCGCTCAATGGACAAATGGACGAAAAAACGTTTATTAAAAAATAGTTATTTAAATCCATTAATTGAAATTGAAATAAAAAAAGTGGGCGATGGAGAAACTCCGAATACATATTTGAAAACACGATAAAAAAAACTGCATTAAGCACAACTATTGGTACTCATGAGACAAAAATCATGTTGACCAGTGTAATTAAACCTGTAGGCATTTGATTGAAACAACTTCCTAAAATAATTTCTTCATTGTTCGTTAAATTATTCAGTTCTTTTGTATTTTCAATGTACGTTGTTATTTCTCTAAATTATTATTATTATTATTATTATTATTATTATTATTATTATTATTATTATTATTATTATTATGTCATGCTTATGTTTATAGAGGACAATATTTTTGCTAAAAATTAGGGCTAGTATATTTGTTTGCAGACATTTTATCACCATATGTATTCATATTATTATTATTATTATTATTATTATTATTATTTAACGTAAGGTCTTTAGAGGAAAATAGGCCTATATTAAATGTCGTGTGATATAATTTATGTAATTTTTGTATTTGCCCTCACATAGCTTCTAATATTGATTATCAACTTTAACAAATGGGGAATTCAATTATTTTTAATTTATATGTTTTTTTAATATCACGAAATTAGGAACTCACTCGTCGGCGTTAGGATATGACTATTACGGATTTAGGGCCATATCATGTATTTAGGAATAATTTTCTTGGAGAAAAGAAAGAACCATTTGTGGACAACTGTGCATCAGTTTGGAGTGAATTCGATAAATAATCTCGTGGAAGATTCTTACTATATTCCTGTATTCATATTTTGGCACGATTATCTAAAATGTTGCATGTGCAAAAAAAAAACTGTCACGGAATTAGGAAACCTTACTTCACTCTACATGCAGTATATACGAAAGTAAATGGTTAGCATTTCAGATACTGTAATGTTATATTGGGCTGGGTCATGTTAATTTGTTTAGATAATAAAAAATAAAACAACAATCATATTATTTATAAATCAAAAAAGTAACAAAAACAAAATATATTCCTTCTGGAAAGTGTAAAATTACATTACTAGGAATATGATAAATTATAAGTAAATATATTCACGTAGACTTTCACGGCCGGAGTTGCTATGATGATCTTGAAGAAGATTTTCGGGCTGTAGGCCGTAACCTTGAGGCTTGTAGTTCCCCGACGTTTCGCCAGAGACTGCGTCTGGCATCCTCAAGAAATAGTTCCCCGACGTTTCGCCAGAGACTGCGTCTGGCATCCTCAAGAAGTCTTGAGGATGCCAGACGCAGTCTCTGGCGAAACGTCGGGGAACTACAAGCCTCACGACCACAGCCTACAGCCCGAAAATCTTCAAGATCATCATATAAGTAAATAGTTTGGTAAAATAAGCACTTTGAAACTAATGATGTTGGGAATATAACTTTCGGGCAAAGTGATCACTGATTGAAGGATATACTTTCTGGATTTGACATGAATTATTTTTTTTTTCAGATTACAAAGTTGTCTGCGCAATTGGATTATTCATCAGTCTACTACATCTTCTGGGAGATATTCTGTTACTATTGGGAGCGGATAAGGTGAGCAAGTATCGATAATTTGGTGCTTAATTCACATAATTATCTGTTAAGTCGCCCCGAAAATACAACCTAAGAGACAATTGTCCACTATAATTTATTTAATAGATAAAAATAACTGCACGTTGTCCAATATTGATGTATGTAATATATTATGCTTTGAAAGATAACTCTATAATGAAAATTTTCCTAAAAAAACAAATAAATTAAATCCTAATTAATAATCACAAATGTACCTATTACATGTACATTTTTGTTATTTTTACCTTCTCTCCTATTCTAAGACTTACACCACATGTGACTTGCTCTTGCAATACAGATCAGAAATTCAGATTCTCACGCTAGACAGGTGTACAATGGGGTCCTTCCTATATATTTGATTAACAGCATAAGTAGGACTACTGCCGAAAATAACACAGAAAAAACACACCCAGGCCAAGGTATGGATCTAAATCTATCCATTGCGTCGGGAAGCAAACCCGGATAGGCGTAATAAAATTCACTTGTCGCGCCATGCGATAGTAGTCCCATTGCATAGAATTGCATATTTTAGCAATTTCATATTTTTTTATTTAGGAATATTCCACAACACAGTGTTTCTCCTTCAACTCAATGTGATTTGTTGCCAGAGGTTCCTGCCTAAATCATCTTCCTCCCTCAAATAGCCAGCTTCCATACGTCCATTCACTCCATCCACCCATCGTTCTCTAGGCCTGCCTTTTCCACTTCTTCCATTAGCTTTCCAATTAAGAGTCTTCTTTGGTATTCTCTCTTCTTCCATTCTTATTCTTATTTTTAAAATGATTATTTATTTATTAAAAACAGTACAATATATAAAAACATATGTAAAAACTAGATAAACTAAAATTAATTATAATTATGGAAATACTAATACCCGGAAGAGAAGATGCTTGTTTGCGGATGCAGTTCAGTACTAAATTACATCAATAATAATAGTAACAATAATAACATAATAATAATAATAATAATAATAATAATAATAATAATAATAATAATAATAATGTAAATGTTTAAACCATAAAGTTATATTAAGATTTTTTCATTTAAATTAAAAAAAAACAGGAAATACAGTAACACAATTAATAGTAATACAGTGAAACATGGATGTAAATTTCTGTGTTGAAGTTTGAAACTCAATATGGGGCGTTTCAGTTGCCACAAAAAGTTGATTGGGATAGCTGATAGGTTTTTTATTTCACTTAGGGTCGGTTTCACCAACAGAGGTAACTGTATTACGCCAGTTTTCCCCATGTATAATGCATAGCTAAAACTGGCGTAATACAGTTACCTCTGTTGGTGAAACCGATCCTTAGTAGCGGAAAACAATCTAATTCCATATTTAATTTTAGGAAGTTATATTTTGAGGTTATTTTAATTATATTATTTTTGGTCTGGACATCTTACCTCAATATTAATGTTGATTTGTTCTTGGACATGTTTCAAAACAACATAATGCAACATAAATAAAACCAGTCTGGGAAAGCTGACGATAAAACAGAATTGTTTTGAAACATGTCCAAAAACAAATCAACATTAATATTGAGGTAAGATGTCCAGACCAAAAATAATATAATCTAATTTCATGTCTTACTTTAATACCAGTACAGCACTTTGTATGTCAATCTTTACATGTTTCACTCATATTACGGCTAATGGCTTTAGACTAGCCACTTGCATATTGAAACTTGGAGAAATATTTTTCTACATTCATTTTTGTGCCCTCCTTGATACTTCGGAATTTCCAACTCTATTCTTAATGGATTTGTACTTTTAATATGTTTCAAGTATATTTTAGCTTCTCTTATGCAGGTGAAAGGTATCAGTTGATTCACAATCAGTTTTCTCTTGGATCAATATGACATCAGTTGCGTCTTTGTTGACTTCAAAATTAAAATAATGAATCATTTCACGAGTCCTGCACAACCGATGGTAAAATAGAAGTAATGTAACAAATATATTGCATATTCCAAGAAATACCAACTTGAACAACACATATGAAGTGCTCAACATAGAACAAACCAACAGTTACGATTATAAAAGAAAAATAATTTTAACACAGAAGAAGATAATTAAATGAATTCTATCTAAGTTTCCAAAAGTACAATATAAAAATACTGTTAACAAAAAACCAAAACAATGATAATAAGTAAATAATCAATTGAGTTGGTGTTTACTTCATGGTGTTTACTTAATATAATTTGTTAACATGTCTGAAGAAGGTACAGTGTACCGAAACAGCTGTCACTGAATTATATAATAAATATGAAAATCAAATAAACTACATTTTATTTTTATTTAATTAATAATAAGTAAAGTTCCTTTAAGATGCAAGCTAGAATTAAAAAGGAAAATTATTAAGCAGGTTATGGTAATCAAATATTTGAGCGTGGAAATGACTAGCTGGAGATTATTACATAATTAAGTTATACATCAAAATAAAAAAGCAGCGACAGTGGCTGGGTGTATGAATGACAGAATATGGAAAAACAAATACTTAAATAAATGTACCAAAACAAGAATGTATAAAGCAGTGATACGCCCAATATTGACCTAAGCCTCCGAAACAAGAGCAGATACTGTTAAAACAAAAATGTTGGAAACAAATAAAATGAATATTCTGAGGGAGACTGTACGTAATTCACGGAAAGGTAAGATTAGAAATGAAGAAATAAGAAGGCAGCTAAATATTCAGGCAATAGGTGAATGGGTGGAGAAAAAAAATGTATGGAATCAACATACTATATTACGCACGACAATAGATAAAATTGTACGCATAGCAAGAGATAAGTTAGCATAGAGGGAGAAGAATCTGAAAAGAGCACATCTGAAAA